>CM052802.1:39366380-39504957 GCA_028533885.1 Nasua narica | reverse complement strand
GATTTTCCAGCTCTAGGAAAATGAGACTATATCAATATGATGACTTTATGAATATAATTAGATGACTACGAATACAGAACAGATATCAACTTGTCAACGCAGAACACACAGACACAGAAATTAACTGGAGGTGCATTGTTTAGATTTCTTATGTATCTTTATCTGTGTGACAAATCTTTGCTTAAAAATATAACTGAAGTTGATGATTGTTAATTCCCCCCCCCCCCCCAGCCCGCCTCTTATATGGGCCTTTGAAATGAAGAGTCATTTAGTTAGTTCTGTCTTGGTAGGAGTCTTGTCACTTCACTGGAAACCTGTCAAGCAGGTTTTGCCTGAGGGGTATGTTGGAAACTGCTTCAGCCAACAGTCATCTGGAACAACTGTAACACTCTGCAAGGTTAATTTTCTGGCAGTTTCTTTCATATTTTGCATGTCCTTGTTGTAAGGAGCAACTTGTCTGAAGTTCTGTTTGTGGCAGCAGAGTGTTTGCAGCATAGTAGTGACTGAACATTCAATGGCTCCATGATGTGGTTTCATAAGATGCGATTGACTCCTACATACAAAGGGAAAACATGAGAATGTGTTTCATTTAGTGTGAATTCAAGGAAATATGTTTTCTAAAACTCCACATCTCTTATAGACATTAAATACTAAAATCCAATCATACATATTCTAGGTAAGAAAGAGACCCAAGCAGTCTACTGGTTCCAGAAGAAACAATCATTAATCTTATGTGATTTAACATAGCATAATTGTACCTGAACCTAGGATCAGACCTGCCCTGGCATAAAACATAATAAATTTAGCCAGTTCTTGGTAATAGTTTTTTTGTTTTTTAATAAGCTCTCTGGACACATCTCAAGCAGAAATGGAGCTAATTTTTGAGTCAATTGCTGTGAATTCTAACACACTTTTCAAGGTAGAGCGAAGTCAGATGGAAATGTTGCTAGCCCAAGGATTGAACCCTCAGCCAGAAGAGGACTGGAGGAAATTTGCTCTATGGGGCTTGGCGGGGTTTAAGTCAGTCCAGTTAAATGTGTGAATTAGATTGTGCATCCATAAGAAGCCAGAGCTACCAGAAGAACTCCGCCCCTCTGTGGAGTAGAAATATGCTGCTTTTCCATTACGGTCTAATAAACTTTTCATAAAAGCCAGGAAGGGTGACCAAACCAAGAGCATTCTAACCATTAAGGACAGTAGGGTAGGAAGAGGTTGTGAAACTAAGGAAGATTCTCTTCAGTTTGGAAGACTACTGAAAACTCGCTTGTGTTTTTTCTGTTTCATCTTTTCTTTCCTCCATTCTCTTAATGATTCTCTGGCTTCTGTGGATACACAGAGTGCCACGAACACTTGTGGTAACAGACTCCATGTAAACACTGGGGTTGCTATAGTTTTTGATTGAAGATATTGTTTGAAATAGAGTCCCAGGTTGTTGCTGAGGATTTACTTGGCATTTTTAAAGGATTCTCTAGGATTCTGATTTAATTACTGACAGGCAACAAAACGACAACAATTCTGAATGGTGACATATGCGTAGAGGTTGTAAAGTCATTATAAAGTGAGAAAGATTTACTCCTGAACCCTTCAATGAAGTTTATCTTAATCTCAGCTATAGCAACTCCTAAAGAATTCCCTGGGGGTTAGTTATTGGCAACTCATTAACAACCCACTGGAGACGTTAAAAAGTGTGAGTGATCAAAATAGGCCCACCTTATTCTACTTGTGAATTAAGTGAAAAATAATTCATCCAGTTTTGGTGAATTTTCCATTATTACATGCCCTATTATTACCTGATAATTCCAGATTGGTCCTGAGTGCAGTAAAGGTAAAATGTATCCAGCCCATAAGTGGTAAAAAGAACTAAATAAATGGTGAGACGAGGACTAGGTTTGTGCCTATCAGACGAGCCGCCTTGGGTCAGGCTACATGTGTGACTACCTCAGTTGAGCCTTGGACTGTGCTGTCACATGGGAGATAGTGTGACATAGTGGAAAGCATAGTGATCTTAATTCTTGGGGGAGAACTTCAAAACCATTGGAGTTTTATGCATCAAGGCCCGAGTTAGGATTGGAGAGATGGTATGGAGTCATGGTGTTGGCCAAGGCCTAACTTTCTTCATACTAAGGGCTTTTGCAGATTTTGATGTCATTTCCAAATCAATCTGCCGAATATCACAGAGATAGAGTTACAGCGTTGAAAAATGACATTTATCACCAACTTTCACTTGTGTCCCATTCCCAGACCACATTGACTGTAGTGGACTATGAATTAATTTTCTATTGCATATATTTTATATTAAAGAACTTATTTATTAAATGTAAGCATTCAAAATGTACAGAAATTTTGCAATATTTTATTTCTAATATAATGGTAGACTTATAAAAATGTAAGGAGCTTGGTCTCTGTCATAGGTAATTTATAGTCTACTTAAAAGTGATTGGGTGCCTGAGTGGTTCAGTGGGTTAAGCATCTGCCTTTGGCTCAAATCATGATCCCGGGGTCCTGGGATCGAGTCCTGCATTAGGCTCCTCCCTTTGCCTGCTGCTCTCCCTGCTCATGCACTCTTTCTCTGTCGAATAAGTAAATAAAATCTTTTAAGGATGCCTGGGTGGCTCAGTCATTAAGCACTTGCCTTCGACTCAGTCATGATCCCAGGGTCCTGGGATTGAGCCCCGAATCAGGCTCCCTGCTCAGTGGGAGGCTTGCTTCTCCCTCTCTGATTCCCCCTGCTTGTGTTCTCTCGCTCTCTGTGTCTCTCTCTGTCAAATAAATAATAAAAATAATAATAATTTTTTAAAAATTAATTAGTTAGCATTTGAAAAATACTAATCAGAAGTCCAGACTCCAGAGGTAGCTAGTTAAATATTATCCACATCTGCACCAGAGGGTTTTGTTATTTAGCCAAAGGAATGTTACAAACAATTCTTCATTAGAGAAATGAGTGGTGTTCAAGGTATATAGTTGGCTAGAAAGATTGCACAAGCATTTTTATCCCTTTATGGGATAATATTTTTATCCCTTTATCCCATTTTTATCCCAATTTTATCCCTATATAAAAAAGAGACCCAGCAAACAACCAGTAAGCACAGCAGCATAAAATGTATGGAATGACATCTTAGCTCTAGAACTCCTTGTTGTCATTGATGTCTCCTATAGTGGAAACCAAAAGCCTTATAGATCCTATCTTCAATATTTTGGTAGATCTGCTTCGGAATCTTCTACAGGACATTGTTAGAGCCAAGAGTTGCCTTAGTTGGCTCAGGCTGCTCTAACGGACACCAACTTCTCAGGGTTCTAGAGGTTGGTGGTCTGAGATCAGGTTATCATCATCGCTGAGTTCTGGCGAGAACCCTCTTCTTGATTTGTACATAATTGCCTCCTTGTAACTTGCAACTTCTTGCTGTATCCTCACATGATGGAAAGACACATGGCTGGGGGGTGGGGGAGGGGGAGGAAGAGAGGACTAAGAGAGAGCACACAGACACTCTGGTGCCTCTTCTTACGAGGGCACTCATTCCATCATGGGGGGTTGACTCTTGTGACTTCAGTTAAGCCTAATTACCTCCCAAAGGCACCACTTCAAGTCCCATCACACTGGGGTTTGGGGAACGTTCAGTCCATAACAGGGGTACTCTGAGGGAAGACTTTATGAAGCTTACAGGAGCTGGTTGTCTGTTTCTGTAGCTGCTTGTAAAGGCGTATTTGCACGTGTGGCACAACTCAGTCCCACTTACTTCTGTGTAACATAGAATCAGGCAGCCAGGAGGTGGGGAGGGGACCCAGAGCCCTTGGCTCTCTAATTGCCACTGTCAGCCCCCATGCTCTGAATGTAAGCACTTCATTCTGTATCTTTCATTAACCTTCCAAAGTAGAGGAGTGGTTCTCAACTGCATTGTGTTTCCATGGACAAACCCAAATCATGTAAATAGCGTGAAAGCGTATTAATGAACTATGTATGCAAAGAACTTCAGACATGACTTGGAGATATTTCTTCATGCAATATCATCCTTTATTACTCTGATTCCTGAACCAGAGATTCTGGTTCAGGGATGATCACTTCAGAAGGTGTGAGGCACTGGAAACTATTCTTGGTGATATGCAGAAAGAATGGGGACAATCAATTGATTATTTATTTATTTATTTGACACACAGAGAGAGATCATAAGTAGGCAGAGAGGCAGGCAGAGAGAGGGGGGAAGCAGGCTCCCTGCTGAGCAGAGAGCCCGATTCGGGGTTTGATCCCATGACCCTGAGATCATGACCTGAGCTGAAGGCAGAGGCTTTAACCCACTGAGCCACCCAGGTGCCGTTGACTGATTATTTAATTCTCAGTGGCTCAGATTCTTCCGGATGCTTCCATAAACTGTGGAAGTCTATTTAATTTTTCATGTTTCTAGCCTACAAGTCAGAAAGGCATTCTTTTCCTTTTTCAATTTGGAAACAAACTTTTTAATTTAAGTATAGTTGACACACAATGTTACATTAGTTTCAGGTGTAGAAAGACTTTTTTTTTTGGTGCAAGTATTGCAATGCCCATAAAAATTATTTATTTGTGGGTGGCTGGGTTAGGGACATTGGGGAGGGTATGTGCTATGGTAAGTGCTGTGAAATATATAAGCCTGATGATTCACAGACATGTACCCTGGGACAAGTAATACATTATATGTTAATAAAAAATAAATAAAAACAAACAAACAAATAAATAATAAATAAAAAAATAAAATCGTTAAATTCATTAAAAATTATTTATTTGGAACTTACTTTTATCTTGTATTTCAATTATTAATTAAACTATTCCATAAGTGTTATTTACAGGCTTATGATTTTCAAAGGGTGACCATTTCGAATCTCTGCATGAGTGCCCATGTGGTTGTGGTTTTTTTTTTCTTATTAACATATAATATGTTATTTGCCCCAAGGGTACATGTCTGTGAACTGTCAGGGTTACACATTTCACAGCAGTTATCCTAGCACATTGTTTTGTTTTGGTTTTTAAACAGAACTATTGCAGATAGTTTATTGACACTATTGGCTCAATGATGAGGTATTTGGAGTGTGGAGTTTTAAGTAGAAATTCCAAAAGTGAAAGAAAGAATGAATGGATAAGGAGTCAAGGCACAGTCTGGTGACAAATTAGTGTAATATAACTTGGATTTGCTTATGCTAGATTAAGAGCCTTGTCCATTGAAAATCACTGTATATATGGAGCTTAGTAAAGTAATATGTGCAATTAACAAATTCTTATTTGACCAGTGTTTGGAATAATATCTTAAAGTGCCCTGAAGCCTTAAATCAGTCAGGCAGGATTTTGCCTAACAAAGAACAGGTGCTCTCTTCTCACATTGGATGTTTGTTCGTGTGTCCAGAGGCCTTACTTGCCAGTAAGGAAACGAGACCCACTGACTTTAGAACCCAAGTCCTCTCCTGCAGTCTTTCATAGGGATGAATCTGAAGGATAAGCCATCAGACCCCCAGCCATGAGGTCCTGTGGAATATGTTTCCTTTCGTCAATAATTCTACAGTTAAACTCTTGAGTTTCTTCAAAAGTTTAGCGCGGATTTTTTTTATCTCTATCTTACTTTTTAGTATCTTCTGATGAGGGGTAGAATATCAGCGTGCTTATTGTTATTGTCCAGTGTAGTATCTTAGATCTCTCTGCTTCAAAAGATAATTTGAAAGTGGAAATCTTGCTTTTTCCACTAGTAAAGACCAAAAAGGATATCAAATGAATCCGCTATAAAAAAAATTGAGTGGTCTTCAGGCTCAAGGCACTGTGCTAAATGCTCTAAACAACAACCAAAGACATGTTGCTTTTATCTTTAAATCTCGTGATGGCACCCTTTGCTCTATGATTATGAAATGTTCCCTCACAATATGAACCTGGGTATCTCTCTTTGAAATTTTAAAAATACATTTTCACTCCTTTGCAAGGTTGTCCTAGAATTCCTCCTTTTGGTTTCTGCATAATTTCTAGTTTGCATTCACTTTTTCTCCTCCCTTTAGCCATCTTTCTATTTTAAAAGGTTGCTTTCTTCTTCATAATACTCCTTCACCCCCACTTCAGGTCTCATTATTTTGTGACTTGGCCCATATTTATTAGAGGATTTGGGGAAGTTTCATTAAGTTATCTCCAGGCTTCGTGGGGTTTCAGAAGCCTCCTGTTCTAAAAGTTAATTATTTGTCCTTTACTAACTTTGATTTTCAGTCTCTTACGATGAGGGCAATAATCCCATCTGGAAGGCTCCACCTCAATGACTTTATCTAAACCTAACTACCTCCCACAGGTTTCACCTCCAAATATCATCACATTGGAGAGAGTAAGGCTTCAACATAGGAATCTGGGGGGAGCAGAAACATTCAGTCCGTAGCAGATGGCTATGATGTTGAAAACCCTTCATTGTTTTTTACCGCAGAAAACTTTAGGAACACACATACACCCAGTTTTTTTATAAGAAAAACTTTAAGAAGAAAAACAATCTGGGGGCCCTGGGTGGCTCAGTCAGTTAAGTATCTGCCTTTAGCACAGGTCAAGATCTCAGGTAGGGGTACGTGGGGGAGCTGCTCAGCAGGGAGTCTGCTTTTCCTTCTGCCTCTCCCCTTGCTTGTGCTTTCTTGCTCTCTCTCAAATAGATAAATAAACAAATACCTTTAAAAAAGAAAAACAATCTGGTTATGATGATCATTAATATTGGGTAAGATCACATGATAAGTTTTCAGATAAAAATTATCTTAAAATAAGACTTTTTTTTTTTTTTAAATAAGACATCTTTGATCAGTAGGTTTTTGGAAGTAAGAGATCATTGCAGTGTATGTCTGTGCTAATTCTTTTTTTTTTTTAGATCTTTTATTTTTTATTTATTTGACAAACAGAAAGAGAGAGAGATCACAAGTAGGCAGAAAGGCAGGCAGAGAGAGAGGGGGAAGCAGGCTCCCTGCTGAACAGAAGAGTCCGATCTGGGGCTCGATCCCGGAACCCTGAGATCATGACCTGAGCCGTGGGCAGAGGCTTTAACCAACTGAGCCACCCAGGCGCCTCCTGTGTCCTAATTCTATTAGGATCATTCTGTAATATAAATTTAATCAGCATTTAATCTTCTTAACTCCTCAATGGAATTAATTATTTGTTGTCTCATGGATAAACTTACTAAGAACCGGAGTTTTAACAGTGATACTTGAAACACAAACCAGAGTAAGAGGAAAGTGGTGAATTGACACATTGTTGCCACATTTATTTTTTACGGGACACAAACACATTGGGAGGGGGCAGAAAGAAGCAACACATATTTCCTGCCAAGCACAGTCAAATGCAATGACTTTTTTTCAAACACAATATGTGTTCATGCCTGATGTTATGAAGTTATGAAGAAAACCGAGCCTTCAACTGTTTCAAAATATTAGAAATGATGGCAGAAAACATAAGACTTGCTGGTGCTAACTTTTATAAACCGTTAGAAAAAAACTTTAATAAATAAGAGAAAAATATATAATATATTCTTTTTGGTGACATTTCTAATACCATATGTTTTAGTTTGAAAAAAATGTAATTCAGCATCATAAGGAGTAACAATATAAATAACCAAAATATATCAGGAAATAAATTCTTGAGTATTTCTTCTGAACCAAATTATTTTTTGAGAAAATTCTATTTTTTAATATAGAGACTGACTCTTTCAGTGGATGGTTCTGAAGTTCTCTGATTCTTCATTATAACTAGACTGTCCTATTAGGTGATGATGATTTTCTAATACAGACATTTAATGGTTCAAAACCAAATACAAATATTTTTTACTAGGGTTAGTAGACTCTTAATTTCTGTGATTTTATCTACATAGAGTTTTGCCAAGAAGTCCTTCAATCAATATTATCCACAAAATCACCAAAAATAAATGAAACTGAGTTTGCCTTCATTCATTCAAAAACTTTTATTGAGCTCCTACTATGTGCTAGATGCTGTTCTAATGCAATATACCAAACAAACCTCCCTGTCCTGGAGAAGCATAGATTCCAGTAGGGAAGACACATAAAAACAAATAAATATGGGGGCACCTGGGTGGCTCAGTTGGTTAAGCAACTGCTTTTGGCTCAGGTCATGATCCTGGAGTCCTGGGATCGAGTTCCACGTCGGACTTCCAGCTCCACGGGGAGTCTGCTTCTCCCTCTGAACTTCTCCCCTCTCATACTCAGTCTCTCTAAAAAAATAATAAATAAGTAAATAAATAAATATGTAACCATAGGTATATATATAGAGAGAGATCTAGAATAGTGACTGGCATAATAGACATTCGATAGCTTTTACAAAAATTGTTTTTTATTGAAGTAAAATTCACATAAAATGTTGTAGGTAATCCTCCCCTCCCCACCGGCCCCCTCACAAAGATTTTCATGCTCTAATCCCTGGAATTTGTGAATGTTACTTGACAAGAGAATTAAGGTATAGATGAGATTAAGATTACTAATGAAGTACTTTAAGGTAAGGAAATTATCCTGGATTATCTGGATTGGTCCAATGTAACCACAATGATCCTTTAGGTGTGGAAGAGAGTCAGTGTCAGAGTGATTCAAGGTGAGAAAGACTTGAGTGGCTACTGCTGGCTTTGAGGATGGAGGGGAAGCAAGAGCCAAGCATTGTGGGCAGCCAGCCCCTAGCAGCTGGAAAAAATAAAAAAGTGGATCTTCCCTTAGAGCCTCCAGAAGGTTCCGGCCCTGCTGAAACCTTGATTTCAGACCAGGGAGACATGTTTTCGACTTCTGACCTCCAGAATTGTAAGATAATAAATATGTGGGGGGGGGGGTTGTTTTGTTTTGTTTTTAAAGGTTTTATTTATTTGAGAGAGAGAGAGATCACAAGTAGGCAGAGAGGCAGGCAGAGAGAGAAGGAAGCAGGTTCCCCACTGAGCAGAGAGCCCGATGCAGGGCTCGATCCCAGGACCCTGAGATCATGACCTGAGCTGAAGGCAGAGGCTTTAACCCACTGAGCCACGCAGGTGCCCCAAATATGTGTTGTTTTAAGCCACAAAGCTTGTAGTGATTTGTTGTAGCAACGATGGGAAACTAAATTAACATATATGATAAAATTTACAGATCTTGACTATGGTATAGTTTGATAACTCTTAACAAGTATCTTCCCTTGTATAACCAATGACACTACAGACATTTCCATCAAGAAACATCCGTCACTGGCTCCTTCTAGTCACACCATTCTCCCCCAAATAGAAGGAATTACTAATTTCTAATTGTTCTAACTTCTACCACTTAACTTATTTTTACCTGTCCTTGAATTTTATGTAAATGAAATCATAAAATATGCATTTCTTTATGTCTGGCTTCTTTCATCACACTGGTTTTGAGGTTCTTCCAAGCTGAATCTATCAGTAGTTCAATCCCTTTTATTGCTTAATAGTATTACATTGTAAGCACACTGCCCGGTCAGATCAAGGCCATGGCTGAACAGTGTTACTTCCGTCATAATCTATTGGTCAAAGCAGTAACAGCATGTGGCCTGATTCAAAGGGATGGAGAAACAACTCTGCCTCTTGATCTGAGTGGCAAAGCCCCTGTTATGGACTGAATTGTATCCCCCCAAATTCATATGTTGAACTCCTAATTCTCAGTACCATAGAATAGGACTGTGTTTGGAGATAGAGACTTTAAGAAAAAGACCACATGGGGGCGTGTCAGTGGCTCGGTCAGTTAAGCATCTGACTCTTGATCTCAGCTCAGGTCTTGATCTCAGGGTTGTGAGTTCAAGGCCCACGTTGGGCTCCATGCTGGGCATGGAGCCTACTTAAAAAAAAAATAGTTAAAGAAGAAGACCACGTGAAGACAATGGGAGAAGACACCTATCTACAAGCCAAGGACAGGCCTTCCTGAAGGAAACCCAGCAGACACCTTGATTTTGGACTTCAAGCCCCCAGAGCTGTGAAAAAATAAACTTAGGTTGTTTAAACTGCTTCATCTGTAGTATAATGGCAGCTCTGGAAAACTGTTTCAGACCCATTGCAGAAGATGGGAGATTTTATTGTGGCTATATGTGGAAAACATAGTCTGCTACAGTTAGGTTAAAGCCCCCCACATTCTCTTAGTTTTCTCTTTGTTCCATCTGTTTTTATATTCCTTTCCCTCTCACCTCTTGGCTTCTTATAGTTCAACTGATTACTCTTTAGAATTTCATTTTTCCTCCTTTTTATCTCTGACTGTTGTGTTCTTTTAGTGGCTGCTCCAGGGATTATGTTTTGCATCCTTAATTTGTCACATCTTACTTAGAATCAAAACTGTGCCAGTTTAACTCACATTTAAGAGACTTGTTACAGTAGAACTCTTTTGTGCTCCTGTCATATATTTTTCTTCTATATATATAATAAACATTACAATGTTTCTAAAGAAATTAGGAGAAAAAGAAAATACTTGTTGTATTTACCTAATGTTCTTAAAATTTCGGGAGTTCTTCATTTCTTCTTGAAGATCTGGCTTTCTATGTAGAATTTCCCTTTAATGTAAAAAGAACTTCCCTTAGCAATTTCTAACATAAAGGTCTGGTTGCAAAAAAGTTCCCTTATTTTTTTGTTATTTTTTGTTATCCCTTATTTTATTTTATTCAGCGTTCCAAGATTCATTGTTTATGCACCACACCCAGTGCTCCATGCAACACGTGCCCTCCTTAATACCCACCACCAGGCTCACCCATCCCCCCACCACCCTCCCCTCCAAAACCCTCAGTTCGTTTTTCAAAGTCCACAGTCTCTCATGCTTTGTCTCCTCCTCCAATTTCCCTCAATTCACTTTTCCTTTCCTTCTCCTAATGTCCTCCATGTAATTCCTTATGCTCCACATGTAAGTGAAACCATATGATAATTGACTTTCTCTGCTTGACTTATTTCACTCAGCACAATCTCCTCTAGTCTTGTCCATGTCGATACAAAAGTTGCGTATGCATCCTTTCTGATGGAGGCATAATATTCCATTGCATATATGGACCACATCTTTATCCATTCGTCTGTTGAAGGGCATCTCGGCTCTTTCCACAGTTTGGTGATTGTGGCCATTGCTGCTATGAACATTGGGGTACATGTGGCCCTTCTTTTCACTATATCTGCTTCTTTGGGATAAATACCCAGTAGTGCAATTGCAGGGTCATAGGGTAGCTCTATTTTTAATTTCTTCAGAAATCTCCACACTGTTTTCAAAAGTGGCTGCACCAACTTGCATTCCCACCAACAGTGTAAGAGGGTTCCCCTTTCTCCACATCCTCTCCAAAACTTGTTATTTCCTGTCCTGTTGATTTTGGCTATTCTAACTGGTGTAAGGTGGTATCTCAATGTGGTTTTGATTTGAATTTCCCTGATGACTAGTGATGATGAAGATTTTTTCATGTGTCTGTTAGCCATTTGTATGTCCTCTTTGGAGAAGTGTCTGTTCATGTCTTCTGCCCATTTTTTGACATGATTATCTCTTTTTTGGGTGTTGAGTTTGAGGAGTTCTTTATAGATATTGGATATCAGCCCTTTGTCTGTAGTGTCATTTGTGAATATCTTCTCCCATTTCGTGGGTTGTCTGTTTGTTTTCTTGACTGTTTCCTTCCCTGTGCAGAAGCTTTTTATCTTGATGAAGTCCCAAAAGTTCATTTTCGCTTTTGTTTCATTTGCCTTTGGAGACGTGTCTTGAAAGAAGTTGCTGTGGCCAATGTCAAAGAGGTTACTGCCTATGTTCGCCTCTAGGATATTGATAGATTCCTGCCTCACATTGAGGTCTTTCAACCATTTTGAGTTTATCTTTGTGTATGGTGTGAAAGAATGGTCTAGTTTCATTCTTCTGTATATAGCTGTCCAATTTTCCCAGCACCATTTATTGAAGAGACTGTCTTTTATCCACCGGATATTTTTTCTTGCTTGGTCGAAGATCATTTGGCCATAGAGCTGCAGGTCCATATCTGGGCTCTCTACTCTGTTCCACTGGTCTATGTGTCTGTTTTTGTGCCAGTACCATGCTGTCTTGGTGATCACAGTTTTGTAGTAAAGCTTGAAATCAGGCAATGTGATAGGGGGCCCTAATCTAATATGACTGGTGTCCTTCCGAAGAGATGCAATATGGATACAGAGTTGTGCATACAATGAAGACAATGTGAAGAGGTATAGTGAAAAGACAGCCATTGACAAGCCAACAGATTCCCTCATAGTCTTCAGAAGGAACCAGTTCTCTCAGGACCTTGATTTTGGACTTTCAGCCTCTAGTTCTGCAAACCAATAAATTCATGTTGTTCAAGCCGTACAGTCCATGGTGCTTTGTTTTGTGGTCCTAGCCAATTAGTCCACTTCTCATCACTTTAAAGATTTTGTTCCATTTTCTTCAAATTTTTTTCTAATGAGAAGTTAGTTGTCATTCTTATGATTACTCTCCTATATGTAATGTGTCTTTTGGCACAAGATTACTTTCTAGCTAGAGAGAAAATTGACACCTACCGCAGACTTGGCCCGGAAGGAACAACCATGTTGTTGAGACCAAAAGAAGTACACGTGGCCTCCTGTAGGGAATAAGAAAAAAGTATCTTGTGAAGAGACTCATCTTTTATCTGATTGTGGCGATCATGATCAGCTTTTCTAGGCACTACGTAAAGAAAACAAGCTTCTCTCCCTTTTTGGCAATTCTTACTTTTTGCTTTGGAGGGATTTTTTTTGGTTTTGCCCCAGCCCAGGTGAATCTAAGCAAAATCTGCTGGGGGACTCCTTCTGCTCTGCGAGGGTGGGAGTTGCCAGCATCAAGCTAAGTCGGCAGCAGAGAGTCTGCCACCACTCCGGGCATGCTGACACCTCACCTTTATGCTAACAGAGTAGAACAGTCATCGCCTCGAGTTCTCATAATGACAATGCTTCCATTTTCCTTCTTTTCCAACTGGGACTCCTGCTAGAATAGCTATTAGAGGAACCAGCTGGGATTCACTGTCGTAACTTGATGCCCACTCTTTTTCTTTAACCCTTTTACTCCAGTTCTCTGCATCTTATATGTAGATACAAATCTCTGTTCTTGCTTCCTAGAGAAAACAAAGAGGCAGCAGAGTTAAAATTTGCTAGCAAATCATGTGACCGCCTATAGTACAAATTTTGCAGATCTCCCTTGCTGCCTGAGTCCTGACATTTCTTCTTTCAGAGAATTAATTTGATTCAGGACTCTGGAAGGCAAGAAGATGAATAAGATATTAATAAGATTGATTTATGCAAAGGCAGCCACAACAATGAATATATTGTGCATTATGCAAACCAGAGGCAACGTGCTTCACAACCAGAGTCACTTGAAATCTTAATTACAATGGCTATGTATTGAAGTACACAGCGATGGCAATGTCCCACATTGAGCATTTAACCTCAGAGCTATCAAATACAAAACGCGGATTTGAAAGAATTTTTAAAAAGCAATGAAAAAGATCACAACACCGAAATTGTTATGATTATATGTATCTCTTGACTTAACAAGTATGACAAGATGACAAGTGATAAGACACATCTGACATGTGACTTTCTGCTCCACAACACACCTTATATGCCTAATAGGGATATAACCTTTCCTGTTATAATACGGCTCACGTCCCGCTGGGGGGTGAGGCGGCCATCAGTGCACAGCTGCTAGCTTCTGTGTAATAGACGGATATGGAATGAAACCACCTCTATTTAGCTCTGGCCTTTTGGTGAAACAGCAGTGAAATTTCCTACAATAAGAGTAATGTTAATAATCCCTTGCGTTTACTTAGTGTTTTACAGTTTACCAAGTGTTTGAGATAAAGGAGAACAAAGGCTATCATTTATTCATGGTTGTGTGTGTGTGTTTCAGGCGCCCTCTTAAGTGTATTACGTGCACTTTGTTGGTTTAACTCTTACAACAACTCTGTCACGTAGCCATTGTTTTTCACATTTTCCAAACGAGAAACTGAACTTTGAGAGATTAAGCAACTTAACTGAGATCATGTAACTAGCAAGAGGTCAGAGCTGAGGTCTCTGTGACCACAAATGGTTAAACTGCATCATTTGATGTCGCAGCAAATACATTCTCATATTAAATAATTATAGCTGCTCTCTATCATGCTTCCAAAGTGTTGTACATATTTACATAAATATGTATGTAATGTTATGTATGTATGTAATGTAATGTATGTATGTAATATGTATGTAAACATATTTACACAAAAGGAAAAATATATACCTATGTATGTAATGTATGTATGTATGTAATGTAATGTATGTATGTAATATGTATGTAAACATATTTACATAAAAGGAAAAAATAGAAAAAGCTTTTGCCTGGCTAAATTTTTTTCTCTTCATTTGCATAATTATCTTTGATGTCTTCTATACCCTCATACACTAACACTTCAGACACAGCTTGCCATTCCTTAGCCTGTCCCCTGCTGTCCCTTATCCTGGAAATCCCCCTGGCTACCCAGTTATGAGATAAGCTGTGTTCAATATGGGACACTATTCCTCCATTACGAATAGTCCACTGTGTATGTGTGTGTGCATGTGTGTGTTTGTGACAGAGAAAAAGAGAGACTGAGAGAGAAAGAGATCAAGCCCAAGCAGAACCAAGTTTAACAAGATCACATACAAAGGGAACAACTGTTTTTTTCTGTGGTTAAGATGGTAGCTCCCAGGCACTACTTCTGAGGTTTTCTTGAGTTGTGCTCAGATATTATTCATATTCATTCATTTATTCACTCATTCAGTGGCTAATATTGGAGCATCAACTCTACACAAGGCTTTGTGCTAGATGCTATGCGTTTACAAGTACAGTTACAGATGTATTCCCTGCCTTCAGGGAGCTTATAGTCCAGCTAGGAGCATAGATATTGCCCACTTCGATACATATGAAGACGCAAGTTTTGCAAATGGTAATAAAGCCTAAGTGAGACCAGCAAAAAGCAAAGTAGCCTTTGGGAGTAGGAGGAACACTACCCCCAAACTCCTGAAGTTTCCATCTTGGCTAGGGGACAGGAATTAGTACAATATCCAGCATTTTTCAGTTTGTATTTCATTCTCTGGATTTCACTCTTGTCTTCACTTTTGCTGGTCATCTTTTTCCATTCAATCTTACCTGCTTCTTAGTGAGTTTAGGAGGAGGACCCAGACACATAGAGTTCTACTCCTTCTACTCCCTTTCTCTTTGGAAGCTTCTGCCCACCAGAACGACATGCCCTTGTCTGCTTCTCCGTGCTCCAACTCTGGTCTCTGGGAAGGCCTGAGGATGTCAGCCCAAACTGAGATGAGCAGGTCAGTCTGTCTAATTCTGCGGTGCAATATTAAAAACATATTGTTGCTGACCATTGAAGCCACATTCTTCCATAACAACTTAAAGAATACTAAAGGTGATATTTTCACCCCAAGGCATCTTACTCTCTGGTATGATTTCTCAAATGGCTCAGGGAAGCATTTGAGTGGGGAGAGACTGATGTAAATTAAGTTCTATATTGATCATAGCAAGTATCTTCTTAAACATCTCATTTTAGTGGAAGACTAAGAAACATGGAATTATTCTCCTAACCCAACTATCAAAATGATTACTGCCTGTTATTTTATCTCCTCCAGCAATGTCATTCCTACAGCAATTTTTGAATAAAAGTAATGCTGGAATGAAAAGTCAAAAAATTGTTCTGCATTCAGTTATTGATCTCTAATTCCTCTTTGACCTTTATTTCTTATATAATTCTTCATCGTAAATTTGACTTGTGACTTCTTAAGAATGGGCTTTCCTTGTTCTGTAATATTAAGCCATGAGATTCATTTCATTTTTTAATCATTATATAACATTTGTACAGGAAAGTTCACAAAATATAAATTCCTACCAGCATGAATTGAATTATTGAATTCTTTGAGTTGTCCCTGGACATCCACTGTTCAAAGTGCAAATTTGGATGAGGAAAACAATATGAAGGTTTTGTTTTTATATTTTTTGATTTCTTCCTTTGTCAATGAATCCAGGAAGCTCTGACCTCAGCTAACGTTCTCGTTCCTTATTCTCATCTGAGCAGCGTGGCTCTCAGCTCGCCCTCGGTGATCAGGACTACACCTCCCAATGTGTGAATCGCCTCTTACTGACCATGTGGGTGCTATGAAAACTGCTGTTTCCTCTTACCTCATCAGTATCTGTCATCATGATGTGTAAGTGTAGAAAGTTCATAGAGAGAAGCTATCAAACTGATAATATTGTATTTCCTTAGGGACTTAGGAGGGTTGGAGGGGAAAAAAGGGAACATTTAATCACCTTTTCTTTTTTTCATTTTAAGTGATATGAGTTATGTTTTCATAGATGAATCCTCCAGTTCACTTAACTGAGAGCTGCAGCTTTGCTTGATTAACTCTAATCCAAATACAATCAACTCTTCCTCTAAACCATAGACATGTGCAATTTCTATGGTACAAATTTGCATTTGCTGGGTTGTTTTTGTATTCATTCAGTCATTTATTTAATATTTAGTAAGGCCTTTGGTAGGTCCTGGAAATGCAAAAATGAATAGGAAACAGAATTATAACAAAGTAATAAGCCGTAGAATAAATTTAAGGAGTAGAAGTGGGAGCATGGAGTGCCCAAGACCAGACTGAAGTCAAGAGGGAAGGCTTTACCATGAAGGGAGGAGGAAAAATACTCTGGAAGGAGAAATTTATCTGCAGAGGATTTGGGGGTTCAAGGGCACAGTGGAATAGGTGGAGGTAAAATTCACAGGTGAGGAGATAGGAACATGGAAGGCCAGCTAGGTAGAAATGAGAGGAGGGAAAAAGATGGTTGATCTCAAGGGCTTGCATTTTGGATGACCACGTGGGGGGGAGGAAAATGAACTGGCTTCAAGGTTCCAACATGAGCTATAGGAAAAAGCTATTTTGGAGATGCCTGGACTTCATCTAGTTTTTAAAAATACTCTTGGGAATGCTATTGGGGTCAATACTGCTCTCTACCAATTAGAGAGGAGAACTGTTGGAGAGCGAGGATGGTCAGAAAGAGCTTGCACTTCAGAAAAAGCATTTCTGAAATACCTGGGTTGTGATAATCAGAACTATCCTCTTACAGTATACGAATGTCAGCTTAAATTCTTTCACATGTTCTTGTCTCCGTCATCTTTTTTTTTTTTTTTTTTGTCATTTTTTTTTTCTAAGTAATATGGAAGATGTTACCTTTCAGGAATCATACTTCTAATGTGTGAATCTATTTCTCCATCCCTCACTACACAGTACATAATTTTATATATTTTGTTATAGTACTTAAGTATATGACATAATCTCTTTTGGTTATTAATTTCCTCAAAGCTAAAATTTTAATCGTCCTTAGTCATTAGCTTATGTTTAGCAATCACTTAAGAAATGTTTCTTGAGCTATAAAAACAGAGCTAAACTGAACAGTGGGGGCTCAGGTGTTGCTGTCTTCCGTGAGCCCAAGGAAGGCAAAAGAACAACACACCATCCCTGGCATGGAAACCAAACAAGCCTGCATGAATGTGAACTCCTATTGCCTTGATCTGTAGATATCCCACATAGATGCTTAACGTCTACCTTCCATCCCCAGGAGAATATTCTCTGTGAAATAACAGAATATGCTAAGAACTGTCAAACCTAAGAGCTGTAAATATTAACGATTTTTCTCTCCTCCGCCCCGTAAGCCTAGCTTAGGCTTTAGGATAAAAATGAGAGAAGTTTTTCCTCTTCTACGTGACACTATCAAGCTTATTGAATGCCTTGTAGGGAAAGAGGAAAATTGATTATAGAAACTAAGTATTTTCTATTTTTTTGTTAGGACACTTGCCTCTAGGATATTTCACTTTGTGTGAAAATCGTGTGTTGGTATTCCATGATCTCCAGAGCCCAGAGGGATATTTTTAATGAACAGAGAAGGAAGCTATATGATGTGGAGTGACAATTACCTGACAATGATTTTTATCTTCTGCTTTGATTATTTTAAAATAAGGTTTTAAATTTTAAAATAGCTATAGTTTGGCAGAAAAATTGTACAGAGAGTAGAGAGTTCCCATATACTTTCCACCCAGTGCCTCTTATCATGATCTTAATATGGTACATTCATCAAAGTTAATGAACCACTATAGATATAATTAATTAAAGTATATACTTTATTCAGGATTCCTTAGTTTTCCTCAACTGTCCATTTTCTTTTCCAGAATGTCATCCTTAAATGTAATGACACTACATTATATTTAATCATCATGTCTCTTTAGGCTACTTCTAAAAGTTGGATATGTTGTATCAAATAATAGAAACTATGGTGAATAAGCATGTAGTGGGTGGGTTTATATTAATTGGGCAAGAAGTTGGACTGTATTAGTGTCTGCTGTTGCTACAGGTGTCAGAGCCTTAGAATTCCTCTAATGATCTTGTTTTCATCTCCTTTCTTGATTTGAGACTTCCCTAAGTGCCCCTCAGAAAGAGCCTGGCATTTTCAGCTACAATCCACTCTTATTATACTGGAATCCTGTTGGTATTGTGATAAAGTGTGAAAGTGAAATAGCGTTCTATCTTCTTGTGATTAAATCTTGGTCTTTTAATGGACCTGTGTCTTGGGGTTGTGACCTTCCTAAATATTTCTCCACTGGTATAGCTTTTCCCTCTCTTGCACCCTTCTCCTTCCTCTCACTTCACCATTGCCAATCTACTTTCTTGAAGCCTGATTTCTGTTGACTATGCTTTTTCTCCTTTAGTGAGTTCATTCAGCAAATATTTATGTAGGGTCTGCTATGTTCCAGGTACTGCTTTGGCACTGCTTTAGCACTGGGGGAATGATTTAGTATTAAGAAAAAATTGATGTTGCAGGGGAAATTGAGGATAATATCTAGAGCGATGTCCTCGATTAGGAGCCAACGTATGTGATTCTGTTTACAAGTGGAGAGATTGGCTTTAGATAGTACTTTGTATAGTTGATAGTAGGAGCTTATGACAGGAAAGAAGACAATAATTTGAGCCAGATGCAAATAGCTTGGTTGATTTGTCTTCCTGAGGGACCGAAGCCAAGAAAGTCATCAGAAAGAGATAGCTATTCATTGTCTCTCTCTCTCTTTTTTTTCTCTCTCCCTTTCTCTCTGTCATTCTTGAGCTTCATGGTTTCTTGTAACTCTGCCCGTTTGCTTCATTCTTTATTGTCTAAAGGCGGACATCCAATGCTTATGCAGGGCTGTGATAAGAAATGTCTCTAGCAAATTTCTCCCAGGTCATTAACTTTAGAGCTTAGAGTTGCTGTGTCTCATTTAGAAACTTCTGGAAGAGAGAACTACATGATTTTCCCATCTGAGGTTAAGTGTCTATCACTGTTTCAGTTACTAGTAGCCAATAATTTACCCCACTGCTCACTTTGCAGCGATTGAAGAACAGATATGAACAGGTTCTGTAAGAGTATGTGGAGTTGAGGAAGAAATGATTTAAATTTCTTGCCAATGTGTGTGTGTGTGTGTGTGTGTGTGTGTGTGTGCATGCGTACAGGATAGGCAAGTAAAACAGTCAAAGTTAATCTGTACATTTCATTTCCCATTCTTAAAAATATAGCTCTGCTCAAATGAACTTAAGATTTGATTTGGTAATTAAGAGCCCAAGAATAGGGAATTTATATTTTGAGCTATACTTTATATTATTAGTACATATTTTCTTACTGAAAATAAGGTTGAATTCCTCACTTAAAACATAGTTAAATATATATTACCAGGTGAATTCTACAGTGTGGGGATGAACCGTGGCCCTCTAGGGACAGAAGCAATTACTCCTCTGCTTCTCGTCCTTTTAACCCAAAATGTCTTTTTTTTTAAACTAGTTTTTCAGTCCAGGTGGAATCTGCTGTTATGCTTGATGACCACTTATGATAAAAACGAACACTGCTTTGTTGAAACACTTGCTAACACCAGCTGAATTATTTAGACAATTGGACCATGTTGGAACTATTACTGAAAAAAAGGCTTTGTCCCTTTGGCAAAAAAACAAAATTGCATAAGCAGTAAAATGCCATAGGAAGAAGTTCCAATTTGGATTTATGAATATTAATATTTCTTTAATTATTAAGTGTTGTAATTGCACGGTCTGTCCAGAAAACAATGTAGGTTAAGTTTAGAAAACTGCTTTCATTTGGTAAGAGCCCTAAATAGGGAAATAGGTAACTTTCTGTCAGTTTTTTTTTTTAAGAATTTATTTATTTATTTGAGAGAGAGAGCATGGGGGAGGGAGGACAGAGGGAGAGAGAGAAGCAGACTCCCCGCTGAGCAGGGAGTCCAACCCAGGGTCCAGAGATCAAGACATGAGCCCAAGGCAGACACATAACCGATTGAGCCACCCAGGCGCCCCTCTGTCAGTATGCTTTATTGGCGCATGTGACTTACCAGTTGTCTCTAGTCTCCCCTTCTTCCTTACTGATAGAGCCCCCAGTTTTTATCTAGACACAAGCAATAGGAATAAATACTACATTTTCTGGTTGTCACTCCTTATAGCTGGATATGTCTGTACCTAACTTCCAAGAAGTTCCCTTAAAAGGAGCATTTGTGTCCTTTTTCACTCCTTGTTGGTTTCCCACTGGCTGGGATGTATATATTTGGATGTGATGACTCAGTAGCAATATCGGACGACAAAATAGAAGCCACAAATTGAGGATCAAAGCAGCAGAATACAAGGAGCTTGGGTCCCTACACTTCTAAGCTTTTATGTCTCCCCAGACTACTTTGTTTTACTGAATTGGTTCCCTAGGGCCACAATAATGCTAAATAAGAAATGTTTACAAAACCTCAGCAGTCTACAGAAACACTTATTTCTCGTACTTCTGCGGAGTTCAGCTCCTCTGGGATCTCTCCCTCTTCTCGAGGTCAACTGAGAATTGACTGGGTTAGGCTGGGTTCAAACGGGGCGGTTGGTATGAATCAGCTCTGCTCCATGTATATTTCATCCTTCAGCACAGTGTCAGGCACATCCTGCTCAAGGACCGATAGAGGCACAAAAGAACAAGTGGAAACATGAAGACACCTTAGGGCTTAAGCTTGAAACTGGAGCACCAACACTTCTGCCCCATCCTGTTGCTCAAAACAAGTCACAAGGCCAGCTCAGATTCAAGACGTGGATTCCACCTCCTTAGTGAGAGGAACTACAGGTTACATAACAAAGGGGATGATATAGGAAGGGAGAAGAACAGGGCTGTTTTTGCAATCTTTCTCATTTTTGACTTCTTTTATGTCAGAGACAAACTGCTGTCTTGTTGAAGCGACTGTAATTCAGCTCACTTTCATTCTGTTTTTGTTACATGTAGCTGACCCTAATCCTAATTGATTCACTGAACTCTCACTGGAACGTAATTTCATGAGCACAAGGATTTTTGTCTCTCTAGATTCACAGCTGTATGCGCAGAATGGAACAATGCTTGTTCCATAGTAGGCATTCAATGTTTATTGATAGAATAAATAAATGATATGGCAATTAGATTTACTATTTTAGAAAAGAGCCCATCTGTAGAAAGAACACAAACATGAAGAGTAGCAACACCCCTAAACAAACAGGATTATGAATAGCTTTAGAACCAAATTAGACTGCTATAAAATAAATATTTTTTTAAAAATGCTGATGTGTCTTAAAATAATTTGGTGACTATGGCAGATACTATAATTTGGCTCAGTTCCCATTCCAATCCCTTTTATCTTGACGTCTAGAACCATGAAGACTAAAGCTAAAATCTACATTTTCACATTCCCTAGCAACTATGGTGCTGCAAGAAATCGAGTTTCCCCCAACCTGACCCACCAATAGTTGGTTCAGAGGTAGCAGTGAGCAACACGGATGGTGGGGTGTGCAGGTGTATCTCCCAGTGTGACTGATGGTAGAGGTGCCTAGTGCTTCCGTGTTTCTGGCTTGGGTCACAGGTATAGAGTGATGAGGGTCGTACAGTTGTCTTTTGTCCAGTGGTGTCTTTCAGCTTTTCCTCTGTCTGCTCTCTTCTGGCTGTGTGGTGTTCAAACCTAGGACTTGGACATTCCACGATAGTCTCTACACTGTGCACTATTTCTAAAAGAACTTTTTACTATCAACCAGCTAGAGTAGATTCTGTCATCTGCAATTACTTTCAGAAACAACCAAAGATTTGATTGTTTATATTAGCACTAATATGTTAGGGTGCCATTTTTTGGATCTTCAGTTAAAATGTGGTGGACACTTATTTTTGGTTAAGGATAGAGGTGGAAAACATCATAATTGGCACATATTAAAGACATGTCTTTGATTTTTTTTTATTTAAGAAATATTTCTTTTTGGCTAGCAAAAAAGGTGACATTACAAAATGGAATATATAATCAAGGCATCAGGAAGTGGAAATTATTAATATTTCAAATGTGTTTTACAATAATTGTTTTCTAGGTCGATAAAGTATAAAGATCAAACTATTTTAATTATTGTTCCTTTTTCCTACATGCCCTTTCTTATACCCTTGAACAGATTTTTTTAATCCCACACAAAACACTGATAAACGTGAAAATATTAGAAATAATGCACTTACTTTCAGTGATCTTCTTAGTATGGGAAGTGCTTCTAGACAAAGTAAACTGATCTCTAAAACATTTTTGTTTATTTTGAAGAAATGGATATAAACCCACAGGTAGCACATAATTGCCAGAAAAACAAATACAGATTTATACATGTAAACTTACAGCTGGCCCTCTTAACCTCAGCATTAATGATTTTGAGCTGGATAATCCTTTGCCACGGGGGGTTCTCCTGGATCTTGAAAGATGTTCAGCAGCACCCTTGTGTTCTACACACTAGATGTCAATAGCAAATACCTTCCCAAGCTGTGACCATCAAATATGTCTCCAGATATTGCCAAATGTCTGTGGAACGAAATTATTCCTCTTCCCCCACATAACCTGTTGAGAACCACTGACTTACACAGATGCATAAAGCATAGAAGCAATTTCTAATGGAGCCTTTAACAATATTTTTCAGAGAACACTTGGGTGGCTCAGTTGGTTAAGTGTCTGCCTTCGGCTCAGGTCATGACCCCAGGGTCCCGGGATCGAGTCCTGCATGGGGCTCCCTGCCCAGTGGGGAATCTGCTTCTCCCTTTGCCTATCGCTTCCTCTGCTTGTGCTCTCTCTCTCAATCTCTCTCCCTCTCTGACAAAGAAATAAAATCTTTAAAAAAATTATTTTCCACGATTTGAAGAACAACTTCTTAACACATGAAATTTGCACCACAGATAAACATCTCAGTAGCATATTAAGGGCTTGTAATGGAACCGATGCATCTTTCCACTTTTTCACTTTATTGCACTAGGGGTATGAAGTGGTGTTCTGCAGATCAGATCTAAATGAGCAAACTGTCAACTAGATAAAGACAAAAAGCCAGACATGTATACAATGGAAAAAGAAAACACAAAGCTAGAGGCACCTAGTAATTACCTGGGATTCATTTTTGAGTCCGTGGTGTTTTTAATTTCTGGGAATCGTCTCGGCAGTTGGAATCTAGTCCTGGGGGTTGAATGAAAAATCATATTCTTTTCTCAGCGGCTAAAAGGAAAAATGACTGTTTACCTGAGTTCTGTTCTCAAGCGTGTGGAGTGGCCCTTGGGCTGTTTTGTCACCGCTGTTTGTTTCCGTGTTTGAGGATCCTGCTCTGGGAGGGCTTCGGGGCTGCCGGAGCAGTTCTGAGACCTCAGAAATAATAATTAATTTTTAAACACCCTGTCAAAATAAAAATGTTTTTCTGACTCAACAAACATTTGTTTCAAACTCAACATCAAGGATTTTCTATGAGAATGAAAGTTTCAATATTTAGGACTCCCAGGGAAAGATATTTTTTTTTAAGTATGGTACCAGCATGACAACAAATGAAAGATGTGGTTATAAACATAAACATTTGGCCTGTTTGGGTAAATTAAATAAACTACCTTACTTTTAAGAATACACATTATTTAATTGAAATTTAGGAGATCTAAATTTTCATCCCACTTCTGAAACAAACTAGATCTACGATTTCGAGAAGGGGAAGAGGAGAGGAGTCTTTTTAAAGATGATTCTGTGGGCCAGGGGCTCCGCATATGTTCTCCCAGATACCTCACTTGTGCTATTTCTAGCCACTTAACCTCCTCTATGTTGGAATCCCTCACCTCCAAATTAGGTTGTTGGATCTGGCCAGGTTTCTTTCTTCTAATTTAATTTCATTTTTAATTTTTATTATTGTTATTTTTTCACTTGAGGATAGTGGACATACAATCTACATTACTTTCAGGTGTACAGTAAGTTTATACATTATGTTGTGTTCACCCCAAGTGCATCTCCCATCTGTCACCAAACAGCACTATTACAGTATCACTGCCTAGATCCCTTATGCTGTGCCTATTATTCCTGATTTATTCCTTCCGTAATTGGAAGCCTGTATCTCCCAGTCCCCTTCAACCCTTGTGCCCAACCTCCCTACCCCCCCACTCTGGTAACCATCAGTTTGTTGTCTGTATTAATAGGTCCGATTCTGCTTTTGGTTTGCTTATTTTAGATTCCACATATGAATGAAATCATATGGTATTTGTCTTTCTCAGTCTGACTTACTTCACTCAGCAAAATACCCTCTAGGTCCATCCATGTTGTAATGTATGTTGGCCAGGGTTTCTCAGTTGAGAATCCATGCATCGGATTCAGGGTGGTCTGTGAATTCCCTAATATTGCCCAGAGTTTGAGTGTGCATGTACGTGCACTGTTCTGTGGGAGATGGTTCAGAGTGCGCATCAGTTTCTCATGGGACTTGGATCCTGAAAAATAATCAATTCACTTAAAACAAACAAGGCTGTGCATGCCCCTGTGAGTAGGCAAATCCAGGAGGTATGCTGGCACGGAAAGTTCTAAGAACATTGATTTGCGTTCCTTAACTTCTTTGTATATTATGTACCCAAAGGATCTGCCTGAGAGAGGGTGAGTGTGAAAGCCCATGTGACTGATGGAGGCTGATTCTTCTCTCCTATCTCCTCATTCATAACCTCCATTCTCCATTTCTTTAAAGAGTTTTCCTTCCAGTTGACTCATAGTCTTACTATGGTGCATTGTCACCATGGTGTTAAAAACCCCATGGTGCCAAACAAGGATATTTCAAAGTGTTAGTGTTGGGGTTAAGAAAGTAAATAACTTTAATGGCTAGATAACAACTCCTTTGTTTCTTTCATAGTTTGCATTCAATCCAATTGAAAAAGGACTAATAAATTATGAGTTGATAAATTATTATATTTTTTGATGATTTCTTCCAGGAATTTTCTCTACTGCATTATTTCTTTCTTGATATCATTCATTTCTGCTCTTATCTCTATTATTTCTCTCCTATTTCCTTTGCGTTTATCATACCATTGTTTTTTTTCCTAGTTTCTTGGGGTAACTATCTTAACCACTGATTTTCTTTTAAGCCTTAACTTTTTATCTAATAAATATACCAAAACTGTATGCTTCCTTCTAAGTTTTAGTTGATATCCACAAATTTTGATAGGTACTATTTCATTTATAAATATTTTATTATTTCTAATACAATATTTCTGAGCATGAATTATTCAGAAATGCATTGTTTAATTTCCAAATCTTGATTTGGGAGATTGTTTTGGTTATTGACTTCTAGCTTAATTATCTTATGTCTAAAACATATCACAAATGATTTCAAGTATTTGACATGTTTTCTGACAATCTTAATAAATGTTCCATGAGCACTTGTAAAGGACATGGAATTTACAGTTTGACCTGACAGCTCTTTTTGCCTTCCCCACTTCCCTCCCTGCTTTTCCTTACAGGCCTCACCACAAGAATCTTGCATGACCAATCTAGTCTTAGAGGACCTGGACTAAGAACCCATTTATACCCCCCCGCCCCCACACACTGACTTTTGTGCTGTTGTTGCAATGTATTTACTTGTGCATATATTTTAAATCTCAGAAGATACTCTTCTCTTTTATAAGTCAATATTCATTTGGATTTATCCACACACTCTTTTTTTTTTTAATCAGTCTTTATTTCTTCCTGTGTTTTCATGGTCTGCCTTCAAAGAACTGGGATCACATTTTTATTCTGCTTCCAGAATTCCTTTGGTATTTTCTTTAGTGCTGGTCTCCTGCTGATTAATTTTTCCCCTTTTTTGTTCATCTAAACACATTTTTATTTTGCCTTTATTTCTTAAAGATATCTTTGCTGGATATAAAATTTTAGGTCTTCTTTCTCTATGGAACTGTGGCAGCTAATTTGTGAGCTTGCAAGTAGGAAACACTCTCAGACCCTTCACATTTCTTAACATTTATTATCTGAAACTGTATTTTTATTTACTGGCTTATGTGTTTATCTGTTGTCTTCTCCAGAATTTAAGTTCTTCGAGGGCAGGGACTTTGTCTCTTTTCACCTTATGTCTTCAGTGCATAAAACAATTCTTGGTGAATAGCAGACACTCAATAAATATTTCTTGACTGAATAAATGAATAAATAAAAATCTTTTCTAGTAAAACTTTTTGAAAATTGATAAAGCCATCCTCATCGTATCCTAATACCAAACAGAATCCATTTTCTCAAGGTTTCTGTTACCTAGATCATTTTTCTCTCTGATTAGACTCTTACTTCAAGTCTTTTCTCAGGATCTTCATGTTATTTATTATTTCTTCCAAATCATATTACATTTGTTCCTACCATAGGAGTTTAGTAATGTGGGTAATATAGAAGATTCCAGAGGGTATAGGCATTAGAGTAAAATCACTTCTTGGCTTAGCACTGGCTTCACCCTTTTCCAGGAATGTATTTTTGAGCAATTAAACTTGTTTGACATTTGTTTCTTCATCTTTAAAATAAGAATAACAATGATGCCTAATTCATATTGTTGACTATAATCAGAGATAACATATGCAAAGTACTTAGCAGAGTCCTTGACCTGCAAAACATATTCAGTGAGCTCAGTTGTCTATGGAATATGGATATGATTCTTCCTCCCTGCGATGCTGACAGTACCTTAGAGTTAGAACTCCTGTCAACTTTCTGTATATGCTCTTTGTTCTCCGCCAAAGGAAATTACCCAGACAGGGAACAATAGGCTCAGAGCTGTAGAGCTCCGGGATGTGCCACGACGAAATTTTCATCCAGCTTTTTATCTGCTGTGGATGATCTGAGAACCTGTCTCCAGAGTGAAAGGGGAGCAGAAGAACTGGGCCAATCTTTTAAACATTCCAGGAAGTCAAAAGTGATGCGTTTTGGTTTTGATCTGCATTTCTATGTTTATGGTAGTTGAAATTTTAATGTGTTTCCTTCCTCGGAATTTCCCCCTGAATGATAGTCTCAGTGCTCTGCTTTATTAAAATTAGAGAATAACAGTTCAGTCTCCTTTTACAAGACAGGCAACATGAAACGTTGTGGCGAAATGACAAAAAAAAAAAAAAAAAGCTATAATGATGATGCAGATTCTGGCTGGGTAGATATTCATGAATCTACAGCCCAAGTTTGAGTATAAAGACCTGAGCGGAGTCTGGGAGATCATTGTGGAAGATAGCAGATAATCATTACGCTGCTAGATAAGAGTGCCACCATGTCGTTCTGACATTACATTTTATTTTTTTGGAACTGCAAAGACTGAGACAAGTTTCTGACCAAGCCGAAGTTTCGAAGATGGAGCATGCTTCTCTTGTGAGGCAGCACAGAGTCTCAGCAAAGACTTGGAGTCGTCTCTCCCGACCAGACCAGCAGTCATATGCAACTGCCGCTCCCACCAGGAGAGGGGGTGGGGGGGATCCTCAGAAACTCCACAGCGACACCGGTGCAAACGGTTGCTAACAGAGTGACTGAAGAGTTGGTGGATATGGCTAGATTTCTAGAAATAAGTGAATTTCAAATCACAGAAACAGAAAAGACTTGACATTCTCAGACGGTGTTACATTTACAAGTAGCTCTAGCAAATAACATTGAACGCTGGTGACAAGGCAGTCACCACCAGAAAATAAGTAAGTAACACAAACAGTCCCTCAGGCCTGTGACTGAGGATGGCATTTTGCAGCGTCAGGCAGAAAACTTCTCTTCGGTGAGGTTAAACCGAAGAGGTGTGAGGGTGTGAGACACAATGAATATACATAGCAGCTTCGCAGACACAGGGCTCGTGACAGATGCAGAGACACTGGAGCTGTCTTTCCTCTTGGAGCGGTATTATTGTCCTCGTTCCCAGCAGACCTCGCGTGTGTGCCTGCTAGGTCGATCACGCACCCTGCGTTCTGGTTTGTTTGGGCAGCACTGGCTTACACCTGCTGTTCTTGTGACCCTGCTCGCTAGGATTCCCTTTCACTCCCACGGACGTCCTGGTTTGGACAATAAGGTATATGGTCACGTTATGCATGGTCGCAGTTTTAGGTATTTGGAGGCTAACCAAGGAAAGCCGTGGCACTTAATGGTACTTCTTTTTCTCCTTTGTGGGTTCTAAGTGCCCCTGTTGCAAAAGATCAGGGGCCGGGGGCAGAGGCGTGCAGCCTCTTGGCTCCTGCAAGACTTAATAGGTCGGTAAGTTGGTTGAATTAAATACCGAACTACCCGAGAGCCTCTTGGGTTTAGGTAAATACTACAACTGTGCTGAAGATTCCGAGGCATTTAGAGAACACTGTAGCCCAGACAAAGAGAAGTTGTGTTCAGCCTTACCTATTGGAAAGCAACCATATAACACAGTGTGTGGCTGGAAGGCCGGCTCTTCCAGCATCAGCAGACCTGCCCTTCTCTTTATGCTAAGAAGTGAGTAGAGTGAGTTAATCTTTTCTATTATCTGGATGAAAAAGTCCCAAGCATGTGCTTTCCAAAGTTAACGAACTTGTAAATCTACTACTTAACCTGTTTATGGACTAAAGATCCCTTTGCCACTTATCAGGGGAAGTAATCAATCAGCGGGGTCCTGAATTAAATTTATTGTGTGGGGATTTTTTTTTAAGATTCGTTTATTTTATTTTTTCTAAAGATTTTATTTATTTATTTTGGAGAGAGAGCAGGGGCAGGGGGAGGGGTAGAGAGAGAGAGAATCTCAAGCAGACTCTGCCTGGAGTACAAGCCCAACGCGGGGCTCGATCCCACAACCCTGAGATCATGACCTGAGCGGAATCCAAGAGTCAGTCTCTTAACTGACTGTGCCATCCAGGCATCCCTATTTGAGCATGTTTAAGTTGCCAAAGTATAGCACCAGAAATAAAGTTGAGATTACCTTTTTAAATGAATAATCTATTCCTTGTAGGCATTAGTGATAAAAGAAAATAAGATATAAAATCTAAGCAAGATCTTAGATTTTTAAATAGCACCTGACTCCAAGGTGTTCAAAGAAGAATGTAGATTTATTTCTCACAGGTAATTCTCACATTTCTAGGAAGAAAGAACAGATATGAATATTCTGATATCTGTAAAGTAAGGAACAGTCATTACTATCTCTGTTTAGTTGAGAGAGGAAACAAAACATGTATTTCAAGCATGTATATATCTGTGGTGAAATAATGACATTTCATTGAGTTTTATATTAAGGAAAATGGATAAAAATGATTAAAATTTACCTTTTGTTATGATGATAAGGATATACATTGAGATCAGGAGCTCAGAGCCAATGCTATAAAGGAGGATTAAAGAATTTTCTGGTAAATTTATTCCAAACCTTACTCTTAATTCAATTATCTTGGGTTATTTGTCAACTGAAAATAATTCATTACAGTCATTTATCATTAGAAATCAGTTATCGCTCACCTAGAAACACACACCAGTTCTAGGAAATGCATTAATTCATTCAACGAAGATTCATTTATCACTTGTCGTGTGCCAGTCACTTTTCTGAGTGCCGAGGTGAACAAGACAGACAAGACATTGCTGAACTTTTGTGACTGATGAAAGACAGTTGTAAATATCAAGAAACAGAGTGATTCCAGACTGGGTAAGTTACTATGCATGATGAACTAGAGACTGCCATAGCTTTTGGGGTTTAGACTAAAAATTTCAAGAGGGTGAAGTTTAAGCAAATGCAAGTCCAAGGGCAGAAAAAGTGGTGTAAGAAATCATCATTAGAATAAAACCATCATTAGAATAAAATCAGGTAATAGGAATCATTTTTCTTTTGCTCACTGCCTTCCTTCAGTGCTGAATGCCTCTTAGATTTCCCACAGTTAGGCTCCCTATTCTCTGTCCATTTCTTACAGTGACCTCCTCTGCAACCCAAGGGCTCTGTGAATCCTTCACCTGGCAACAGAATCAGTGTACAATCCAAATGCACTCTCCTCACACTTCACTTTGATTCTGTCAACTTTGGCAGATGTGTCCCTCAGTCCAGTCCTCTAAGTCCAGGGACGTTCTGTTGGCTGGGTTCCTTTATGGGAGTTACCCAGGGGCACAGAGGAGAAGGTGGCGCTAGCACGGTGCTCTCATGGGGCAAGGGACAGCTGACGCTCATTGCTGGTGAGTCCGGCAGTTACCGTTAGGTGTTTATTTCTGTTGTGGCTGATGTTGTCCTTCCATCTTGTTTTGACGTCTCCCTGTGTTCGCTTCTTTCTGCCCCAGTGAATCCTCCACACAGTTGCCCAGAGTTTGGCTTTGCTTTTCCTTTTTCAGGAGCAAAATCTAATTGTTGTCCAGGTTGTTCTCTTGTACTCCCTGCTAAAAATTTCGTGTGGACACGCCTAGATCTGGTTTATTTTTAAGTGGCTCTATTATGGTCACTGTATGAATATATGACATTTTGTTTGTCTATTCCCTTATTACTGGCCTTTTAGCTTATTTCAGCTTTGTCTCTAATATTGCAAAGGACATTTATGCAGGTCTTCTTTGGTACCAGTGAAAGAGAAACTGGTACCAAAATAATTTTGGAATGTTTGAAGTGCACATTTTCAATGACAGAAATTGTTAAATATTCAAAGTGGTTATATAAAGTTACCCTCTCTTTGGTGGTATATGAGCATTCTCATATTTCCGTATCATCTCAATACTTGGATGAACTTTTTTTAACAGTTTGATGGGGTGGGGGTGAAGATAGCATTTAATTGTTTTAACTTTCATCTCTCTGGTTGCAATCAAGTCAAGCATTTGAAAATTTATCTCAATAAGAATTCCCTTTCATATTTACCAATTTTCATTTTGGTTTGTCTTTTTCTTCTGTTGATTTTTAAGAATCTTATGTATACTTAATAAATATGTGCTTTATTGCATGACTATATTCCAAACAGTTTCTCCCATTCTGAAGCTTACCTTTAAGTTTTAAATTTCGATATAATTAAGTTTATTAGTTATTTTTCTTCATGTGATATGACTTCAGTGTTCTTCAAAGAAGTCCTTCTCTGTTGTAAGGTCATGAAGACATTCTTCCATAATTTTTTTCTAAAATTCTAAAAGGAATTCTATTCTAAAAGGAATATTTGATGTTCTAAGTTTTATTCTCATTTAGGTCTTTAATTCATCTGGATTTCATTTTTCTGAATGGTATGAGGAGATCTAAAATACTTTTTTTTTTCTTCAGATAAATAGCTTTCATCCAAACACCTCTTGTTTTGTATATAGGCCTATATTTTCCTTGTGAACTTGTATTGACACCTGTCAGATAGGGTTTTATGTCTGCATCGTGTATTTCTGGGCTCTCTATTCTGTTCCATTGGCCTGTTTGAGTCTATCTATGCCAATGCTATGCAGTTTTAATGGGTATTACTTCACATTGAATCTCAATAACTGACAAAATTAGTTGTCAGTTCCCCTGTTTTTGTACTTCAAAATTATTTTAGTAATTCTTGGCTATTCCATTGGAAAAGGCTTATGGAAGTCTGACAAAATTTTAGGGCTTTGACTGGGAATTGCATTTAATATAGACTAAATCAGATAGTACTGAGTTCTTTTAAATATTGATTTTTCCCTTTACAAACATGCTATATCTTTCCATTTATTCAGATATTCTTTTAAACCTCTCAGTAAAATTTACAACTTTTTTGATAATAACCTTGTATATCTTTTCATTTCTTGATACTTTATCCTTTTTCTTATCTTATTATTCTATCTAGGACCTTTAATACTATATAGAATTTCAGTGGTGGTAGTTGGAATTCTTGTTTTGTTTTTGAATTTAAAAGAATGGGGGCACCTAGGTGGTTCAGTTGGTTGAGTGACCAGCTCTTGATTTCAGCTCAGGTCATGATCCTGGGGTGTGGGATCAAGCCCCACATTGGGCTCTGCATTCAGTGCAATCTGCTTGGGATTCTCCCTCTCCTTTTTCCCTCTGCCCCTACCCTCCCCTGGTCATGCTCTCTCTCTCTGAAATAGATAAATAAAATCTCTTTAAAAAAATAGAGGAATGCTTTAAAAAATAATTTTAAAATGCTTTAAAATGTTCACTATTAAGTATAAGATTTACTCTGTGGTAGATACCCTTTACTGGATTAACAAAGAATTATTCTATTCTTAATTTTTATTTAAATCATTACTGTGTGTTGAATTTTATCAAGTCTTTTTTTGCATCGATTAATACCACAAGGGGCGCCTGGGTGGCTCAATGGGTTGAGGCCTCTGTCTTCAGCCCAGGTCCTGATCTCAGGGTCCTGGGATCGAGCCCCACATTGGGCTCTCTGCTGAGTGGGGAGCCTGTTTCCAACTCTCTCCTTGCCTACTTGTGATCTCTCTCTGTCAAATAAATAAATAAAATTAAAAAAAATTAATACCACAAAATATTCTCTCCTTTAATTTTTTTTACTGTGGCAAATAATTCTAATTTCTAGGTCAAAAAGTTATAGCTATGTCTTTTTTGTAAATAGCATATAACAGGATTGTTAAAAAATTACTGTATGACTACTTCCTTACTTTCTGGCACTTCAAGATGCTCCAGATCCATCTTGTATTTCTCCTGCTCCGACCCTAGAGGTAGTCATTTCATCAAGGACCCCTGTTTCTTTTTATTGGAGAATGGTCTTGAGAAAGTAAGACTGGGCATAAATGTGCTCATTGCTGATGGGGTATTCTAGCCTTCTCAGTGGACAGTGGTAGGAAATATATGACTGTATATAACTATGTCTATATCAAGTTTTAATTTCTAAATTTGTGGTTTTAACGTCATGCAGGTGATGAGAAATTGAACCTCATATTCAGGTGTGACCTTTAGTTTCAGTTTCTGAGGGGAACTCTTTGTCCATTGATCATTCAGTGATGCCAGGCTGCTTTCTATGATGTATTCTTGGGCCAGTGAGCATAGGTTTTTTTCCTCTCCTTTTTATGGACTGGACCTTTCTTTCTTGCTCCTATCTTTAAGCAGAGCGCTCAGTTCCAATGTCCCACTGAACACAGAGTTTGCAGCCTTAGTCATAATCCTCTCAGGCATCAGATTCTATCCCCTTCCCTCATGTCTCCTGACACTTCTCAGGGCTACTAGGCTTTTGTAACTCCTTCAGTTTTAAGTTTTTTCATAGTTTCTGGTGCCTATAGGTATCTTTTTCTTATTTGGAACTCTAGTAAGGGTAAGAAGGAATATTTGATGTTGTATCTAGTAGTCTGTGTGTGTTTGTGTGTATGTGTGTGTGTGTATCTTCACATTGGCTTTATCTGCTATGTTGAATAGAAATTCTGTCTATTTACAGCAGAGGCAACAAACACTAGAAAATTTGACCTCAAATCACATAGAAACTTGGCGCCGGTCTATCTGTGCTCTTGTCTCTGGTCTTCCCACTTTACTTTTCTTGTACCTGTGGGAACTGCTCACAGAGTTTTAATGCTTATCCCATATGACTTTTTCTTTCTCAAAGTAATTCATTTCTAAAAACTTCCAGAGTTCTATACTGTGATCAACTTTCCTTGAAATGCTGCTATAGTGCTGATAGAGGAGGGCAGAAAAACACAATAGACTGAGAATGAATCCTCTTTCCTTTTAGAACAATCTGAAATATATTTAATTTGCAAGCCTAAGGAACAGAACAGTACTTGGGAAACACAAATAACCTCAAAATTACAGAATTCATCTAGAACTCAAGTAGTAGTCATATTCAAACTCATTGATTTGTTGGAGTTTATATAGATAATATTTATAGCTCTTCATATTGAAAGTATTTTAAATGATTAGATTTAAAGTGTCTAGATTTAGAGGTCAAATTCTGGACTTTCTCTTGGTACAGAAGAGGCTGATGTGGGGCATATCAAAATGGGAGTAAATGTTTGCTTTATGGTTAAAAAGCTCTCCCCTGTTGTGTTTTATTTATTCTTCCTTATTGCGTAGTCTTTGTAACTATTGGTTGCCTATTTATTACATTAAACTGTCTCATTACATTAAAAAGCACTAATACTAAGAAAATGGTTACATAATCAAATGCCCTCAAAATTAAAAGTCCTTATTGATAGGATAAATTGTAAAAAATAGGCAAGTTAAATAAGTTTATAGTTTTCCTGAGAAACAAGACAAAACAAACAAAGAATAACCTTCTCCTGACTTCTAATTAAACTTCTCTATTAGTACCAGATAGATATCAGATATAAAACATGATAGATACCTATTACTCATATTATTTTTAAACAGAACAAATGACCTTATCAAATGCATTCTAAATAATTCACTGTTGGGATGTGAGAATCACTTAACTAGATTTCTTTCCTTTATCTGACATTAACATAAATGATCTATAATGCTGATTAAGATTCAAGGATCAGTGATGCTTGGGTAAACCACAAGAGTGGCTTTCTAAGCATAAATTCTCCTATTTTTGGTAACAACTATTACGTATGATGAAGCTTTGGTATCTACTTGTTGGCTTCTCAAAAGTAAGTCTTGGGGTATCTAGGTGGCTCAGTTGGTTGAGCTTCCTACTCAATGATTTCAGATCAGGTCACGATCTCATGGGTCGTGGGATCCAACCCTGGGCTCTGTGCTCAGTGGGAAGTCTGCTTGACATTCTCTCCTACCTCTTCCTTTGCCCCTCCCTCAATTCACAAGCCCAAATGTGTGCATGTGTGCACTCGCTCTCTCACTCTGTCTCTCAAATAAATAAGTCTTTAAAAAAAAAGTAAATTTTAAGTTAAAAGTGTACTTGTTTGTCTTATGGAAAATTATTAAACCCTCCAGAATATTTATTAAAATATAGTCACTGGAGTGACCAATTCAGTCAATTGGTCCAAAGAACCAAAATGTAATGTACAGTCAGAGGATTTTTTCTCATGATCATTTGTTAGGACTGAATATCAAAATCTGATTCATGTTAGCTAGAGATCACAGAGCCCATTGAGTGTCAATATTTACACAACTAAAAAATTTTTACTAATCCACATAGTCTGGCAAATGTTAGTGGAAGTTGCTGTTTGGCATGATGTTCTCCTTCTGGAGAAAAACTTAATTGTGGAAGAGAGAGATCCCAAATCTAAGATTATTAGCTGTCATTGACTACAAGCTCTTTTATCTTTCCTATGAAAAGAGAATGAGATATAAATTAAAGAAAGCATTAACTGATGTCAGTTGTTCCAGAGATGCTTATGCAGTAATCACTGAGAAACAGTCCGGAGGCCCAGGAACTGTGTGCACGTTTGATGAATTCGTGACTCCAATGACCTCAGGGGCATCAGGAAACTCCAGTAGTTCCGACTATCTCCTTGATTTGGGGACTCAGGCAGCTTAGGGCAGGGGCCTAAAATCCCAAAGAGAGAGAGAGAGAGAGAGAGAGAGAGAGAGAGAGACATCATCTCTGCTTTCATTCCTGCAGGAATGTGCCAATTCTGTGAGCTCCTATCTCTCCCGACAGATGACACCTTTGGGCCGTGCGACCATCTTCCATTCTCACCGTACACTCTTCTACATTTAGTTTTTCTGTCGCTGGCTTTCAGAAACTTCTTACAGCAGTTTATTAGAAAATGCCATCCCTTCCCACCACTGTCAAAAAAGCACTGTGGACAGATCACGTCCTGCGTGTTTTCCTCTGTGGGGCGGAGGGTAGAAGGGGTCCGGGGCCGGTAGCCAAGCTGGCAGTGGCGCCGTGGGCACAGCGCCTGTGTGCCGGACCCACAGGTCCACTCCGGCACCTGCTGGAATGTGGATCTGCAGACACAAGCTGTAATGTGCTTTAAAAGAAAGGAGTAAAGTATTTCCATTGTTCTTTTTTACCCTTGGCCTTCTTCTGGTTCTGCCGTGAACATATGTTTTCTCTAAGGAAAGAGGTCGTCATCTGACCCTTTGATTTATCCTGTAATTCCCAATTGTGCTTCACTGAACAAAAGTGCCTTTTCAAGAGGACAGTGGGAACATTTTTCATTACTTTTTCTAAGAAAAAGAAAACTAGCATAACATAATAGAGTGGCGGTTTTATAGCATTTGAGGTCTACCTGTCTTTTTTACCCATTTCTTTCTGGAAGTTCTAAAAGCAGAATTTTCTACCTATTTCTGGTGGGGAGAAAAGGACATGGGGTGGGTAGTGTGTACATGCACATTTGTGTGTGTGTGTGTGTGTGTGTGTGTGTGGTGTTAAGTAAGATGAAACCGTTAAATAATTGGAGAAAAGATAAACCACTTTTTTCCCTGCCACTCCCCTTTCACTAAACTTGTCCACGCTAACCAACTCTGCTAAACATCCCAGCACATGTCCTTACTGACCTCATCAGACAGCGGAGTCAATACCTGATGCTCTTGTATCTGGTCAACAAACAGGCATTTAGTATTTAGGGGGAAAAAAAAGTCCATTTGAAAAGATTTGACTTTTCCCTCTTAAAAAATAACCAAGTTATTTTAAAAAATAGTGGCACATTAGCAATTACAATTGTGAACGGGTCCCCTCCTGCGTGCTCTTGAGGACCGGTAGCTTCCTCCACACGTAACTTGATGTTCTCACCGAAGGGGTGCCCCCGCTGCTACTTAGTTAGGCTATCTGTCTATGGTTTATTTATGTTTTCTAGGTGCTCTTGACAAGTAAACAATGGTGACATGGGAAGAGGCTTGACACTTTGACAAGATGATCACGCTCTTTGATGCTAGTGAGACCCCACTGGGAAGAAAGCATATTTTACAGAAGTCTTTTGTCAAGTAAGTGGGAGCCAGGAGTGAGATATTTGAAATAGATTGATGCCCAGTTATCTGTGTTTAGTGGGCAGTAGCAAGAATGCTAAACACCCTGCAGAGCGTGGAATAGACTTATTAAAGGAAGAAATGTCCCATCAGAATGTCAGAAGTGCCCCTGGAGAAACACCCTGGGTCTACAGTGTATTGAAAAGGGAAGAATGTCATCTGAAGTTCTTCTTAAATTCTCCATCTGTGTCATACACAGTTGCTCCCCGTTCCACCATGGGCCACGAGTCTTCCTGCTTTTAGTCACTTTCCGGTATTCCTGGATGCAGTCCCTTTCAGATCATATAGCTCCCCGTCCAGGGGAACCAATATGGCGACCAACTCCACTGTGCCTGTACTCTTTACAACTCCTCTGTGTTTCACAGAGGAGGAGTTCACAACTCCTCATTCTGTGTTTTGTATCTGATTCTACTGAGATTTTGGCATAAGCAAAGGGAATGACCTTGTAAACAGGAAAATATTTAGAACTTTATACCAAGATGACTTTCTCCATAGTTCAATGGGAAAAAGTCCTGAAGTTTGTGATCTTGCTAACCATTCTTAAGTCTGAAAGGCGAGTCTGAGATGTTCCATTAGAACATTCTCTCTTTGGGTTGCCAGGTGGCTCAGTTGGTTAAGAATCTGTCTTCAGCCCAGTTCATGATCCTAGGGTTCTGGGATCGAGTCCCATATGGGGCTCCTTGATCAGCGGGGAGCCTGCTTCTCCCTCTGCCTGCCACTCTCCCTGATTGTGTTCTCTCTCTCTCTCTCTCTCACACACACACACAAATTAATAAAATCTTTAAAAAAATAAAATAAAAAAAAAGCATTCTCTTGTTTTCATCTTGGCCATATGAGTCTATCTTTCAGAAACTTTCTGCCATACCCACAGAATTGTCCATCAGCTTTCTCAGCAGTACATTTCCTGAAGTTTGGTTAAGTCTATCTAGAAACACAAGTCAGCTTGCGTGTGTGCGTGCATGTGCGCATGCGCGCACAGACACACACATATACAGTGATGGAATATTATAGCCTCTGGCATTAGTAGGGATTCAATCAAGACTCCTTGAATGAATGAATGAAAAAGCCCCTCTCTCCTCCTTTTTAATTTTTTTTCCTCTTTCTCCTTTCTCTTTTTGTTACGATAGTTAGATTTGGTTTCTGTTGCTTTAAGTTAGTAATCCTGGTGGATATAGAATTAAATTGCTTTTTTTTTTCCCAAAAATGTCATCTTCTGAGAGGCAAAATTCAATCCAGACCCTGTACTTGCCAACGGATAGAGTTTGTCAGTTACCCTCTGCTCAGCTCTGCTTTTGGGCATTAGATAAAAGGCCTTCTCAGAAGTACAGCTGGATAATACCTGATGCATGATCCCATTTCCAGTGTTTAGCAGTTTCTTCTAGTACAGCTCTGTTGAACTGAAATGAGGTCTCCCAACCTTGCTTTCTAATACTCTGAGTAAATCACACGCATAAGAACTTCCATCCCCATGAAGACCGTCATCAGCGTTTCCTGACACCCTCACAGAAAACTTTCTGAGGACCGAGCCTTCACATAGATCACCGCTTCTCTCTTTGTGTCCAGTTGCTTTCTGGGTATAGCCATCTCTGTGACAGCAGAAAGCGATTCTGAGGGAGAGGGAGGTGGCGGAGGGACTCTGACTTCTCAAAAAGCATCACTCCTGTGGCACGTTGCCCAGTTTTCGGATTGAAGTTTTTCTCACACAATGATTAAACAGTGAGGAATACTACAGTTGTCTTGCTCCTCATTTTCATGTGGGCATCACGTCGCTGCTCTGTGTGCTTCGTTTTAGCTGTTAAGGAAAATCCTCAAATTCTACAGATCAACTGAGTCTCATTTTTAGGTGGCAGCCTTGGAAATGTATACATCCTTTTTTGGGTTTATTATAAATATTTTAGTAGAAGTTTGGAGAGATCTTGGTAGAACTTAAACTAAAGGCCTAATGTTTATTTATATACAAGTTATATTTCAAGTATTTTTTACTTTGTCCTAAGGTGACACACACACACTCAAGGATGATCAAACTAGGACTTGCACTCCCACACTTCATGTTTCAATAATGTGATTCTCCAGCTGGGAGGCATCATTTCAAGCTTTGAGCTTTCATCATTGCCAGTGTTGAAACCCTGGTCCCCTGATCTCCATTATGCATCCCTCTAGTCTTTGAGAAGGTATGAAAAGACTCAGTGGTGAGTTGTCAAAATATACCACCTGCCTTGAAGCCCTCTGTTTGCTGTTGGACCATTGTTTCAAATGATGCTGGTAACCCCCGCATCTGAAGCCTTATCAATGGCAGCCACATTTTCCTCCCTGACAAATGCTCTTGAAGTTCTTCTAATTCATCTAGGATTAAATTCTTTGAATGTGGGAGTCATGCCCTATAATCTAGAAGAAGCTGGGAGACCACTTAGACACTGCGTCCTGCACAGAGGGGATACTTGGTGGCTGTTGGTTGAATGATTACTGTTAAGGCCGTGCTTGTTACATGTCAGGTGGCCAGCTCACACAGGGGGATACTGAATCTCGGCTCTACAAGCCTTTAGAAAACCATTATGTGAATGGAGGAGTCACTATTCACATTACATGTATTTATCAGCATTTTTTGTTTGTGGCAAACACTTCCTATGTGCTCTCTCATCTAATTTGCTCATTCGTTTAGTTCAAAATGTATTATTGAAGTACAGTTGACACATCACATTACATTAATTTCAGGTTATAGCACGGTGATTCAATATCAAAATTCCTTACGAAGCGATTACCCCAATAAGCATAGCAACCATCTGTCACTGTACGATGTTATCACAGTATTGTTGACTGTATTCCCTATGCTCTACTTTTCATCTCCACGACTTATTTGTTTTATAACTGGAACTTTGTACCTTTTAATCCCCTTCACCTATTTCGCCCATCTCCTCATCTGCTTTCCTTCTGCAAACCATGAGTTTATTCAGTCTATTTCTGTTTTGTTTGTTCATTTGTTTTGTTTTTTAGTTTCCATGTATAAGTGAAATCACATGGTAATTTTTCTTCCCTGTCTGACTTATTTCACTTAGCAGAAAACCCTCAAGTTCCATCCAGGTTGTCACAAATGGCAAGCTCTCATTCTTTTTGATAGCTGAGTAATATTCCATTGTGTGTATACACCACATCTCTCCCATTTATCCATCAGTGGACACGGGTTGTTTCCATATCTTGGTTATTTTAAATACTGCATCAGTAAACATAGGGGTGCCTATACTTTTCAAATTAGTTTTTTCGTCATGTAATTTACTCTTTACTGCAGATACTATTATTCCATTTGTACTGACAGGAAAGTGCAGGCTCAGAAGAAGTTCTTACATGGTCACAGTAACTAGAACACCAGCAACTACATAAAATTGCGTGTTGGGAGCTAAAAAGGAAAAATCAGAAGATGTATATGTTTGGGGGAAATTCTTAAAGTGTGATGAAGGGTAAGAAAATCTGTCTGCTGGGGATATAGCCTGGGCCAGGGACATTGTTGGCACTCAGTGGAGACCTGGAATTCTAGAAGCATAGACTTCAGTAGCTGGAACTTTAACTTATGGGTATAGCTAACTTTTCTTTTTCCTTTTCTTTTTGTTATTTTTATTCCAAAGAACTATAATAGAGAATTTGAGCGATAGCATAAGGGAATTTGGAATTTCCTCGATTACTTAGCGTTTTACATTATTAATCATGCCCAAGTTAGGCATCCAAAGCTCCTATCAGAACAGTAGCCTATTCTCGATTATGGAAAGCCATGTTTCCCCTACTACCGGAGGCCTTGTCCTCTAATTGTCCTGGGGAGGGAAGTGTATCTAGTTCTGTATTTTCAGTTGAAGACTCTTCTCCATGAGGCACTCTAGTCTGATAGTGTAGGTCCCAGCCAGTACTGGGCATTTGTCTAGTATGGCACAGGCCAATGAAATATTCTGCCATGATGAATATGTCCTTTATCTGCCTCGTCCGATGCCGTAACCACAAGCCACACGTGGCTATTGAGCATTTGAAATGTGGCTAGCGTGACTAAGGACTTGAAATTTAATTTTATTTAATGTTAATTAACTTACAGTTACATTTCAATAGCCACATGTAGCTAGTGCTTACCATGTTGGACAACAGAGCTCTAGGGTCTGGGAATAAAAAAGAAACTGATCAGTTCCAGGTTACACCTAGGTCTGCTCTTCCTACTGAATTCTTGCTTCAACAAAGCTTTTTCCTGTATGCAATCGTGTGATTCCTTCCTGCCCTACCTCACTCACTTCACTTTCTCGCTTATCACTAGTGTCTCAGCATTCTAAACAATCACCTACTTGCTTCCAACAGGAATCTCAAAACTGCTTTATTGGACAATCTTCTCACAGAAGCATTATTTTCCTCATTTCTCCCAATATTTGGAAAATAATAGTTTGCGAACGCTCTTCCTTCTCATACTATTTATTAATGCAGAAAGGTATTTCCCCAAGTGTGGAGCATGAGCCCCTAGTGGCATGAAAGACAATTTTAGGAGATAGGATACTAAGCATTTACATAACTTTAGTACTTATTTTTATTTTAATGACTATTGGGAAAATGTGATTAGTACCTCAAATGTGTAATTTCATGGACATATTACCAAACACGAAGCTAAAGTAGACATTTATATTTTACAAAGAGAGTCATTTAAAACAATATTAAGTAACTAGTAGTACAGGTAGTATGCAGATATGGCAAAACTTATTAATTTATCTTTAAAATGGCTGAACTCTGGGAAATGCAGCTGTTAAATACACTTTCTGCATTGACTCCATTCCCTGCTCCTTCCTACACGCATGTTCTCTGAGCTTCAGGCCCAGCACTCATTGCCTGTAAACGTGTGGAGCACTTCTCCATCAGGCCTTTGTTGATTTGGTTACTTCTTCCAGGGCTTTCTGTTCTGGTCCTGTCATTTTCCACCAGGGGAAATTCTGCACAGCCTTCGAGCCCAGATCATATCTTTGGAGAAACCGTCCATGCCCCCTCTTCTTCCTTGACTCTTTCATAAAGTGAAACTCACCTACCTTCTTAACTTCATGGCATGTTACTCATTCCTCCAGTGTAGCACTTACATGTGATGGTTTAGTTGGTTACATAGGGATCTATTTCACTCACGGGGATTGAGAATTCCTTGAAAGGAGAGACATTGTCATAATTATCTTTATACCTTAGTGCAGTCATAACACCTGGCACATAGCCAGTGATTATGAAATATGTGTTAAGGGACTCAGTTTTTAAATCAGATTTAATTACGTGAAGCCAGTTTTAAGCAGCCGTGCCCCTTTCTGCTCATATTTGGTATATTTGCAGGCAACCTTTGGCTATGCTAGGCTGGTAGATGCTCAGAATGGCAAGTTACACTTAGTATTAGCCAAAAGGAAACCCATGCAGATTTCAAATCTGGGAGGAAAAACAACAAAGCTTTGCAAAGCTAAAACAAAATGACTTTGTAAAAATAACCCACACCTCTGCTACCGAAGAGATTTTAGGCTGAGAATTTAATTTTTTTTAATTTTATTTATTTATTTGAGATAGAGACAGTGAGAGAGAGCATGAGAGGGGAGAATGTCAGAGGGAGAAGCAGACTCCCTGTGGAGCTGGGAGCCCGATGTGGGACTCGATCCCAGGACTCCGGGATCATGACCTGAGCCGAAGGCCGTCCTTAACCAACTGAGCCACCCAGGCGCCCCTAGGCTGAGAATTTATTTTATTCAAATAGTGTAGGCTAAAAATGCTCTGCTTTATTTTTTAAAAAAAAAAACATCTTTTGGGTTTCAATTTCAATTATGCCCCTTGTCTATGCTAATTTCCTTCACCATTGCTTAATGCTTCTTTTCATTTTGTTTAGTTAGCTGTATTATGAGTATAACATCACATAGCTCTTTGCTATTGAGGCCAGATAATAAGGTATATACAGAGAATATCTGAACACAGTAAATTTTCTGTAAGGCTTTTTATGAATCATTTAGTTGTGTCTAGGATAGTAAAAGTATGCAAGATAGCCAGTAATAATAGAAACAATTTCTGCTTGAATTAAAAACTTACTGCATTACTTTTTAGAAAACTCTTGATGTTCTCTTAAAGTGTTTTCTAGCTTAGATAGGCAATATATTTATTCAGGAGATATTTCCTTTCATATTAGCTTTCCCCCTCCAACCTTAAATGAAGCCCAGTAGCTAAGCCCTTGTTCCATGCATACATTTGTTAACAGTATCTGATTTTGACAACGTGTGGCATCGATTCCTAAGTCCATTTCTTCCCTGTCAGTTAATCATTTGACAAACACCATTATACCAAGTGGTGGGATAGAAGCTGAACAATAAATGAAGCTTGTAGTCTCCAGAGAACCACATAGGAAAATGATGCTGTGTTTGATGCATGCAGAGTACTGTGATTGTATGAGGGCACCTAGTTGGGCTATGGGGTCAGAGAAGGCTTCCTGGAGGAGGTCATGGTTTTGAACATTTTGAACAGTAAGTAGGTGTCAGCTGCATCAGGAAGGAAGGGAAGAACATTCAGAGCCAGTGGTCTGTGGGAAGGTCCCCAGGCATGAAACAACCCTTCACCGTAGGGAAACTGAGCATTCTTTGTGGCTATGCAAAGGTGCGCTCCCTGAGGAAAGGAAGCAAATGAGGCTAAAAGGGGTTGACAAATGGTCAGAATATGAATAGGCCTTCCACTAAGCTAATGGATTTGAATTTTGTCCTGCTTGCTGGTGGAGCCATTGATGGGTTCATGGCAGGGTTTAGTGGTAAGTTAGGTTTGTGTTTTGGATAGGGCACTCCAGCAGCTTGGTAAAGGGTGTACTGAAGTAGGGCCAGACTGGGATGGAAAACCCAGTTCAAAGGCCACTGTAGGGACCATACTGAGATGTAGAAGGGCCTGGGCAAGCCTTAGTGATGTGATGGATGGGGAAGGGCAGGAGGGGATTTTAGGAGATAGTACTGCAAGACTTCATGACAGTAGGGTAGAGAGAGGTGCAGTGTAGACATCTCCCAGGCTTTGCTTGAGTATCTGGGTCAGATATAATGTTATTCAGGAAGCCAGGTGTCATAGCCAGAGGAAGATGTGGGTGGGTCGGGTTGGAAGCCCAGAGTTTCTGATGCATCTCTGCAACATCAAGAGTTGGGATTCAGGATTATCTGGAAGTTCTGAGGAAGAAAAAGAGGTCACAGAGCTATTGGTAGTTCCAATGACTGCTGAGGTGAAATATGCAGTGAGATTATCCAGGGATCATGTGCTGAATCAGAAAAGCAAAGAGCCAAGGTCAAGGCTCTGGGCAAAACCAATAGTTAAGAGGTCATTGGTAATGGATATTTTATGTGGTGATGGGTATTAATTAGACTTACTGTGGTGACCATGTTGTAATACCTACAAATATTACATCATGGTACACACTTGAAATTAATGCTCTATGTCTATTATAGCTCGATAGAACAAAATAAAATAATAATAAATGAAATAAAATGATGAGTCTATAACTCCAGAAAAGTAGATGAAATAAAAAAAGTTAGGCAAGGGGCACCTGGGTGGCTCAGTGGGTTAAACCTCTGCCTTCGGCTCAGGTCATGATCTCAGGGTCCTGGGATTGAGCCCCGCATCAGACTCTCTGCTCAGCAGGGAGTCTGCTTCCCGCCCCCCTCTGCCTGCCTCTCTGCCTGCTTGTGATCTCTCTCTCTCTGTCAAATAAATAAATAAAATCTTTTAAAAAAAATTTTAAAAAAAGGCAAAATTCTGACATTTTCCTGCTATGAGTCCAAACATCTTCCAATAAACAAACAAACAAACAAACAGTTGGGAAATAAGCCAGTTACAAAAGGACAAATATCATATAATTCCACTTATAAGACGTACCTAGAGTAATCAAATTCATAAAGACAGAAAGTAGAATGGTGGTTGCCAGGGGCTGGAGGGAGGAGTGGAAGGAATGGGGAAATTTCTGTTTAATTGGAAAAGAGTTTTAGTTTCAGAAGATGAAAAAGTTCTAGAGATGAATAGTGCTGATGGTTGGACAACACTGTGAATATACCATGCCACAGAAATATACACTTGACTTGGTTGATTTTGTGCTGTGTGTATTTTACCACAAGAAAAAAAAAAGATTGAATAGGTTTTGTGTTTGTAGAAATGACTTAGAGAAATGGTATGTTTCTCAAACTTCACCAGTTAAAATATGAAAAAAAAAAAAAGAAAAGTAAAATAAAATAGAAAGGAAGGAAGGAAAGAAGTTAGGAAGGAAGGAAGGAAGGAAGGAAGGAAGGAAGGAAGGAAGGAAGAAAGAAAGAAAGAAAGAAAGAAGAAAAAAGAAAAAAAAAGGAAAAAGAAAAGAAAAGAAAAGGAAAGGAAAAAAGATAGGCAATTGGTGGAGGAAGAAGCCTATAGAGGAAATAGAGAACCAGAGGTGGGCAAAAAGAAGTATTCTTCTAGAAGCAGAAAGAATAGAAGGTCAACAGTGTCAAATGCTGCAGAGGGTTCAGGTAAAATAAGAATAGAGCGAAGTCCACAGGCTCCATAAAATGCAGGAGATTTTGTTGACCTTAGTAAAAGCTACTTCAGTGGCAGCATGGGGCAGAAACATTTTAACAAATTAAAGAGTGAACATAGAGCAAAATGGACTTACAGACAAGAAATCAAAGCTCTTCTTTATCAAGTGTTTAGAAGGCTACATGAGGTTGAGAGAGATCTGAGTTTTGTTTTGCTTTGCTTAAATTTTAAAGATGAAAGTTCTTCGAACCTAAACACATTGGGTTCGAAGATAACCCAATAGAGATGGAATCCAAGCAGAGAAATCAGCCTTAGAGGTGAATAAAGGGGACACATGTATTAGGCAAAAAAGGAGAAAGAAATGTCTTTAGAGGAAGGTATTTGTAGAGCAAAAGGAAGTTGGGAAAGTTTTCACTGAGTAATGTTCATTTTCTCATTGAGGAATGAGAAAGGGGAAGGTGGCGTGAGGAGATTTAAGGAGATGCAAAGTTCTGTGCATGGTTTCCAGGCTTCCAACAGCCTCAGGGAAGGAGCAGAGAATTTGAAGACGTGAGCTTCAAATTACTCCAGGAATTTTGTCAGATATAGTCAGTGAAGAACAAAGGAGATCAAGGAATAATTTAAGAGAATGATTGAAATGGTGGTCTAATGGGCTGAAGCTATTGCGGGGAAGTTTAAAATGCTACAGTAAATGGGAAGAAATATAGAAATTTCCCAAGGTTTATTTTAAAATATAAGTAACATCTAGGGAGAGGGAAGTACAGGAAAATTTTCATGAAAAGAGTACTGTGCAAGAACCCTAGAAGTGGAAGAGAATGTGTGTTGGCTTTAGTTTGGAGGGCCTCATCCCACTGAAGAGAACAAACAGGCTGTAGGCAGTGGGGGTGCGTGGAGTGAATGGATTCAGGAGATATTCAAGTGCTTGAATGAGATGTTGAAGGTGGGAGAGAAATGGTGCCATTAAAATGATTCCAGGGCCCAATTCTAACATATATGCGGAGGGGGGCTTCCCCACACAACATCGAGCAATTTCAGACAACAGTAGGATGTCCAAGAGTTCAACAAAATTCTGACACTATCCACTTAGAGATAGCATCAGAATCCGCAGGTTAAGGATTCAGTCCTATAAGAACCCTCCCTGCCGCCCCCCACCCCAACTTCAGCAGCCTTTCATAAATCCCAGGCTGTTACTGTGCTTCTGATGACAGACTGCAGATGGGAGGTTACCATGACCCTCTCTTTAGACCTTAAATACCAGTCACAAGTCCAGGTTGTTGTTTGTACTTCTTACTGGCTACAAATCATAGGTTCCCCCAACCCCCTCCTTGGGTTCGCTTAATTTGGTAGAGCGGCTCGCAGAACTCAGAGAAACATTTTACTTAATGGATTACTAGGTTGTTATAAAAGGATAGAAGTCAGGACCAGCCACATGAGAGCTGCATAGGGCAACAAGGTCTGGGGAAAGGGCACAGACCTTCGGGTATGCCTCCAGGTATGCCGCTCCCTAGCCCCTCCCCTTGTTCACTCACCCAGAAGCTCTAAAACCCAGTCCTTTTGGGTTAAATGGGGGCTTCATTACATGGGTGTGATTGATCTTAGTGATCCTTGATTGAATGATTGATAGAACTCAATCTCCAGCCTCTGTTTTCTCACCACAGGTCAGAGGGACGGGACTGAAAATTCTTACCCTCTAATCACAGGGTTGCTTCTCCTGGGAACCAGCCTCCCAGGATGATTCCTGGGAGATGATTCAAAAGTCATCTCATCGGGGCGCCTGGGTGGCTCAGTGGGTTAAAGCCTGTGCCTTCAGCTCAGGTCGTGATCTCAGGGTCCTGGGATCGAGCCCCACATCGGGCTCTCTGCTCAGCAGGGAGCCTGCTTCTCCCTCTCTCTCTGTCTGCCTCTCTGCCTACTTGTGATTTCTCTCTCTCTCTCTCAAATAAATAAATAAAATCTTTAAAAAAAAAAAAGTCATCTCATCAATGTAACAAAAGGCATCTCTATTGCTCTCATCGCTTAGGAAATTTAGGAGCTGGGAGCCAGGAACCATGGACAAAGATCAAATATATGAGAAATATATTTCTTACATCAACCTTAAAAATAAAATATTTTACTAGAAAAAAATGGGTTTGTTTAGAAATAGCAGAGAATTGTAACTTGGGACATGCAAGCTCAGGCAAAACCATAAGCAAGTCTAAAGAGCAGGTCCGTTTTAAGAGGAAACTGGGAAGTGTTGTTTTGTTTGTTTGTTTTTTTAAAGATTTTATTTATTTATTTGACACACAGAGAGAGAGAGAGAGATCACAAGTAGGCAGAGAGGCAGGCAGAGAGAGAGAGGGAGAAGCAGGCTCCCTGCTGAGCAGAGAGCCCGATTCAGGGGCTCGATCCCCGGACCCTGAGATCATGACCTGAACTGAACTGAAGGCAGAGGCTTTAACCCACTGAGCCACCCAGGCGCCCCAGAAGGGTTGTTTTGAACAAAGATCATTAAAGTAGAGTCCAGGATTGTGGCAATTTCTTACTGGCTGCAGGCGGTGATTAGTGTGTTGTTGCTGGGACAGGGAGGGATCTTCCTTCTTTTTTTTAGGAGCAGGAGATAAATTTCCGTGTGAAAAGTATCCTCCTGTGTCAAGATACAAATTATCTTCCTCCTCCCTGCTGGTTATGCAGGATGCAATGAGTGGTCTGTGCATGAGAGCTACCCCCTCAAGGGCTTCCAGACTCTATTTTCAATGAGGTTTCCTTTACTTTTTTCACACTTATAAATCATAATATCACAGCTATTCGTTGGATTAGTGAAGAAGTCATTTCAGGAGAAAAATATTGATTTCAGTTTTAGTGTTTGGGGTTTGAGACACTTGTGGTATACGTAAGTGGAGATGTTCAGTAGGCAGTAATCTATACTAGTTGGAAGCTCTGGAAAAAGACTTCATCCTGCACATAAATTTTAAAGTCATTAGCTTACAGGTAGGGGTGCCTGGGTGGCTCAGTGGGTTAAAGCCTCTGCCTTCCGCTCAGATCATGATCTTGGGGCCCTGGGATCAAGCCCCCCGAATCGGGCTCTCTGCTCAGCAAGGAGCCTGCTTCCTCCTCTCTCTCTGCCTGCCTACTTGTGAACTCTCTCTCTCTCTCTGTCAAGTAAATAAATAAAATCTTTAAAAAAAATAAAAATAAAAAATAAGGTCATTAGTTTATAGATAATAACTTAAGCCATAGAAATAGGTGAGATTGCCTACAGAGAAGTTGTAGAGCAAAAGAGAAGAATTTAGGACAGAACCCAGAGGATCACAACTAAGGGACACATGAAGAAAAGGGTTCATGCAAAAGAAATAGAGAAGGAATGATCAGAGTAAAAAAAAAATCCAAGAGTACTGAAACCAAAGAAAATTTCAAGACAGTCATATGTGTTATATGTTTTATACACGATAACTTTGAGTCAACAGAATAAAGACCAAAAGAGTCTGTAGGATTTAGCAACTGGGAGGTCCTCAGTGACTTTGGAAAAAGCAATTTCTGTGGAGTGGTAAGTGGGAACAGTGTGGGCAGAAACCTGGCTGCATAAAATTGATGAGTGGGTAGAGGTTAGAAGAAGGAGACAGTAAGTGGAGACAACATTGTCAGAAACTTCACTGCAAAGAGAAAATGCCTTTAACTAGAAGGTATTCATTCCTCTGACATAAACTCAGAGGTAGCATTATTTTTTCTCTTTTCCAGAAACGAAAGGTTTGAACGTGTCTAAATGCTTACAATAAGGGGACAGTAGAAAGAAGAGGATAAAATACAAGAGGCAGTGGTACTTTCTGGATCAAGATCCTTGAAAAAGTAAGGGCCACAGGATCCAGCGCATAGGTGAAGAGCGTAGCCTTAGGAAGGGTAAGAGATACCTCTTTCATTATGGAAGGTGAGAAGGAACAAAAGAGATAAATTTGTAAGATCGGTGTGGGAAACTGAGGGAGTTCTCCACAATGGCTTCTACTGTCTCTGTGAAGTAAGCGTGTAATGCAAGAATAAGTGGTAGGGATGGTAGAGGTGATGGTCAGAAACGGGATATTTTGAGATGCATATTTTACAAGGCACTCAGCTTTTTGTGATCATAAGGACCACGGGAGTGAAGGAAGAGTTGAGGAAGAGATTTTTGGAACTAAGGAATGGAGCTATTGAGGCATTTGGTAGCTCAATTATTTGAATATTCAAATGAAAGTAGTCATCGAAATAGGTAGAAGGAGAAACAGTGAGTCAGACATGAAAATGATCAACTAATCAGGGGACTGACAGCAGATCAGTAGATGACAGCAATAGAAGGGGTAACAGGTTGTCAAGTACAATGTCCTGAGTTTAAAAGATTAGTTTCTTGTAAGTGGGAGGAGAAATGTTGTGAAAACAGCAACAAGAAGCAAGGGGCTCCCTATCCTACTTCTGGGAGTGAAGGTGAGCAGGATGTAGGATAAAAAGCAGCATCCACTTGAGACGGCTGCAAGGGAAGAGGAGCCGTCAGAGGATATTTAGATTTCAGCGAAGGCAAAAATGTGAAGATGCTAAGGATGAAAAGAATTGTTTTCTGCTAACATATCACAAGTTCTAGAAGACATAGAGAAAAATTTAAGGGTGTGGGAAAGGTGGAAGATGATCTCAGATTAAAGAATATATAGTTATCATTGTATCTGGGTGATGGCTGATGACTTAGAAGAAGCTTGAGATCTTGAAGTTAACAAATAATTAGAATGTGAGACATGATGGGATTAGTTTCATTGATGAGGTTGCAGTATTCAGGTAAAAACTATGGGACCACTTGGGTCTTTGCAGTTCATGGCTGCTTAGCTAAGAGATAAGGCAATGTCTCTCTTAGGCATCCATTGCCATATAGATGATAAATAAAATCATGGGTATGGTGAGCTTATCTAGGGTGTATAGAGTGACAAGGAAGGGGTCTAGAGACTTGATGGCTGGGTACAGGAATATAGGAGAAGGAGCTTAGAGAGAAGACCAAGAGGGAGTCACAAGGTTAGAGGGAAACCAGGAGCATGTGGGTCATGATGAGATTCACTGTGAAAATATGTTTTACAAAGAAAGGATTAGCTAATATTGTCAAAGGCTAAGATGAGGAACAAAAACCCCATTATAACATGGAGATCATTGATAATCTCAATGAGTTTTCTGTAAAGTCACTGCACAAAAGCCAGATTGACTGAGGAGTGACGGAGAAGTGAGAACACTGGATGATGAATTAGCAAGTTCAACATTTTGGCTTTGAGAGGATGATAAGAAATGGTGAGGGGAGTGACTTAGGAGCTAGAGAAGGCATCTTTTTTTAAGGTAGGAGAGATTTGAGTATGCTTGAATATCTATGGGACAAGAAAGAAGTTTTATGTATAGGAGAGAGAAGAGAAAAGTGATATTATAAGTAAAGTTTCCAACATGATACAATCGGGTTTTTTTCTCAGAGAACACACTGGAAAATTTGGCTGGGCAGTCAAAGAGTAGAGTAACAGGAGAAAGAGTCTGGGAGGTGAAGTTAGTTGTCTTTGTGGCAGACTGCTTAACAACCCTTAATATCAGATATTTAGTTTTAGCCAATCATGGTAATGTCCCTCCCCTTGCCTCAATAGTCCAGGACTGGTCCAATCATGGCCAATGAGTAAGAAAGAGATCTATCTGGGGCGCCTAGGTGGCTCAGTTGGTTGAGCGACTGCCTTCGGCTCAGGTCGTAATCTCGGAGTCCCTGGATGGAGTCCCACATCGGACTCCCGGCTCCAGGGGAGTGTGCTTCTCCCTCTGCCCTTCTCCCCTCTCATGTTCTCTCTCACTCTATCTCTCTCAAATAAATAAATAAATAAATAAATAAAATCTTTAAAAAAAAAAAGATCTATCTGTTCATGGGTTTCTGGAAAGGAAGACATGGCTCCTTTCTTCTTCTGGATGTTGGTGTATTTGGGTATGACACTCAGAAATGCAATATTCTGGCAGCCCTGAGGGGAGCCAACCTGAGGGCAGAACCAACTCACTGAGTAATACGGAAAGAAGCTAGGTCTATGATCGTACCTTTGAGACACTGTTAACTAATTCTGGCTCCTGCCCAATGCTTAGACTTTTCTTTATACAAAGCAGTACATTTCTTATTGTGTGAGACAGTCTAAGTCAAGGTTTTCTGCTATTAACAATTGGATATGTCCTAAAAAATGAAGTAGAATTAGTTGTTCTCAAGACTTAGTACTGATGCAAGTGTGCTGGCTGGCTTCTAAGCCTTGATAATATTAATATTTTGATATGCCTTCAAAAATCTGTGGCCTTTATACTGGTTCTAAATATAACTTTGATGCTATTTATTGTTTCTGAATTGTATAAACCTCAGTGCTGGGTGACATAGACATTATTTTAGGACTGAATCAATACACAAGTAGCTAATGCTCACAGGGTCTTATGACCTTGCAGAGTTCAGCTCTAACTGAATTTACCATGGAAAAAATTGGCCTTCTGTAAGGTTTTTGGCCTTTATGAAACTTATTAATAAGCAGAGAATATGGCATGTTCAAGTCTGAGTCACAAAATAAGAAACTAGGATTAGGTACAAAATTAGGATCTCACTTGGGTTTCCAGATAAACAGAAATATCACAACCATATTTTCATATATTTTTCAGGCAAAATAAGCAGAAATGCTTTAAAAATAGAGCTTATAAATAGAAGAGAAGTTGTTACTGGGATGGAGGTAGACTATTTGCCTTTTCAATATTTGACAATTCGATGTTGAAAGATAGCCAATGTAAGATAACTTATTCCCATTGACTTTAAGCAACTCATTGACTTGTACAACCCTACAGGGAAAGGAAAAGTCTACTACATCCAATTGAATGAATAAACTCAACCATGTTTAACTTTTGATTTGAAAGCTGAAAAAAAAAAAAACATTTACTATCTTCCTTCCTTCCCCACTTTGATGCCAAAGTATGTTAACTAGAAATGATATCTCACAGTTTATTAATATTCTATTGCTTTATTTCAACTTAAAAGACAAGAAAGTGTTGAATTGTGGCTGAATTAATCTATTGGGAAATTGAAGGTTTATCAATGAGGAAATGATAGATATCTCTAGAGAGTGGAAACACAATTAGCGAACTAATGAATCTGCTTGTAGATTTACTGTGAGAATTATTTGTTAGCTTAAATAAGAAACTATTGCAGCTCTTGATAGTGACCCCTAATCTTCCCCCTTAGCTACAATCTGCTCAGGAAGGGGTCTTGACAATACTAAAAACTCAGTGTGTCAGGGTTATACCTCTATAATTTCGTTTCTTTTTGAAAAAAAATCTTTATTTATTTTTGGTCATATTTATACCCGCACATGGGTTAAAGAGTCACATTTATTAGGTTTCTTAAGTTAAACAGTAGTGTTCCTTCTCCCTGTCTACCATTTTGCCCTTCACCATAGACAATCATTTTCCACTCTCTTAGTTGATTCTTTTATTGATTTCTCACTATGGAAACTGTGGGTTTCTTTTTTCCTGTCCCCAGATATACATTTATGCCATTTCATTCTCTCATCAATCAAATGTAGTTATAAATTTATCTAGATGAAAATTCAGTGTCTGCATTGTTATGACTCAGCAAACACTGTTCAGAGCTTAGACAGTTAGTGAACTATAATTACATTTTATCTCCTGCCTGAACAACTATTGGTTATTGCTGAAGGTAATAATTGAAACTTTCTTAAAATTTCTTCTTACTGTTAAATTCAATTACAAGTTTTCTACTAGTTGTCTAAATTTACTCTCAAGAAGTTAAGATGCATTAGGTTTTGGGGGGAAAAAAGATGCATTAGGTTTTGTTTGTCAGTTTCATCTTGAAGCACTCTCCCAGATCTTTTGGCATTTTCCAATGTGGGATATTTGTCCTCAATCATTTGTGCACACCTGTAGTTTTGAGATCTTCCATAATCATCACAGGTATTCCCTTTGCTTCTCTCTTGTGTTGGGTTTCTTTGTTCTTAGTTCTCTTTTTTTCATTTACATTCTAGTTTTGGTGGAATACATCACCAAGGAGCTTCCCAATAAAAGGTGGATGGGAGGTAAATATTGCAAGACCTTCTATGTGTGAATGTATCTTTACCTATAATCATAGAAGATTGACAGTTTGGCTGGATATAAAATCCAGAGTGAAAATAATTTTCCTTCGGCATTCTGAAGACCGTTCCACTGTCTTCTAATTTCCATTGTTGCTAGTAAGATGACCCAAACCATTCTGGATTTTTTTTTTTCTTCTCTGGAAGCTTAAATTCTTTGTCTCCAAATTATTAGACTTTCAAGATAATGTACTTGGTGTAGTTTACTGTGCTTGGCCTTTTTAGACTCTTAACTCATGCTTCTTAGTTCTGAGAAATCATTGCATTATTTCATGGAAATTTTCTCCCATTTCTCTGTTCTCTTATGAGGAACACCTGTTTTTCAAATGCTGATCCCCTTTTACTGACTTTCTGATTTTACTATTTTTCTCTTTTTTTCCATTATTTTTTTAAATTTCTTGGTGAATTCGTTAGATTTACCTTGCAAACCATCTATTGGGTTCTTCGTTCCTCCTTCAAATATTTTAATTTCAAACTATTTTGTTTTCTAAATTTTTGTATGTGTGTCATTCTATTCCTATTTGAAGTTTTCAAAATCTTCTCTTACTTTCTGAGGATATAAGTGACGTTTTTCAACTTTATTAAGACATATTTTGCATGTCATAAAATTCACCTATATCATACCTAAATTTGTCTAATTGTGCAATAATCATCATAAATCAGTTTTATTTTATTATGTATTACTTATTTACTATTCATGTTTTTTTCCCCAACTTATAATTTATTCTCTTGCCTTTTTTTTTTTTTTTTTTTGGTGTTCTGTTCAAATCTAAGATTTGGAAATACTGACCCTTGTTAGCAAGAGCCAGAAGGAAATATAGGAGCCCTTCCCTCCCTTGGCCTACCTCCACTGAAGCCACCACCCTACCTCATTAGCTGGATATTATAAGAGTCCTTTATGTGTGTGGACTTTGGATGACAGGGTGCCCTCCTTCTCTGGTTGCTTATGAATGCTGCAGTATCTTTTAACTTTCCATGTCCCTAAAGTATTTTTAAATACTTTTCCATGTTTCTAAAGTATTTTGCGTACGTGGCTCCTTGCCTTTATGGTTTCTTTTTCCACTTGATATGGGGGGCATATTAACAACTTCTTCCATGACTATGATGTTTGTTCCTTGCCATTTACAGTCTTTAAAGATCTTGTGTACAGTCTGGAAGAGCTGCTGGCCCTCTAGGAAGATACCCACACTGATGGCATAGGCCTGGCTCAGCTTCTCTTCTTTTTCTGTCTGTGCTTTGCTGGCAAGCCTGCTAACATTGAGTGCAGTTAGGGAGGAAAGGGTTTCTGTTCGGTCATTAATTATTTCTACTTCTGAAATATACTGTAGGTTTATGAGCAAGATGTCTTCATGGTTGGGCTTCCACTGGAAGAGTGGAAAGCTAGTATTTCAGACTGGTAGTGGAAGGCTACCACCTTGCCTTGTAGCTGCTGCTCCTGCTACCTCCCTCAGGATACCCGGCTCCAAATGCTTTAGTACTTCACCGGTAGCAACCACCATCTTGGAAAAGCAGCCTACTATCTGCTGTTAATCCTACCTTCCCACCCTTGTCCCAGGCAACCACTAGTTTACATCTTATCTTCATAGATTTGCCTGTTACGAACATTTCATATAAGTAGAATCATATGTTATGTGGTCTTTTGTGTCTGCCTTCCCTCACTTAGCAGAATGTGTTTGAAGTTCATCTATCTCAGTGTATATCAGTAGTTTGTTCTTTTTGACTGGTGAGTAATATTTTGTTGTATGACTATACCACATTTTTGTCTGTCCATTGACCAGTTGATTGACTTTTAGGTTTCTTCCAATTTGGGGTTATTATGAATAATGATTCTAAAAACATTTATTGTAAGTCTCTGTGTGGGTATATGACATATTCATTTCTCTTGGGTAGATACCTGGAAGTGAGATTTTTAGGTCATATGGTAAATTTATGTTTAGCTTTTCAAGAAACTGCCAAACTATTTTCCAAAGTGGTTCACCATTTTATATTCCCAGCAGCAGTGAATCAGTGTTTCTGTTCCCTACATCTTGTCAACCTTAGTAATTGTCTTTTTTATTATAGCCATCCTAGGGGGTGTGAAATGATATCTTATTGTGGCTTTAATTTACATTTCCCTACTGACTAATGATGTTAAGTATCTTCTTACGTGCTTATTAACCATTCATAACATCTTCTTTGGTGAAATGTCTATTTAAATCTTTTGCCTATTTTTGAATGATTTGCTTGCTTCTTATTGAGTTGTAAGAATTTTTTATATATCCTGGACCTGTATATCTGTATATCCTTTACTGGATGTGTGTTTTACAAATGTTTTCCTCCTGATTTGCTTGTATGTCCATTTCTTTTCTTTTCTTTCTTTCTTTCTTTGAGATTTTATTTATTTATTTTAGAGAGAGAGGGTGTGTGAATGGTCGGGGGAGAGGAGCAGGGGCAGAAGTAGAAGGAGGGGGAAGAAATCTCAAGCAGACTTTGTGTCACGCATATTTCATCATCTTGTACTACTTTTGTTACATCTATTTCCTAAGTATTTTATTCTTTTTGATATTATTGTAAATGGAATTATTTATTAATTCCATTTTCAGTTATGTTCATGACTACTGCATAGAAATACAATTAATTTGTGTATATCGATCTGATATTCTGCAACCTTGCTATATTTGTGTGGGTTAGTTGTAATAGTGTTTTGTTTTGTTTTGTTTTTTGTAGATTCCTTAAGATATTCTACAAATAGGATCAAGCCATTTGTGAATAGAGATAAGTTTACTTTTATCTTTCCTATCTGGATGTCTTTAAATACTTTTTCTTGCTGATTGGATTGGCTAGATCCTCCAGGACAACATTGAGTAGAAATGGTGAGAACAGATATTCTTGGCTTATTCCAGAAGTTGGGGGGCATTAGTTTTTTAAATATTAAATATGGTTTTCACTGTAGTTATTTATTTTTTTTAGCTGTTCTTTCAAATTCAGGAAATTCCCTTCTATGACCAGTTTTTTGAAAGATTTTATCATGCATGGGTGTTAGATTTTGTCAAATGCTTATGAAAGTTTATTCTTTATTTGATTAATATGGTATATGATATTAATTGATTTTCAGATGTGAAACCAGCCTTGTGTGTTCCTAGGGTAAATCCCACTTGGTCATGGTATAGAAACCTTTTTGTATGTTGTTGGAGTTGGTTTGCCAATGTTTTATTGAGGATTTTTACATCTATGTTTCCGATTGATATTAGTCTGTTTTTATACAGCCAAGTCTAGAATAGGTCTTGCATTTTTAACTGGCTGAAAAAAAAACAAAGAAAGATTATTTCTTGACATGTGAAAATTACATGGAACTTAAACTTCAGTGTTTATGTATAAATAAAGTTTTAAACATTTTTAAATTTAAATTCAGTTAATTAACACATAATGTATATTAGTTTCAGAGGTAGAGGTCAGTGATTCATCAGTTTTATATAATATTCAGTACTCATTACATCATGTGCCCTCCTTAAAGTCTATCACTCAGTTACCCCCTCCTCCTCCCTTCAGCAACCCTCAGTTTGTTTCCTATGATTATGAATCTCTTATGGTTTGTCTCCCTCTCTGATTTCATCTTGTTTTATTTTTTCTTCTCTTCTCCAATGATCCTCTGTTTTGTTTTTTAAATCCCACAAATGAATGAGATCATATGATAATTGCCTTTCTCTGAATGATTTATTTCACTTAGCATAATACTCCCTAGTTCTATCCATGTCATTGCAAATGACAAGTAAATAAGTTTTATTGAAAGGGAGCCATATTCATTTACCTATTGCCAATATCTGCATTCATACTGCAACAGCAAAGTAGTTACAACAAAGACTGTATAGCCTACAAAGTCTACAATATTTATTACTTACTCTTTTACAGAGAACATTTCTAACCCCTGCTATAGATTATTAGTAACTTTTTTCCTGCTTTTTTGTATCTGTAGTCATTTTTGGCTACTGGCTGGATGTTGTGAGGATAGTCAATAGAGATTTTGGATGATGGTATCTTTCGCAATAGAACATTAAGTTTTAATCTGGAAGGCAACCATCAACTCTGTCCTGTTGAGATTTGGTTTTTGGCTCTCTTAGGAAGAGTCCTCCGTCCTAGGTCATAGCTCTTACTGCCACGACATGGTCCTTATACTTACAGTGTGGCCTTTTTTTGAGTCTCCACCCAAAGCCTGGGAGTTCACCAAATACTCTCTCTAATCACTGGTCTTAAGTATCAACCTCTGCCCTCTCAACACTGTGCTCCCTCTGAAATCTCTGTCCAGCCATCCAGCTTTCTTTGCTGGGCCTAGAGTTTTGCTGTGTACATGTAATTCTCAAGAGTTGGCTCTGTGTGCAATTTTCATACAGAGTTTTTAGCCTCCTTCTCTCAGGTTCCTCCTTTCTAGAACCCTCCCCAGCAAATCCCAGCAGTCTTTGCAACTCTAAACTCTGGGATCTGTCTCTACCCGGTGAAACTACCACTCTCTGGGCACTATTTCTCTGAATTGTGGTTTGGAAATGCCCTCAGGGTGAAGCTGAGATGAATATTGGGCTCATCTAATGTGCTAACGTGTGTCATTTCTTACATGTTTCTTTCCTCTAAAGGATCACAGTCTTACATTGACTGTCTAACTATCTAATATTTAATACACCTTTTAGAATTATTCATGGGGACAGTTAATTCTAATGCCATCCACTCCATCATATCCAAATCCAGATCAATTATTTTTTTAAATACCTACTATACCAGGTTCTTTATATACATTATTGCTAGTCTGTGTGTGTCCTGTAGAATATATATTATTTTCCTCATTTTTATTGATTAGAAAACTGTTGCTCAGAAAGTTTTAAGAACTGATTAAAATGAAACAGGCCAAGTCAATAGAGCTGGATTTGGACTGGGATTTATTTGGCTCTAATTTCTACTGTAACATGGTAGAATTCTACTATAACATAGTTTCTTCCCAGCTAGTTACTGACAAGTCAGTATATAAATTCCACACAAGTCAGTGTATAAATTTCACTGATAAGTCAGTATATAAATTTACTACAATTTTACCAAAACTTTTACCTTAATATTTTTGTGAATTAAAAGGTTTAGAGGGAAAGGTTATTGATGTCATCAGTTAAAAATGATAAAAGAGGTTTATATGAGGATTTTGCTGCCCTATTCAGAGATAATTGATATCTGTATTTAAACTAGTAAGTGTTATATCACTGATTATTTTAAGTTATTTTAAATGTTTGAATAAACTTTGTACTCCTTCTAAGGAGCATTATTTCTTCTCTTAATTCCCACACAAATTTTGAATTTATAATATTGTTAAGTGCCTAGGTAAGAGATTATTGAAATTATATAAACTTCTCTTGCAAATGGTAACCTTAAGAATTTTCTTTGTTCCTTTGTTTCTCCATATCTTAAATGATAGAGAATGCGTTTAGAATCTAATTCATATATCATCAGTTAGAAGGTTTTCTGTGGTTTTTTACATCAGATTTCTGAAGAAATTATTGTTGGGTGTCATTTGTTTTGTCTCTTCTTTATGTGGAATTAAAAGTTGTGATAAAAGTTCTCCTTAACATTTTCTTAAAACCATATGTAAATTTTATAGTAATATTCCAACAAATCGAAATAATACATTATCGTATATATTGCCAAAAAAAAATAGTGAGTGTTTCTGGGGCATTCCTATGAAATGAATGTTTGTGTCCACCTCCCCCCACCATCAATTTATATGTTAAAACCAGAATCCCCAGTGCGATAGTATTTGGAGGTGGGTCTTTGGGAGATAATTACATAATGAGGGTAAAGCCCTCACGAATGGTATTAATATTCTTATAAGAGACATGAGAGAGATTGTCTTTCTCCACCCTGTGAAGGTATAGCAAGAAGGTGGACATTTGCAAACCAAGAGGAAGGCCCTCACCAGACACCAAATAATGGTGCCTTGATCTTGGCCTTCCCAGGAACTGAGAAATAAATGTTTGTTAAGTTGATGGCATTTTGTTATAGCAGCCTAAACTGACTGAGACAGAAATCATTCACATATTTTTTAACTAATATCTTGAAATATTAAAATGATCATGAGGAAACTGGTACTATCAGTGCCCTTACTGAATAAGGCAAGCTTTTGGTTGTCAAGGACTTACCATGTCACCTTGACAGAGATATGCCATCCTATGCTTTTGGAAATGGAACACTTGACAAATAATACTTAGACATTTTTAACCTATCATAATGTAGTCTGACCCTGGAAAATTAGCCCTTATTCACAACTAATAACACTAATCTCCTTCTCTAGTGCTTCAGGTCTCTTATCAGGAAAGGTCAATTATAAACCTACAGACAGTATTCAGAGTTTCCCCCAAAGAACTAACGTTTCCAAAACACAAAAGAAAAAAAAATACATAAACAGAAGAAGGGTGCGTGAGCAGTCTTTGATACCTCTTGCTTTCTGTCTGTTTCCTTGTTCTGTGCGTCTATTTCATATCCACCAATAACATCTACAGACTGTAATGATGAGGTTCTGCCAATTTGACTTCCCAATTATTTTATCCATCGCTTGGATATAAATGTAAAGACCTATGCATTCTGCTCCTTTTCCTTTCCCATCTCTGTAAGTTTCCCACCAGCTTTGCTTTCTTCTCTGCTGTGTGAATTCAACAATGTGAATCAAAACTCGACTGCTCTTTTGTTCTCGATGCCATGTGTTTAGCAGTGTGTTTTGAGTAGATTCAACAAGACTTGGGAGAGAAAGAAAAAGAGTAAGAGAATGGCATGGGGAGAGCAGATGGGCCACTGGGCATTTGGAGCAACACAAGCGGTTTCAGGCAACTGCTCAGCAATTTGGAGAGAATCATCACTTACTTCTGGAGCATGACGGGGAAGCTTTTATCCAGTACAACACACAGGTGCAGTCTATGCAAAACAGGTGAGTCAAAATGTCTGGTGACTCTGAGGACTGAGACACAGGCCAAACCCTACTCTTCCCTACCTGAGAGGAACTATCTTCAAAATGAGCACCATTAAAGAGGGAGCAGCTGATAGTCAACTTCTACTTCCTAAAAGAATCCAACAGAGCTAGCGCTTGGTTAACCAAGTGAAAATCAGATGATGTAATAGTAAGAGTGGAACAGAAATTTTGCAATGGCGAGGCATTAAGGACCAGGAGGCACTAAGCACACCTGGTCAAAGAGGGGTGAACTGAGCAGTAAGCACGATCCTGGAATCCACACTCCCCAGCTAAAAAACTACATACAGATCCACAGCCTATTGCCTTCAACTCCTTTCCTTTGGTTCTGAGCTCATGAAAGATGGATTTGGAGGCCAAGGAGGCAGCAGGAGAAAGGGAAATGGGCCTTCCCCATATCTCTTTTGTTTAATTCCATGTCAGACCACCACTCAGACACGTGTCCTTTTAACAGCTGTTTTCAGGACCTCTCAAATGCTATTTCGCTACTTTTTAGGAGACAAGCATGAGCACAGAATTAAGGAAGGTAAGAATGGAACTGAGGCTGTAACGCCTTTACAAGAAAGAAGAATGAAAACCTAAGGCCTGCGCCCGCATTAGATCTTTTCTTACCAGCAGGATTGAAGTTTTACATCTCTCATCTTGTTTCTCTCTCATCCTGGCTTGCTTCCTTCCTGACTCAGTGGAGAGTTAGATAATTGAGGTTCAACAGTCCAACTGGAGAGATGACTGGACACAAACACGGACACTGAAGTGCAGACCCAGCCCCGAGTTGTGATGTGCCAAAAACATTCAAACAGAAAGCGGTCCAAATGTGAAGGAAGAGGGCACTCAAGCAACCAGTCATCCAAGACAGACGCGTGAAACAACCACAAATGTTGTTTTAATAGAGAGATTGCTACCACCATTTGCTGCCACGTTGAGATGAAGTGCATTTGATTAATATCTCCTCCATTTGGTGGGTCCCCCAAGGGCAAACTCATTGTGAACCATTAGAATCTTACTGCCCGTGAGGTTACAAGCTTTGATCCCATTTGCAACAATTCTTCAGAGAGTCTGGTACAAAACCAAGGAGGAAAAACCTCCGAGTGAAGGGCTCTTGAGAAAGAACAGGGCAGCGTGTTAATTATAAAAGAGAAAATGGTCTAATTTGGGTTAAGTTTCATAGAAAAAAGACCTCAGGGATATTTCAGGTAGTAACCGGGTTTTACATAAATTGAAATATAGATTGGAGAATTTTTTTGGACAGGTGTTTCCTCAAATTTTTGATAATTAAAAAAAGGGCTCCCCATATTGTTGAAAGGATGGCAACTTCTTAACCAAACAATAAATCTCATCTTTTCATCCTCCCCTCTCCCTTCAGTTAATCAGACTTAGTCCATTCCTTTTCTCGAATGTTATTTTTTCCCCAACCCCACTCTCCTTGGCAAATCACCAGTATTTTTATTTGTGCATTTGGAGTCAGTGGTGGTATTAGCATGCCGTTCGGTAAACACACTTACTTTTTAACTATATTCAGGGCCTATATTCCACACGCCAAAATGGAAAAATTTTCAAAATGCCTATCATTTTCCACAGTAGGATCCCTATCCGGACAATCTAGATAAAGGAAAATGTGAAAAATATAACTCTCTTAAGAGTCAGTTATTAACTGGAATCTGGAGCAATCGGTGTAAGAGATGCCTGGGACAGGAAATAAATTTTCCTTTGGGAGAAATACGGTCTTGTTTAGGTCTAAGGTTTCTGTGCCAGGTTCTCAGGGGCTTTCCCCTTTGGGAGTGGAGATCCTTGGGTCAGAGCTCTAGTGAAGAAGCCCTCAGGGCCCCCTGCTGGGTGGTTTACCCCATTTAACTCTTACACCACCACGGGGAGAAAGATGCGTAGCCTCCATTGCACAAAGGAGAATGTGTCTCAGAACGTAAGTACATAAATTGCTTAGGGACTCTCTGCTAATAAGTTTTAGAGGCACAATTGGAAGTCGAATCGGCTTGCGTTCCCTTCACAGCGCTACAAGACGGAGACGTTGAGTTGGCCTGACATGCTTTTTCCAGTTTCCAGAATGAATTTTTTGTGCGAAGTTGTTTCTCCTTCGATTTCCTCCAGGCTCATTACGGTGAGTCTAGGGGTAATAGGACACTGGAGTTTGGGTTTTTAATTCGGGGCCAGCGCCTTGTCTTCGTGTCCTGGCGCTGTCCCGGGAAGGAGGTGCTACGCGGCAGACGCGGGGAGTCGTCTCCGATTAAAGAGGAAGGGTCTGCCCCCAGCCTCACGAGAACAACAAACAAAAGAAAAGAAAAGAAAACAAATCATCGCAACCCGGAGCTAGGTAGGGCCTCCTGTGGACCCCGCAGAGAAGGGTCGGGGCAAAGAGGCGCCTCGGGAGCGCCCTCTGGCGAAGACGGAGCGCGCGTGTCCCCGCCCTGGCCCCCCTTCGCTGCCGCCGCCGCCGCCGCGGCGCCCCCGCCCGGCTCTCCCGGTTCACTCTCGGTCTCTCACTCCGTGAGACACAGACGGCAGCTTTCCGAGCGAGCAGGGGACAGGCTGAGGCGGCGCCAGCACAATCGCGCCGCTCGCCCCAGAAGACCTGGGCGCCGGAAGAGAAGGCAAAGCCCGGAGCCCCATCCCCTCTCTGCGCGGGGGTCTACTGAGCCGACGGGCAGCTCGGCGGCCGCGCGCGACCCCCTTTGCGGCCACTTCGCGGGGTGTGCCAGGACTTGGGGACGCGGCTCGGGAAGAGCCAGGGCGGGAGACGGCAGCGGCGGAGAAAGGGGGCGCGGACCGGGACAGGAGAGGAGTGAGTGGCGGGCTGGGCGGCGGCGGCGGCGGCGGCCGAAGCCTCGGGTACCTCCCCACCTCGCCGCTTCGCAGGCAGCACCGCCTCCCCGGGCCGCTGCCGCCCGGCCGGGTCCTCTACGCGTTCCCGGGCCCCGAGCCGGCGCACGATGCGCCCGGCTGCGTTCTGATCGCCGCCGCGCCGCCGCCTCTGCCGCGATGATCCCCCCCGAACCGCCGCAGCAGCAGCTGCAGCCGCCGCCGCCGGCCCCGCCGAACCATGTGGTGACCACCATCGAGAACCTGCCGGCCGAGGGCAGCGGCGGCGGCGGCAGCCTGTCCGCCTCCTCCCGGGCTGGCGTACGCCAGAGGATCCGCAAAGTGCTGAACAGGTGAGCGGCGGCGGGGGCGCGGGGCGAGGGCTGCGGGAGCCGGGCCCCGGGTCTCCCCGGACCCCCGGCGGCCCGGAGGCCCCTTGGGAGGGAGTCGCGGCTGAGGGAGACCGAGGAGACCCGGCGACGACGCGCCCCGCGCCTGCGGGGAGGCCGTGGCAGCTTTGTCCCAGAGCGTGCAGCCCCGGGGCGCCCGGGCTGCCGGCCGGTCCGAGGCGGGAGTTCGGGGAGAGGCGGGGTTTGCTGCCTGGCTGCAGTGTGTCTGCACTCACACCCTCGCACACGCGTGTTGCCTCCGTCCTCTTACCCACTCGGACCCCAGCTTTGCGCCCAGGGGCAGGGGGGACCCAAGGGTGGCCCGGGCGGAGGCGGGAAGACGTGGGGCTGCGGGGATGGCGAGGAAGTCGCCGGCCTCGCGCTGTCGCCCGCCGAGGCCGGGTGTCTCCAGCCTCCACGCCGGGGGATGGAGTCGTGGCGACCGACCGCCCGGGCGGGCAGGCGGGGGACCCACTTCTGTCTGACGCTCCAGTTGCCACTCAGACTCGTCCAAGCTGGGGCCAGGGAACTGGAGGCTGGAGGCCTGGATCAGATCCACGCCAAGTGCAAAAATGTTGCGAGAAGGGTGTGAGCAGGAGGGGCCCGGTTATTCCAAAGCGGGCTAAAGCCAGAGGAGGTGAGCACAGATCGCCGGCGCCTCCAGTGCTGGAATCTGCGCAGTGAAAGGATCAAGGACGAGGCGTTTTAGGCTGCGAACACGGGTTGACGTGAGGATGGGGCCCCTGGTGCCCCTGACTCAACTGTTACGTGGAAGGGACTTTTCCCACTTAAGTAACTTGAAATGGTTGAAGGGCTGACACTTAGAAAACCCAGAGAATTGGTTTTGTGTGTTTTTGAGTGCGTGTGTGCTTTTTTGATGCATCTGTACGGGTAACTCTTTAAGGGTGCCTTGTTCATACAGGTTTCTGTGTGGCACTGTTTTGGGTGACCCAGACTCCCCGTAGAGCTATGGAGAATTCACATAGAACTCTGTGGGGCTTAAAGCTGTTGTGGGAGCTCAAAATATGTACAGAAATAGGGGCTGGAAGGATGGAGTATGGTTTAATTCAGGTATAACAAATCCCAAACCGTTCTTAACGTGTATATTAGCTTAACTTGTGGGTACGTTGGTATGTTTCCATTTATTAGCAAACAAGAAGAAATTCATGCTGAGTGAGACATGACTTGGTAATAGAAAGTCAAGCCTCTACTTTCCTTAGAGTTGTAACTTAGGATAACACCTTCCAAAATGTTACATTTAAAAGACAGTGGCCAGAAGTTGAATCAAGAAGATGTTGGCTTAGTACATCCTATATAGTCTTCCTATTCTTCATGAACACCTGTGGTTTTTTGAATCGTAAATATCGTGGCTTTGGATGTTTAAATTTTTAAGCAGAGTATGTTAAATATTAATATTCCTCATCAAATTGGAAGAAAGCCTGGTGCGATCATTCATTTATCTTTGCTTGGTTACAAGTTATTATTGATTCTGTGCAAGTTATTTCTTGATATTTAATGAATCTTAGAGTTTGGAATAAAAAGATCCCTGGGAGACTTGGCTGTCATCATTTCCAGCCAGTAACTAGCCACATGACATGGGGCAGAGCTGCACATCTCTCTGGGACTCGGTTTCTGCATTTTTTAAAATGTGTTTATAGTACTTGTCTTACCGCTCTTGCCATGAGATAATACTAAAGAAATAGTAAAGAAACACTTGGGCGAATATAAAGCTCTACATAAACTCATTTCTTTAGCAACTTTTTGTTATCTGAGGTGGGTCTGTGGGAGCGTCACAGGCAAATGAAGTCTTAATACATTGTAAGTAGAACTTCGTGTATTACTAAGCCTTCAGTGATCTGTGTGGCACGAGTTGTGCTATTCCTAATTTACAGAGGAAGAACTTAGACCGGAAGATTGGGCCAATGACATGTCATCTCAGGCCCGTCTGTGAATGGGAATGTACCTAGGGTTATAGCCTTTCCACTTCAACTAAAACATTTAGTTGTCTTTCAAAGTTCTTTAGAATTTTCAATATAATATTTTATGTTGAGTTAATGGTCTTTCCTTATACTTGAAGGAACAAGAAGATAATATTTCTTTTGAGAAGGAGTATCTTTGGTATGGAGACTGAAAAAAAGGTCAGATTAAGTATAAAAATCTTGATGGAATAATTTCATTAGCACGTTGATGAGCTTGGCCTCTGCACCATGATTATGTTGACAGGAGGTCATTGGTAGTGGCTCTTGAGTGACTGGGCTCTACAAACAACAATGCGAGAAGAAAGTGGAATTTTAGAGATCTTGTGTCAGTATGTAGGTGTGTGGCTCCCCTCTAGTTTGAATCCTCCAAGTAGATTGGATCAGTGAGAAATGGCTGTCAGGCTGGCCCACTGGGGCCCGATCATGAGCATCTTTGTTCATTTTGTCAAAGCTTAAAATCCATTTTTCCCCTTCTTTTTCTTCTTTTGTTCTTCCTTTTTCCTTAATGATTCTGTATCCTCCACCTGCATTGCCCTATCAACTGACTATCCTCTGGGTTTCAGTTGCTTTTTTTCCTTTTTCATCTGCTTCTCGCATGCAGCAACTTAGCTGTTAGCAGAAAGTGAGGTTGCAAATCTGGAAGTTCAGAACCAATATTAAAAAAGAATCCCTCCAGTTTTTGGCATGCAGATATATGATTGGCAGCATTCTATTGCTGTGAGCTGGCCAGTAGTCTCTTCAGTGACAGAATGGGACATTGCACCACTCTTAGTTAGCTCTTAGCATCCCGTTGGGCCAAAGGGGCAGTGCTGACAGACTGAGGACAGTGCAGTGAGATGGGTGGGGTGTGTTCGATTCCAAGCAATGGAAGCCCTGTGATTTGCCTGCCACTGGTGGAAGTCTATAACGATTGCTACCTGCCAACCCAGAGAAAGAAATGCAAATACATATGCTATCTATATCTATCCAGGGATAAGTAAAAAAAACACACAAAAAAACCAAAAAACTGATTAATAATTAATTAAAGGTACTTGCTCTCAGGAAGCATGGACTGAAAAATGTAGTGTTACCCTAATGAAATCTGTCTGACATTATCCTGCATCATTTTACTTTCTTCAGTGTAGCTCCTCATCCTTTCCCTCTTCTTCACAGGCTTGCAGAGTTGGATTGCTGAATTTTGAACATGACAGTTGGGGCATCTCACTGATTACTCACTTTCTGTAAAGCAATGAGTTTAGAATCTTATAGAATCCAAGATTTTGGTGAAAGAAGAGGTGTTAGGTAATTTTTTGAAACCAGTTAATGGGATGTGTCACATTTTTCTCCCTGTGGTATTCAAATTTGTTTTGGCAGTAGGATGCAAGAAATCCAAGATGCTTGTAATGCTGAGATAAGTCTTACTTCTTTAATTCCCAGAGATTTAGAATAATGTATTGGTTCAAGCATGGAAAAAAATACGGCAAAATCTTCCTCATTTATTTCTTAGCGTGGAGTAGTATTCATTACCCTGTCACAGGCAAGCAGGATATGACAAAAAAGAAAACACTTCAAGGGCAACTGTTAATGACCCGTTCACAAAAACTGCTGAATACTGGTATATTTCTTAGAAAGATAGAGAAGTAGATATTGGTCTGTATAGTATCTGGAGATTTGCTCCTCTAAAATGATTACTTAATGAAATGTTTGTGAAAAACGAGTAGTAGCTTGTTTTGCGTTTTGCATGTGTGCGGTTTTATTTATCTTTTTGAGTTGAATATTATTTTAAGATCTTAACAAAAATAACTGTGAATTTCTAGTTTTGACCCACTTTCTTCTCAATAAGAGATTCATTGGGTTGTCTCGAGTTATAAAGGGGTTTCTGCCTTTTTGAGTCTTGTAGTGGGGCTATTTAATAGAATGGAGCCACTAGTGTGATGCTGGGTCATCCATTCATTTGATTTGGAACTGATGTCCAACTTACATTTTGATTCATTTTATTAATTTTAAAATTTCTGAAAAATTTTTGAGCTGAAAACCAAGAAACATTAAGGAGGGAAGTACTGGTAGCAAGCCTAAATAAAATCAACATCCATGCATAAGATAGGACAATATATTATATATAGCATTGGCAAGTCTTTAAATAAGGTGGACAGAACTTGGTGAACTAACAGAATGGCTGCCAAGGAACAGGAGTATGCTTGAACTAAGTATTAGCTACAGTTGGTGAAGACACAATTTAGGTGATCCTTTTTTTATCAAGTCAGATGACTCCTGTTGAAAAATAGATAGTGAAGCTCTTCCTCAAGCTGCTTCTTCTAACAGATGTCAGAATGAAAGGAAAGACCAACTAGTAATGAGGATAATTGATACACAGTATTCCAAATTGAACTGGGTAGTGTGATTAAAAACAGACATTTCTAAGATCAGTAGTAAACAAAGGATGTCAAAGGATGCATTTATTTTTAAATAAAGGATAAAATTATGAAAATAAAAGATCATCCTGTATAGTTATTCTTTATACAGAGGGCTTGGAGGAATGAACATTTGTATTGAAGTGATATTTGGTTTACTTGATATAGACAGAATATATTTCCACATAATATGTAAGAAAATGGATGCATCTTTTTGTAATTTTCCTTTTAGCTTTCACCATCTCAAGATCCTTCAGAGTCCAGGGCCATCATAATAGAAGTCTATTTTTACTGTACACTGCTGTAGAGGTAGGTGATACAGGAAATTGAGTTGGCTGCCCATATAGTTCTAAAGTTGCCTAATGCAAGGGCTGATTTATTATTTAATTGCCATTTCTCATAAAAGTAGAACGCAGAATGTGAGAATACCACCACCAGGTTTTAGTTTAGCTTTCTCACTCATTTGAGTTCAGGCCAATGAGCATTCACTGTACATTTTCAAACACATTAATTCTTGATTATGTTTCTAAAAAAAGCCTGCTTAGGGTGTTGAACTCCAATAGCCGCATGGAAAAATACTTCACAAATATTGGGCATATTTCTTGACTGTGGCATGAACATATACAAGCATACATTCATTTATTCTTCTTTTTAATGGCCAAACAACATGATGTAAGATTTACCGTTTTAAGCACTGTTAGGTATATAGTACAGTAGTGTGATTTGTATGCACATTGTCATGCAATGTATGTCTAGAATTTTATCATCTTGCAAAACTGAAGCTGAATCCATTAAACAACTCCTCTTTCTCCCTTCTACACTGACCCTGGAAACCACCATTCTACTTTTTGTTTCTAAGAGTTTGACTCTACTGGATACCTCATATAAATGGAATTGTGTAGTTTTTGTCTTTTTGTGACTGCCTTAATTCACTTAGCATAATGTCTTCAAGGTTCATTGATGTTGTACCATCTGAGAGGATTTCCTACCTTTTTTAGGCTGAATAATATTCCACTGTATGTATATACCACATTTTCTTTATCCATTTATCTGTTGATGGACATTTAGCTTGCTTCCATCCCTTGATAATTGTGAATAAAGCTGCAGTGAACATGAATGTGAAAATATGTCTTCAAGATCCTATTTTCAATTTTTTGGGATGTGTACCCAGAAGTGTGATTGCTGGATCATATGGTGATTCTATTTTTATTTTTTGGAGTTTTTTGTAGCAGTGGCACCATTTTACATTCTCACTCATGGTGTATAAGAGTTCCAATTTCTCCACATCCTTGCCAACACTTGTTACTTTGTGTGTGTATGTGTGTTTATTGTGGCCATCCTAAGGGGTGTGAAATGATGTCTAATTATGGTTTTGATTTGTATTTTCCTAATGATTAGTGATATTGAGCAGTTTTTCATAAGCTTTTTGGCCATTCGGATGTCTTTGGAGAAATGTCTATGTAAGATCTTTGCTCATTTTTAAATTGGGTTGTTTGGGACTTTTTATTGTTGAGTTGTAGGAGTTCTTTATATATTATGGATATTAATCCCTTTTTAAATATATGGTTTAAAATATTTTCTCCCCTTCCATTGGTTGCTTTTATACCCGGTTGATGGTTTCTATGTTTATTTGTTTTAAATCACTTACTGCATGCTGAGCCCTCTCCTGGAAGACACATACATGACAAAACATAATTCGTGGGCTGAAGGACCGCAGAATCTAACTGGGTAATGTGGCATGTGTTCTGCTACTGAGAGTGAATCATCTGTAACCCGAATTTATATGGATAATGTCTAATTGTATGCCTCCCCATAGCTAGACACTAGAGTCTCACAAATAAGTTGTTCAATATGCAATCCATATTAAATTTCTCATTCTATCATTTTGACCTTATACAGGGACTACTTGAATGTATAATAGTTAAGAAGAAATTTCATAGGAAATGACAAAGAAAACAGTATAAATAAATATGCCTTAGAAAGTGTTTTCTTAGAAAAATGTCATGCCTCAGTCAGTGGCAATGAATGTAATTTGTTTAAGAATACTATTATTAAAAATTTTTTAAATATTGTTTTCTATTGGATTTAAATTCCGAACTTTCTCTGAAGAAATTTTTTTTTAAAGATTTTATCATTTATTTATTTGAGAGAGAGGGAACCAGCTTGTGCTAATGAGTAGGGGGAGGGGCAGAGGGAGAGGAAGAAGCAGGCTCCATCTCAGGGCCCATCCCTGGAGGAGAAGGACAGAGGGAGAGGAAGAAGCAGGCTCCATCTCAGGGCCCTGGGATCATGTCTCCTCCAGGGCCCATCCCTGGAGGAGAAGGGCAGAGGGAGAGGAAGAAGCAGGCTCCATCTCAGGGCCCTGGGATCATGTCCTGAGCTGAAGGCAGATACTTAATGGACTGAGCCACCCAGGTGCCCCTGTCTGAAGAAAATTTATGTATTGACTCTGTGATGGTTAAAGAAATACCTTAAATACCGTTTTGCAAGCTCTGATATTATGTTTCACTAATTCTTGCCATTTTAAAAATTAATTAGGGAAACTTACTATAACTGAATAAACACTCAAAGGATTTTAAAAACCAAATCAATCTAATTATGTCCAGATTTAGAGTTACAGGGCTACAATTCTTAATCATTCCTGAGATAGCAAAAGTACCGATCTGTTGTATAAGACAAATACTGTACTGGTTTCCCATTCATTCATTCATTCAGTATTTATTGAGTTCTTCATATATGTTGGGTACTGCAGGATCATAGTAGTGAACCAGATAGGTATGGGCTGAAGAGGACTCTTGGGTGCCATTGGTAGAGTTTCTAACTGTTATTACCCTTTCAATATAATTTATCAAGGGGGCAATTTAAGTAAAGTAGAAATAATGGTAACATACATCACCTCTCAAAAATGATTAGATTTTCAAGCTGATCTAACAGAGGTGTACAAAAAGAGCCCCATAATTTAGCTGTTTCACCTGTAGGCAAACTACTCAAGAGGAAGACTGAACCCATAATAAAATTACTTGTACACAGAGTCTGGAGGTAGATCCTTTCTGATGAATACAGTACAATTCGTTTCACCTAGGACTTAAAAAAAAAAAAAAGGAGGACTAGCCATAATGTTTATCTACCTTCAGAATGTTAGGAGAAAAAGGAGAATAGATTTGAATCCCATCCTGCCATTGCAGGGTGAGCCTATCAATAAGGCAGTGCCATGTAAATCAAGAAAACAGAGTTTCCTAAAAACAAGCAAACAAACAAAAAAAGAAAATAGAGTTTCCTGACAATATGAACATTCTGAACAATGGGAACAGCTTTAAGGGACCTTGAACACATGGTCATGTGTCGCAGGTAGGAGAGATTTAAAATAGAACAATAGCATGAGGATGAGTTGATGGAAAGACTGCATGCTTTATTATATAATTTGATACAATGTAATGAGAGTGTTTGAATTAAAAGTAGCATTTAGAGAGTGGATCAAATTTTTAAATTTTACATTATAAAGGATACGTTTTATTTATAAAACATATCACGTGTTATTCTTATAATAACAAAAGTGGTTATATTATCATTCATTTATAGAGAGAGAAACCAATTTTTGTGGTCATCCAGCTTAGTGCTTTTATAAGACTACAGAGGACGGAGAGTCCATGCTAGATGGGAGACAGGGCAAGAAGGTTCAAGGATGGCATTTTCCCTTGGCTTGAGAGATAATGTCTTAGCAAGGGCTGCTAAACAAGATACCATAAAAACAAACAAACAAGTAAACAAACAAACAAAGAAGATACCATAGACTATGTGGCTTAAACAACAGACATTTATTTCTCACAGTTCTGGAGTCTGGGAGGTCTGAGATCAGAGAGCCAGCAGAGTGAGTGTCTGGTGGGGCCTTCTTGAGTTGCAGTCAACCATCTTCTCCTATCTTCAATCTGTAGTAGATTGCTCTCTTGCAAGAGAGCTCTCCTTGCTCTCCTGTCTCTTTCTATAGGGGTACTAATTCCATCATGGGGACTCCACCCTGGTGATATCACCTAAATCTAACTACCTTCTGAAGGCCTCACCTCCAAATACCATCACATTGGGAATTTGGGCTTCAACTCTTGAACTTTGAGGGGACATAAATTTTCAGTTCATGGCAGATAGGTAGGAAAGGCTTATGTGTGAGAAGAGGGATAATAGAAAGGATGAAGCCAAATATGGGAAAAAGGTAGTAAGAGGAGTAAGTGTCCAGTTTGACAATATTATGTGGAAGTAAAAAAGTGGAGTGGAGTAAGGTTAGAATTGTAGGATGGAGTCAACCCATGGGCACTCTTAGGTGCTCCGATAAAGAGTTAGACTTCACTCTCTGGGTTATTACTATTGCAGGTTATTGAATAGAGAAAAGACCTGATCAGAGATGTGCCTAAATGTGATATTCTGAACACAATCTGTCGGGCAGATGGAGAGGGGAGGGACTGTGGTGTGGGGGACAAGTTAGGGTCTACCATAGCCATTTAGGAGAGTGGAGAAAGGAGTCTAAATGGGACGGAGGCAGGGAGAGGGAAGTACTGTGATCTGGACAGAATCTGGACCAAGATCAGGAAGAGGAAGATTAGATTATTTTGGAGAAAGTACCCAACAGTGCCTGCAACATTGTGGGTGTTTAATACTTGTTTTACGAAAGGTTATTTAAAAGTTGTCTTGAGAAAAGGATCTGCTCACCACGACAGAAGAGACCTAGGGTGTTGGGTGAACTAGACAGACAACCAGGAGGACAGCAGCCAGCCAATCAGAGTGTGGTCCCAGAATCTGTGCCGATTCTGAAACTGCGTAACCGGAACGTGACATGAACAGAAATTGGTGGTGAGCGTTTAGAAATATCTATAGATAGCTGACAGAACTTTTATGTCTTTCCTTCTGCTATTAAAAATGGGGTCCTGTATTTTGGTAAGTTTTTGGTTTTTGCCATTTTATTTTTCTAGTAGCTGGTTTTTAAAATCGCATTTCACAAAAGTATTGCCTGCAACGAATTGAAAGAAACAACTAATATCTTAGAATAGATAGTTCGAGAGGCACGCACTGGTCTCAGTCCAATATCCAAGAGGGAGCAACTGGGAGTCTGGATTCCACAGTGAGCCTGGAGGTGCATCTAATCCCAGAGTAGGGGTTCCTCATAGTAGTAGCATTAGGCTGGTAGTAGTCACAACCTTGGAAGTATCTCCGCTGGTGCTGGGGAGGCAGTAGGTTAGGTCAGAGGGTAGCTACATTAAGTATCAAGGACTCAACCCAACAGCCTGGGTTGAGACTCCCACCTTAGATGCTAGGCAGGGTGACATTGACAAGTAAGAAGTGGTACAGCACAGCATCCCAGTTCTGTGGAATGGGTCATACGTGGAGATGCTACGAGTTTGGATTTTTATTCTAAGTGGGATAGGGAGCAATTGGAAAGTATTCAGCAAAGCAGTAATCTGGTTAATGTTTTGAAAAGACCATTCTAGTTGCTGTTGGAGGATGGATTGTGGGAGAGGTAAGCAATTACTGGAGGAAAGAGACATTGGAGGCTCAGACTGGAGGGTAGCAATGGCGGTAGAGAGAAACAATCATGTTTTGGAGTGATCTGCACTGGGACATGGAGTCCACGGGACTAGCTGAGTGATTTGATGAGGCTGCTGAAGGAAAAGAATAAAGCAAAATTCCAGTTTGGGGGGCTGGAGAAATTGGGTGAGTAAAGGGGCCATTGTCTAAGATGGGAAAGACAGGGAGAGTAACATATTTGTGGGGAAAATGTCAGGAAATTCCTTGTCAAGTTCTTTTAGAAATGTCTGGTGGAAATGTCCAGTGACAGCTGGGGTCTGGGATTCTGGGGAGAACACAGGGGCTGGGGATTTGCATTTGGGGGTCATGGGGTGGTCCTGGATGAGATCATCCAGACAATGTGAGATAGAGGACAAGAGGGGTCCTGGGGTCAATTTGGGCAGCACATCTTCCTCTGAGCTAAAGACCTGGAGGAGAGAAAACAGGAGAGTGTGGTGTTCCGAAGCCTAGGGGAAGAAAAGAGGGAGGGAGGAAATAAGTGGTGCATGGTGGCACTGAAGTCATCAAAGGAAGGACAGGGGACTGGGCAGTGGCTCAGCAATGTGGGAACCTTGGGGGCCACGAAGGGCACAGGTTCAGAATGGCGGTGTATGGAAGCCTGAATGGAATGCCTGGGGAGGAAAATGGGGGGGGGGGCTTCAAAACATAACTTCTGAGAAGTTTTGCCCTAATGAGGGGCAAAGGGAGAGTCTCTTAATAGAAGAGATAACACCAAAGGTCTGTGTGCTGATGGGGAAGATAGCGTGTTAAGGGGGAAGTTGCATGTGTAGGCAGGAACAGGGTAACGGAAGGGGGGAAAGCCTTGAGAAGGCTAGATGGTGGGATCCAAAGGACGGGGGAAAGGTTGGACACTGTCCATGATACAAGAGAGGAGCCATAGCCTGTGGACATAAAGGAAGGTGGTTTGGTAGATTTGGTGATTGGACTAAAAGTCAGTTTCTGGATGGTGGCTTCTCTTTCTCTGAGAGCTCCGAGGCAAAGATATCAATTGAGAATGAAGGAGCTAGGTGCTGCGAGGGGTATAGGACATTAGTGCAGAGGGACGCGGGTACCAGTCATTTTGAAGAGTCAGAAAGAAATACATAAAAGAAGCATAGAAGGAATGAATTGCTGTGTGCTTATTTGACATTTGTGGGGGGGGGGAAGGTGGGGGCTGTGATGGGCAGAAAGAAGTCTGGCCTGGTTAGGGTTAACTCAGAAACAGATCTGGACCCAAGTGACACAGCAAGCGGTAACCCTCGGTGAATTCTGCTATGAAGAAGTCAGGATATTAGTACGGGGCATAGTGGGGGGAGCTCAGTAGGATCAGGGTCCTGATTACGTTTGGGAATAGGGTGTGAGAGACAGAAGAGGGAATTAAAAGTGACTCAGAGGTTTTGTGTCTGGGCCATTGGCGTGATGGTGTCCCCTCCAGAATGTCATTGATATGTTCTGTCTCAGGCAACTGGCTTAAGTTTGGGGCCTCAACCTTCTTATTTGTAAACTAGTGAAAATAATCTTACCTCTTCATTTCTCGTTGCATTTTGGGGATTTGAAAATGAAATAATGTCTGGGTGCGGGGTCGGAAGGCTGCCAAGCACCGTACAGTTGTTATCCTGGTCACAGTATTCAAAGGGAGCGGAGTCTTTGGGGCTTCGGACGGCCTTCAGGCCCGTGATGGAGGCCGAGCGGAGGCCTTTTGGGCAGGCAGCGTGCTGGCCTGCGGGTTCCCTCCTGAGCCTTGTCGGTCAGAATCTGAAGGGGACCCCACCCACCTGTGAACAAAGCACAAGTCTTTACTTCCGTGTATTCCATTTGTTGAAAGCTAGATATAATTAATAATAATAACTATTATTATTATTAGGTCTTGGTTCAAGAAAGCCTCTTCTTGGGCAAGCTCACTTGGCCGGAGCTCTCTGACCTGCCTTCTGGTTGCGGCTCTCAGGGTGATGATGCTTCCACGGTAGCTGTGGTGTATGAAGGAGTCTGACAGGCTTCGGGAAGGGCTTAGTGCCTCTTGAACTGGGGAGGTTTCAAAATGAGCGTGGGCCTAAAAGGCTCCATAGAGGCCGGCAGCGGGACAGACAGAGTGGCTCAGAGGGAAGGGACAGAGCAGCTTTAATGTGCTAATGAGGGGAAGCCCAGATGCCAACAGGATCAGAGGAGCTCTTTGTGACACAGGGTTCCCGGGGATGGCTGGAGTCTCTGTCCCTATCTGTATCCTGCTGTAGGCAGAAGAGACACTGTGCTCTCAGAGAGGGCCCTTTCCCCAACAGATAGCCTTACAGACTGCTCTGAAGGCCAGGCCGGTGGGTGGTGAGGGGCCTCGGAAAATCCCAGGGTCAGGTGACAGCTTGAAAACAGGGAAGCTGTGAGTGGGGGGAGGTGTGCGTGGGAGGACAGAGGAAGGGTGGGGGGATCTGCTCTGGACGGCTCGTGTAGTCGCAGAGAGACTAGGAAGGATACTTGCAGCTTCATAAAATTAACCATCGTCCCTCCAGCACTGCTGAGCGTGCTGAGTGGCATCCAGGCCAGTCCAATGAGAGGTGATCAGTCTTTGCAAACAGCCATAACTAGGTCTAACTAATTCTGGAATAAGTCTGAAACATCACAAAAACCAACCAAACGGAAACCACCACCATCACCCAGTGGGTGCTGCAATGAAATTCATGGTCCGCTTACTTCTTTCAGTGATTGCTCCGGAATTGCTTATAGGGAGGGGTTGGAAGCAGGGTCTCCAAGTTGACTTTGCATAGCATGAACATAGTATTTATAAAGATTGTGTGTTTACTTGTATTGACTCCATCTAGTGATGGAGGGATTGGGTAACTAAGTCTCCCCCAGTCACTGTTAAGGCCGTTTCTAGATTTCATCATAATGTCTAGGGTCGTTAATGTCTCTGGAAATATGAATTCCCAGATAAGACAGACAAATGAGATGAAGATGATCAAACCACGGTCTCCTGACCCTATCTTTGTCTCTTGCTTTTTCTTTCTGAAACTTTCTGGGGTATACAAATATTTAATATGATGTACTATGTATAATGTTTCCAAAATAATGATTATTTATAATCAGGCTTTGTCTGTCTGACTGTCTTTTTCTGTCTTGCTCTGTTTTTCTTTCTCTCTCACATACACATATTGGTAGATGTTAGTTTTCCATTGGAATAGTTTGTCTTTATTATTTAAAAACAGCCCTTTCATTTCCTTACTGTGCTTTTTTGGGGCCTCAGAGTTGGTTCAAGAAGAATGCTTTCTTTTTAACACGTTTTGTTTTTATTTTGGAACTATACTGAATTAATATCATTTAAGAAAATAAAAATATTCCGTGTGGAATGACCTGTGAGCTAGCTCTCCCAGAAAGTGTCCCTGTGCCTACAGAATAGCCTCCTGGTAAGGCTTCTTCCCCACCCGTCCCCCCACATTTTCCTGAGTCCTGGAAGGTTTTATTACAACACTCCAGGCTCCAGGTGATAATGAGTCTGGTGGCTTGACTTTTAAAATTTTCCTTTTCCCCCTTGCTTTGAATCTAACAGTTTTTGCGATTTGTGTTTTTCAGGCAAAATTCTTCTTCTCTTCCCCCTTGCTCTCTTCCTCCCCCTTGTCCTTCCTTTAAAAAAAAAAAAATTCCTTCTTTCTTTGATGCTTCCCATTTATTTCCTGCACCTCAAGGGATCCATGCATTTTGGATGAACTTTCCCTAGTGAAAGCTGGGTGCTCTTGCTCCTAAAGAAATATAAGCAATGAGGTGCTTGCTTGCACCGGCTTTAGAAGATTGATCATTTGCAACCCTAATGCTGATAAATGGACTCATTTGTGTCCAATGCAAGGAGACCGTAATTATTACCTCCCTAGTCCCAAAGTTAATTGCAACCTGAGAGTATGCCTTTGACTGTGACAGAAGAAAAGCATCATTTAAAGCATTTACAGCAATGGGTATCAGATCACTCATTTTGGATGTCAATTTGTCAAAAATGGTGATTATGTAAAGTATGCAAAAGGGAGTGTATGCAAACGTGGGCTTGTGTGCCAGGACCATAGTGTGTTGGGCTGTGGATTGGTGAATTGAGATATGACAAAAAGCTTTTCTTACCAGATTGGTATCTCCTGTTTCCCTTTGTCACAACTAGAAAGTAGTTCATTGGATTTAGGAACCTGAGGGTTCTCTTCCTTTTTGGCTGCAACTGGAGAAACAGGTAAAGGGCCAGAGTCTACCGTGCATCCTTTCTAAAAAAGGAATTTCCTTGGGCTGATGTACTCTACCACAAACTCTTCCAAATGGTGGTTGGGGAAGATAAGACATACGAGGAACAAAAGATTTTTACAGTGGAATATACGAGGGAATGGAATGCTGGTGGGGTGGAGGGTGGAGGGGAGCCTTGCAGAGAATTAGCCTTGCATTTATATTACTGCTCTGCTCTTTTAACCATTTAAGTAATTGACTTCATGAGGCATAGAATGTTGATTCTGGTCCCTCTTAAGGAAATGCTAGCAAGTGAACAAAGAAAAAAAAAGGCACAGAAGACATGTGACATATTAATGAATCAAAGACACCCTCATTCCTTGTCACAGTCTCCATTTTAGTGAATTACTAACACTCTCTGTGGAACTACCTTGATCTTAGGGAATGAATAAAATGGAACAATGCATGATGATGCCTGGCACACGGTAGGTACTCAACGAATTTTAGTTTTTTTTTTTTTTTAATTGATCAATGGAAAGGTAAGGGATATAGATAAGTATAGAAAGATAATTTGAGTAGTGCCAGAGTTAGGAAAATACCAAGGTGTGCTACGCAAGTCCTACTCATACTTTAAAACTCAACACATGTGTCTACCAATGCTTTTTTCTTAAAATTTTCAATTCTGTCCTGCCATGGAATTTCCCGTGCAATAACCTGTTGTAGAAGCGAAAACAAAAGTCACTTAAAGATTGCTTTAGGCAGCAGAGGTTAAAAAGAGGGATGGCCTGCTTCCTTTAGCATCTTAGGGCTCTGATCTCGGGGACCTTAATTTCTTATCTGCTAACAGGTTGCTTTGAGGACTAAAAGAATAAGAAGCACTTAGAACAACATCTGACATAAAGAAAGTCCTACTCAAACCTATTATTATTATTAGTTATTATCATCACTGGCAGGTATAAAGCCTGGAAAAAAATAGGGAAGAATGAAACTGATTGCCGAGATAACTGCATGAGAATAGGCCCATCCTTGGCTGGTTTAGTGCTTCCTGCCCAGAGCTCCGCATAGCCCTTGAACATAATGTGTGTTGGTAAATTGGTTTGATGAATTAATAGTATACTTAGAGTGATCTGGGGAAGGAACAGTAAGAGGGATACATGTTACTTAGAAGTCCTAGCTCAAAGTAAGCAAGGAGAAAGGAAAGCAACATTTTTTATTCAGGTTCTCAAATATTTTCCTAAATAATTTCTACCAGTCAGAAATTAATTTGAGATAAATTTCTTCTTCAAATATATCACCCTGGTAATATTAAACAAGATTATATTCTTTGCAAGTCTGCTGCAAGGAAAGAGTAGTTAGGACATGCAAACATATAAGGTTAGGACTCTACTTTCAAGTATATTTTAATCTAGTTAATCAGTTATTGTTTCAGTCAATCAGTTAAACTACTTTCCTCAGAAGAGCTAAAATCAGTCACAAGAAAGGATAGGAACATTACTAGAAGGAACATGGGACATTGGGAAAGAGAGAAGTTCTGGTTGGATTTTTATAGCGTGGGAGATCGTACCACTAGAGAGCCATAAGCATATTTGGTTGTAGGAGAAGAACCCACAAGCAGGGGACAGCAGTAGAGATCAACTTTGCTGTCTTTGGAGTATGTCCAGGTCTCTTCACTGATGGGGTTGAGCATCACCTCCCAGAAGATTTTCAGAGGCATACTGGTCAATAAATGTTTGAAAATGTATCTATGCAGCAGCTATAAAGATTTTGACGTCTCATTTGAAATATATCATCAGTAAATCCCTGGACAGCTCTTACAGTGTATGATTATACATGACAATAAAGCCCAAGGACCTTTGACAAGTCAAATGAAATTTATTTTTAAAGCATATATGTAGCCTTTCTTCTTTACGTGCTGGTACCTCTGAATAAAATGACAGCCCAGCCATTTCAGGAGTGGTTCAAATGTGCTTGTGTCCTGGACACAAGCCGACTGTTGAGTTACAGTTCCAACCCAAGAATTATTTGTTACCTCAGTATATTTAGATCAACCCTGTGAAGGTGGACTCAGGATAACTTGGCAAGTTATCTGCACTGGAATAGAATGGAAGTCAGCATAATATTTTTTCTAAAAGTATCTGTTAGCTTAGTTGGCTTCTGAATTTCTGCTGCAGAACACACAGATGCGACACATGGAGGAGCAGGCCAGTGCCAGAGGGCTAGTCACTGTCACAGCCTTTTCCCTTCCTCTTGCCAGCCTTTGTTGCATCACTAAGGTGGGACGTTTTATCTACTGTGGAGTGATGAGACTTCTGCTTTATGACATTATCAAAGATCTGCATACATAAAGAAGAGTAATGAAGTCATTTGGCTTCCATTCTTGCTGTCATGGGTATTGCCTCTGCGCAGGGTTGAGTGAAGCAGTTTCTGTCGCCGCTGTAAGCAGTAAGCCTCGAAATGTTAAATGCTGACTCAACATAAGCGTGTCTGCAGAAGAAGATGATTAACTTGGAGAGAAGCTAGTGTCAGCAAGAAGAAATACAACCACACATTCAAAAGGGATATGGAGTATTTACATGTGACATCTTCAGGAGCTATTGCAAATAGAAAGAGAAAAATATAGTAGCGTTAGGTGGAAATAAGTGTACTCTTTTGCGTCTATCCTTGGCCTTGGAGACTTTTTGTCCTTCAGAGTCTCTTGTTGGTTCCATCACTAGTGCATCCATTTTGCCCCAGATGGTTCTTTATAAGCCTGTTAGTTCTTGGCATCCATCTGGATTCTGGGGCTGGCAGATTGCTGTCAATCTTGGGGCAGGCACAGTTCCCAGGGGGGGCCCCATCGGATTGAAGGGAAGCACTTACATTGGATGGAAGGGGAAGAGAGTTCTCTTTCTCTGTTGGATTTGGCCAAGGGGACATCCATCTTGCTACTGGCTTTTACTATCAGCGACCTTATCACCATAAAGGAAACCAGCTTTCGGATGTCACTGATGCTGGGGACAGCAGAGTGGAGACAGGGATAGTGTCCGCATTCTGGAAGATAGTATCGAGCCCCTGATGGGAGTGCCACCAGCTTAGAGATTGCTCTACTGCCAGACTTCCATGGATGTGGCGTCATAACTATCCTAACCGTTTAGATGAGGTTAAGTTGAGATTTGTTTTCCTTGCAGTTGAGAGCTTTGCTAACTGATACACATTTCTTTGACTTTGCTCTGAAACTGACAACTCTCTGTGACTACCAGCTGGGCCTTTTTATCTCTTTCAGTGTGGACGCATGTGCCCAGGGAGAGCAGAGGCACTTCGCTCCAGTGTGTGGTGGGGAATGCTAATCTTCCAGGATGCAGGTGCGCAGAGAGCCGGAGGAGGAGTGGGCTTCTGTGACGGGTGGAGGCCCTGGATAGCCAGCCCAGTCTGTGGTCATCCTGAGCTGCTCTGGATTAGACAGATACACTGAGTAGGTTGGAGTGTTGGGTGACGGACTCCCCCATCACATCAGCCACTTAATCATTTGTTCCGTAAGCATTTATTTTGAGACTGCTTGGTGCTAGGCTGGTGCGTGACACCATGTGTAGGAAAGATCTCACAGAGGACAGTGGAGAAGCATGGAGTGCCCGAAATGAGGGACTGGGGAAGGCTTCTGAGCATGTGACAGCTCAACTGGCAACTAGAGGATGAGGAGGACTTCACCAGAATAAAGTGTATGTGTGTGTGTGTGTGTGTGTGTGTGTGTCTACGGCAGGGGTTTAGAGGAAATGGTGTTTTAGACAGAGGAAACATCACCTCAGAGGACTGTGAGAGTGAAAGCATGGTGCATTGTGGGGGACGGAAGTGGTGCCGATGGCTGTGGACCCACGTGTGAGGGAGAGCGATGGTGGAGGCCAGCGGAGTAGGTAAGGGCCAGAGACCCTTACCTACATTATTGACTTGGAGATGTCAATAATGGAGAGCTGTGGAAGTTTGTTCAGTTGGCTGTGCCTTATCTTAAGAGCACTGAGAGTATGAGGCTCTATGCAGAAGAATGACGTGACCAATTCACGTTTTCGTAAGCTCCGGCTGCCTGCAGTACAAACAGTGAATTTGAGCACAGCAAGATGGTTGCAAGGAGCCCAGCCAGGGGACAGTTCCAGAGGAGAAATGGCAAGTTATGATGCTTCCCTAACCTGTCTTTTCTGAAGTCATGGGTCTTGATTGTAGTTACTGCTTAGGAGAAAGGTGAATTGGGTTTATGGTGGTCAGTGTTTGATTTCATGTGGTATCACAATGACATGACCTCAGGCAAGTTACCTCAACTTGCTCAGTTTTGGTTTCATCATCTGTGAAATTACACAAGAACACCTACCTCATAGGGTCACCAGGGAGAGTTAAGTAAGTTAAGTAAGATATATATTTATAGCTCTTGGCGCCATGCCTGAAACATGTTAGCCATCATAATTGTTAATACTTAGCCTAATAAATTTGCGAGGAAGAGGCACAAGAATGAAGGTAGAAGAAGGGTTTTCTGTCTGAGCTCCTTTGTGGTCTGGGAGCTGAAAGTCACACCAGCATCTTATTTTCTTGGGAAGCAGGACATGTATTTACTGCCTAGGCAGCAAATTTCCAGTCATACTTGCTCCTGGAAGGCAAAGAAATAGAAATCAAGACTAGAAATGATAGTGGAGCGCATGCTGAGTTTGGGGTAGAGGAAGAGGTGAGAAGGGATGTTGAACTCACAGGGCAGGGAGAGAAGGAGTCCTGGACCTAAGAGATACTTGGAGTCAGGACTTCCCGAATCCTGGGGCTTCTCTGCAGTGACAGCATCCTTCAGGACACGCCTAGAAGCTCCAGATGAAGGCAGGAAACAGGTGTAGTTTTACCGCAGGGGCTTTTATTTGTTTGTTTTTTAAAGTCTGGAGAACAGCTGTCATATCGTAGATACCGCAGATATCGTACTCAACAAATATTTATTGAATGGATGACTGTGGAGAGATGACTGCTTCCGCAGAGCTTTGAGTTCTGGGGTCAGAATTTCTGCCTGAGGCATAGACACATGCTGGGTCCCGTTCCCTTCCTTGGCCACCTACAAAGCAGCCTTGTTGTTCTCTTGCAATTAATAGAGAAGCTAATGAGAGAGGCTAATCAATGGTTGATGAACTGATTCATGGAGAGAGATTTTTCAAGTCAGCGTTTGAAAGAGAAGAATGGATTCCTCCCTTGAGCTTCGGAGGCGGCTGTGTTGAGTTAGCAGGTGTGGCAGCTTTTGAGAGGCCTTTGGCAGGGTTTCCTTCTGCTTCCACTTCATCCCAAGTATGTAACTTTCATCCCTTTCATTCCCGAAACATGCTGCTTTATGGGTGTTTGGTGAGTAGAAAAGGGGATTGTGGGAAAGAATGATCAAGAGAAGCATACATGAAGTGCCTTGCATGGCCCCATCATAAGTGGGCAGTAAAGAAGAGAGGAGATGGCAAAGCCATCCACAGAGTGTGGGTGGAGGAAGGAGTCGGCAGGTGGACACTGTTCCCTGCTGAACGTGGAGATTTCTCTGCATCACCAGGGATAATGCGTGACTTTCAGCTTCCCTAGTCTGAATCCATTTCTGTACCCGGAGCCTTGGATTATAATTTAAGTTGTCAATACTTATTAATCAGGAAAGGGCCAATCAGTTTTCTTTGTGCTTTGCTTAAACACAAACAAATCCCCTTCAAATCAATTGATGAAAACACAGTCATTTAACGCTTTATACAGTTCCAAGGAGAACCAGGCCTCCAGAAGAGTTATTTCCTATGATAAGTTCTAATCACACCTTAGATTCGTGCCAGAAATTGATAAAGTGTGAGCCACAAATAGCAGTTTGCTCTTTGTTCATATGTTCCACTGTGAGATACCATACTTAGGTCTTGGATGAAGACAGCTTGGAAATTTCTTGCTTCTTGGAGAACAGTGGTGGAAGTCAATCAGTTACACTCGTGGCTTACTTCAGTGAGCTGTACATCGCCTGCCATTCTCGGTCACTTCTAACCAGTGCTACAGAGGGGTGGGGGAACAGCTGGACAAGTCATGATTATGTAAGTCAGGAGATATGTGTGCATGTGTGTATATATATATACATATATATAATAAAAAGTATTTTAATACACTCTCTATATAATATATTTGCATATATATGTTATGTGTGTATATATGCATATATATTATGTGTAAATATTTTATATATAAATAAATATGTATATGTATGTATGTGTGTGTGCATATATATATATGCGAGATATATATAAACAGGAAGAGAGGAAGCGAGAATTTATTTTAAGGAATCAGCTCATGCAGTTGTGGGGGCAGGCAAGTCCATAATCTCTAGGGCAGTACAACAGGCTAGAAATTCAGACAGATATCTGTTACAGTCTTGAAGCAAAATTATTTTTCCAAGAAACCTCAGTGGTTGCTCTGAAAGCCTTTGGTTGATTGGATGAGACCCACCCTCATTATCCAGGGTAATCAGCTTTATTTAAAGTCAACTGATTGTAAATGTCAATCACATCTTTAAATACACTGATTGCAACCTCTGGACTAGTGCTTGACCCAGAACTGGGCACCATAACCTAGCTGAGCTGACACATGAACTGTCGCAGTGGTGGTGACGATGCTGGTGATGGTGATGTTTGTAGCCCTTGGATGTCCTGGCATCACCACGTATCAATCACTGTGCCAAGTGCCTTACGTATATTATCCTGTTGAATCCTCTGAAACCTTCATCTCCATGTTAAAGCGGAAGCTATTGAGTTGAAAAGGTTGGTCAATTGCCCAAAGTCACACAGACCCCGAGTGACATTGCCAGAACTTGGTTCTGAAGCCCAGCTTATTATGTGGCCCTTTGTACAGCAGATATCAGTTGATACTGATACTGATCCCAGGGACAGAAACCTCCCAGGGACAGAAACCTAATTGAAGCTGGGCTATAATTTATTGTCTCATATTTTGGGGAAGTCTGGGGTGACTAGCTTCAGGCACAGCTGGATCCAGGAGCTAAAAGGATGTCCTCAGGACTCTGCCTTTTGCTCCATCACTTGGGTCTATTTACTTCCTTTTAGCTTTGTCTGTCGACAGGCTTTCCCCATGAGGAAGGCAGGATTTACATTCTCTGATTCAGCAAACACAGTAGTAGAAAGGGGCTTTGCTTTTCTATGGCCTTATAGCAATTCCAGAAAATGACTTTGGCGTGACTTGGGTTATATGCTTATTCCTGGTCTAATTTCTAGGTCCCAAACCTGCAGCTTTGTGGTCAGTGCTGCCTGGCTTGTCTCTGGGTTGGAAGACATCAAGATGGAAACCACACTAGAACCGGTGGAATGAGGGAGGGCATTGCCACACTCGGGCCTCCCGCCACTGGCAGAATCCCGTGAACATCTCCTTGGAAAGGAAACTCCCCAGGGGATACCTCCAAGGACTGGACTGTATGTGACAGTGTCACATTTCCCAGTGATAGAAGTTCCTTGAAGCCATTGTTGTGGGGACACTGATTTTAGTGCCTTGACTTGTTTGAATGGAAAGTCAGCTCTAAAATATATAGAATTTAAATATAGAAATGTAATTTTTTTCTCTGATATGAAGCACAGGACCCAAGCAAACTTCTTTTCTAAGCTTTAATGCTAAATTAGCTTCCGAGTCATACCTACACATCAGAGGCTCTCTTTGGGGAAAGGTAATGGTACAACCTCATGCTTGTATCCCTTCACCCTTTCTAACCACAGACCACAGACCACCTTGAAAATAGTTGTTTGTATTCCAATCTGATCTTTCTTCGATTGTGAGCAGTTGGGGGCTGGGCCCAATCTTACTTCTTTTAGTAACTCTACAGTTCCTGGCACAGATTTCTGTCACAGTGGGCACTCGGTAAGTGCTTCTACGCAAGTGAATGAATCTGAATTAATATGGAGTAAAATAACCCATTGCGTGCTGCACTTAGAGTTCTTAAAGGGGCATAGCATGGAACAGGAGTTAGGGGCGCTGGTCTGGGTCAGACTCTTGGGTTTGAATCCTTTACCCTGGCTTTCTGTAACCCTCCATACCCCATCTATCAAAAAGAGATTATGATAGTGTTGAGGACACAGAGGTCTGATGGGATCTATCGTAAGCACTTGGTCCGTAGTTATATTCAGTAAACATTAGCTAATATCACTACAGTTGTTATTTGGCTATTTTTGATGCTAGAAGGTCACTGGGCCCTGTTTGAATCTGGCAAGCATTTAGTTTGTTACATTCTGTTGTGCCTTGGTCACGTACCCGAATTTAAGTCTCTTCTTGCTTGCATTGAAAAAGGAGTGTCTTTCAAGACATAGCTTTCCCTTGCTCTTTTATTGAAAATAATACTTGTGTATGTCCCGATAAAGCTGTAACAAAAACAAACACACACACACACAGAGGAGTCTAGCTTACAGGTGGTTGTTCTTGAAGGTTCCCAGTCTCAGGACATTAGCCTGATAAAGAGGCAGCTGGTTCATTTGGTGATGCCCCAACACACTCCTCAAGTCGCCAGATCTATTTTCATGGTGAATGTGGCCCACTTCTAAGTTAGAGGTCGACTAAACTCTATCACGTTCACTCTTGTATGATTCAGTCACTGCCTGGCGCATCATTTGATAATCTTTCCATCCCAAATGTGTCCAAGTCACCCTGAGGGGTTTTTCACCTTGCAGGGAAATGCAGTGAATCCTGAGAGTGAGGAAAGGTAGGGCGGTATGTGCCCAGGCTTCTCTGGAATCCTGTCTGGATTTCCACTGTGGGGCGGATGAGAACCTCCTGGGAGGTCTTTTGCCTTGCTGCATACAGTGTAGACAAAGGAACTACCGGAGCGGTTATCTGCTTTATGGTTGCCGTTGGTTTCTGAGAAACTATGGATAAAGATGTGCCTCCAGATGGAGGTGGGAAAATACCCTTGTTGCTTTTACTATTGTTGCCTTAAACGGTTTCGGTTTTTTTCCGCTGTTGTTATCGCTGTTTCACGGGAAAGGAAACCTAGGCGTAAAAAGTTTAAGAGAACAGAGCAAGTAGCCAAACTAAGATTTGAATTCAGTTGGCTTTAGAGTCTGTTATTTTAACCACCACACTACCTGCAAATTTGTCAAAAAAACAAAACAAAACAAAACACTTTTTAAAGCCTCTTGTGGTCTCTACCCAGATAAATTAACTTTCTATACCCAAATCCAAGATGAAAAATGCAAAATGAGCCAAATCTCAGACAGATTGAGGATTTTCTTCTTGAAAGACCAACACATTCAAATCCTTCATTTCTAAAAATTCACTCTGTGGTATGACTTAGTGGTGTGTGAGCTGTGTCTTTTCAAGGATTATATGAAGTTTTGGGGAAATGAACATCATTGGGACTTTCAGAAATTGGAGTCACTTGATGTTCGGTCCACGTTTTCCACAGGAGGCAATTGGAAATCGGGGAGGCTCTTACGAATGTACATGATCCGGATTCCTGGGCTGGGCAAGCCAGCAGTTGTGCCCATGGTCTGTCCCCCGCAGTTACTGTCCCTAGACTCCCCACCAGGCTTCTCAGAAGGTGCTGCTCAGAAAGCCAGTGGGAGCAAAACCAATTTCTTGTGTTGATTTTGCTAAAGCTCCAAGGACAAGCTTAGAACTCGTTTGATTTCTGCCTTTTGTGCTTCGTGACTAAGAATGGCACAGACTTCTCCCAATCCTTGTGAAATGAATACGATGCGTTACTGAGATAGTCACAGACGGGGCTACAGCACTCCTCATGATACTCAGCCCTTCTCTTCCACTTGCCAATCTCCTCCTAATGCCCCTTGGACATGAGACACTGTTAGGACGTATAAGCCTCGTATATTTATATCTGGAGCCATTTCTCCATGTACAATGTAGTCAGTATTCAGACTCTTATTCCTTTTGTTTTTCTCCCAACAAAAGCAAGCCCTCTGAAACCCTCCAAATTGTATTGTTTAAAGTAGCAAATTATCTTTGAAACACCATACTTCAGGGCCTCCTATCTTCTTTGAAGCATGTATTTTTTAAAAAAGAAGGTATATCATACTCACAAAATTTCTGAGTAAGCATAGATGTCTTGCGATATAGTGGTTGCCATGGTAATTAATCACCTCCCAAAAAGAATAGTGGAGAATATAAATCCATGTAAATTACCCGGAACAGTAGTTAGAACAGCCCCCTGGGCACCTCAGTTTATGAGGAATTTCAGAAAAAAAAAAAAAAGAAAAGAAAAGGATGTTTTCCTCTTTTTTCTTTCATGGAAAGAGGGCTCGAGAAAGCTGCTTTTGTGCTCTGATGGCCTGGCCCTCTCCCTTCCCATTGGCGAGTGCCAGAAGGTTGCAGAGCAGGGAGGCAGTCACTCTAGCTGACAGAGAGGGCTCTTGTGATAACAAATTGCAAAATACACTTGGGCATGGCGGGTCCGTGACTTTGTGAATAACTTGCATTCAGATTCTAAATCGCCTGTGCACTTTCTAGGACCTCGTGAGAACTCAGAGCTCAGTGCTCACTCCTTTGGCTCATGTTCTTCTGCTTGCCTTGACCTAGGGCTTCTTTCAGATCCAAGTGGAATTTGCCACTGACTTCTATTCAATATGAATAACAGAAGGGGAAATTATTTTAAAGGTTGACTGTTGAGCGGGGGTCTTCTGACACAGAGCAGGGCATTGTGGAGGAACATTTATGAACTACAGAAAAAGGGCTCAAAAGAGAGTGAGCAGCTAGAGGGTGATTTCCAAAATTTCAGCTGTGTAGAGCAGTGCCAGTTGCACGTAAGATAGGGTTGGCCTTTTCACCTGCTCGTCCTAGATCAAAAACGGTAGCTTCCGATCCTTTTAGAGACAGGCTGTCCTTCAGAAGTACAGTGCAGTTTGGTGTGGCTGGCAGACAGAGCTCTTCCTGACTGAAAGGATTTCCTGTAGAAAGGCCGATGGAAAAAAAATGAATATGGTGGAGGTATTTTTGGCTAAGATGATTCAAGGAATTGTATTAAGAAAATATTCTGTGACAATATTGGGAAGAGAAATTTTGATTAAGGAGTATCTGATATTTATTAAAGATACATTTTAAACATAGATTAATAGTCACAAAGAGAAGACTCAATATTTCATATGCAGGTTCACCTCACTTTGTGGAAGGTATTTTTAAAAGTAGCTTATGGGGCACCTGCCTGGCTCAGTTGGTAGAGCATGTGACTCTTGATCTCTGGGTTTTGAGTTTGAGCCCCATGTGGGGTGTGGAACCTACTTAAGATGAAAGTGATTTATAAAGTGAATTTTAGTCTCAATAAATGCAAAGTTGTCTTTGGTAGAATTTGTTTCCTAGTTATGAAAGTTATAATTTATTATTTGGGGACGATATTAGGTTAGGATAGGGATATTAAACACAAGAGTAAAATAAAGCATTATATTTAATGGTTTCATTTAAACGAAGACAATTCTTTTCTGATTTTGTTGTATAAGACAAGTTTCAAGATATGAAATTTTTTCATGATTGACTCAACAATAAGATACAGAGTTCAATGCCACAGTGTAGCCCTATAGAGCCTATTGGCACAGAACTCACTTAGTCACTCTCAAATAATTTGTACACAAATTCTACACTAAAGAAACCTACGCCTCTATTCCACTGAATGGGTTTTACTTTCTGCCAAATATTATAGCTTGCTTTTTACCTGCTTTTAGTACCCCTTGCTTTAAACAAGTCTGAATATAAGGAGAGGATTCTATCTATCTATCTATCTATCTATCTATCTATCTATCTATCATCTATCTATCTATTTTTAGTATTTTAGTCAATGCTGGGACTTCTAGAAGTGAGATATAGTATCTCACTAGAATATCACGATAGAAGCCATAGAAAGGGAGGGAAATTCAAGGTTCAAGATCAAGTTGTAGTAAATACAATCAGAGCCAACAGAATTAGATTTTTTGTGTCATCTGTGTGAATACTTATCCTTTATAGGAAGGATTTAGCCTCTCAGCTTAGTAATGTCCAAGTAGATAATTTCAATATACACCACTGCAAAGTTAGCCAGGCCGTTGTGACCTTTCCCTCATTTCTGAAAATTTTCTACTAATCACGACACCAGTGGATATACTGTGATTGAGTTACAGGAACCAACAATTAATGAGCATCTACTAAGTGCTGTGCTTCTCTTTTGCTCTGTAGCCTTCTGCAGATTATCCATTACCAGATGAGGAAACTGGAGTTCAGAGACATTGCATAAGTTGTCCAAGCTCATGTGGACAGTACCATAGTTGAGATTTGAACCAAGTTCTGCCTTATTACAAAACCCAGGTTTTATGCTCAAATTTATTTTCAGTAAGAACTTTGAAGCTACTGGGGCGCCTGGATGGCTCAGTGGGTTAAAGCCTCTGCCTTCAGCTCAGGTTATGATCTCAGGGTCCTGGGATCGAGCCCCACATCGGGCTCTCTGCTCAGCAGGGAGCCTGCTTCCCCACCTCTCTCTGCCTGCCTCTCTGCCTATTTGTGATCTCTCTCTCTATCTCTGTCAAATAAATAAAATCTTAAAAAAAAAACAACAACAAAGAACTTTGAAGCTATTGTTCCATTTTCTTTTAGCATCTTGTGTTGCCCTAAAGAATTCTGAAGTTAAAATTTGCCTTGTTCCTTTGCAGGAAAGCCTGGTTTTCTCTCTGGAAGATTTTAGCAACCTCTCTCTATCTTTGGTATTGAAATTTTACCACACTGTGTCCACATGTGGATCCTAAAATTCTTTCTGCTGAGCATGTACTAGGCTGTGGCCATTTGAACACATGTCTTTCTTAGAGAAATGTTTTCTGTACTCTATCTTCTTTGGTCTTGAAACTCCTACTAGGTAGGTAGATGTTAGAACTTTTATACCTCTCTCTAATCCTAAACTTCTCTCACCGACTTTGCATTGTTTTTTTCCTTTACAGTGCATGTGGGCACATTTTTGGCTTGATCAAACTTGCTAATTTATTCTAAAGCTAGTGTCCATTTTGCTATTCAGTATACTTATTGATTTTTAATTTCTATGATCCTACATTTCCCCCCCAAAATCTTAGATTATTTCTTGTACAGTCTAATATTATTCTTGAATGCCATAGCCTATCTTATTCACATGAGGATATCTACTGTACAGTCTGTTTTCATTAGTCACGGTATTTATGCTCTATAAAGTCACCATGACTTAGTAAATTAGCAAATACTGAATTAGTGAATATCGGACCATTGTTCTTAGAGGAAATACAAGATTAGTGCATGTGAATTTCTGGTCATATTTTCATCAACTAATCAATAAATAACTTTCTTTTTTGTATGTGTTTGTCGAAGACACCTTATTTAACATGTATTATTGACTCATAAACATTGAACTTAACGAATAGCACTATAACTCATGCCTTAATGAAATTACTGAAAACGTGTATTTTCTCGGTAAAGCACATCGCAGCCTTCCAGTGCTTAGAAACACTAGACCGCACTTCAGTGCTGTGCTTGGGGGCCATCTTATGTAGAGAAATCATCACCGAAAAGCAAAAAAAAATCTGAAAAACATGACACTTGATACATCACAAAAATGACTGTAACAAGAAGGCAGAGTTTGCCTTGTTTTCACCTAGCTGGAATGTGCACACATCAGGTGACCCACGAATTTCACCACTCTATATATGTCTGTCATTGACTTTGAAAGTGCCACCAGTATTGATTTGGGGATTATAAGTAAATTTTGTCAAATAGGCAGATTCACAGATATGGGATTCACAAGTGGGAGGATCAGCGATACTTTTTTCGAAGTCACCCTCTCCTTGTTCTGTTAAGTTGTTTCTTCAGGTATTTGTGGTTTTCTTTATTCAACTTGGTGCCTTCTCTCATGCGGTTGGTTTTCTTAAAGCGTTTGGGAATTCTTGTGTGTGTTCATTTTTATATTTGAGATCCCTTGCTTACTTATCTGTAAATAATGTTTCTGGTTACCGGAATCTGCCTCCTTTGTCGGAGGGAGAGAGCTGGGATATGCCGCTGGGCGTGGTGTTCACATGCCCCTCATCTGGATGTGGGGAGTCCGTATTCTTTTTGGGCAACGGCAATCAAAGCCCTTCTCCAGTCTTCTGTCCTCACGGGCCCAGGGTGGGTACTGCTGTTATTGCCACCACCGCCACTGCTGCTGCTGCTGCTGTTGGCAGGGAGGGGGGAGTCCTGAGAGGTGGGGGAGTGGGATTTGCTGAAACATATACCAGCCAGTTACTGAGGCACTTTTCCTCTCAGGATTCCATCCTGCTCCCTTGTCTGTCATCTCTGAGTTTTGAGTGTTCCAGAGTTGCTCTCACCTTTGCAGCAGATTTCTCCTCCATGTCACTTGGGTTGTGGGTTTTCTTATCGGTAGGATTCTGTCAGTCTTTCATTTCTGGAAGTGCTCAAAATTTCTGTCCATCAATTCTAGTCATTCTTATTTTCCAGCACTGTTGTGAATTTATTCTTTTTAAAAACAGATTTTCTATAAAAGGAGAACTTAAAAAAAAACAGATTTTCTGGTATTTTTAGGAAATTGAGGTGGGAGTAGATAGGCATAAAGGCTTAGTCTGTCATTTTGATCTAAATCCATACTACTTTAATTAGGAAAAAAAACAAGTTATTTTTAAAAGGAAATTTGTGTTTTTCAAATGTTCCAGATGAAAATGGTTCAATTCTGGATTTCAAGGCACAATTGTATGGAATTCTTTATTGATGGTTTATGTGGGGGTCTATAAGAACGTATCAGTTAGAATCAGTAGATTCTAATTTCTAATTGTCACTGTTGTATTTATTATTGCATGGATTATTTTTATCTTCATAATTATTGAGAGATACTTTACTAATTACTTTTTTATATGAGTACTTTCTGTACTCTGCTATATCTGGATCATAACAGTAATGCCAAACACTTTATGGTTCTTTATCTTATTTAATTTTCACAGAGGTCTTTTGAGGTAGCAGTTGTCATTTCATTTTTGAGGATGAGGAAGCAGGTTCACTGACTTGAATTTCCCAGTGGGTCCCAAATATGTAGTGGAGCTGGATCTGCCCTTTTAGCTTTCTGGCTCTAAGCTCACCAACACGTCAGCGTCTTATAGAAAATTGGCACTTGTTCCGCAATGCTAAGTATTAGCTCAAGTGTATGTGCTCATGCACATAAAAATCAGGAAGATATGTAATGCACTATGAGAAATTGGATCTACGTTGGAGGAACTGTGTGGTAAAGATTTAGGCATATGCTGTAGACTTCTGTTATTGGCTTCTTCTTCATGTTAGAATAAATAACTGTTTAAAAGTGCATCTTTCTAAAAACAAATTAATGGTCAATTTAGTGTCATTATTGAACATTAAAAAATTCTTTCCCAATTTCTTGGGAGGATTTTATCTATGTATTTGACACAGAGAGAAAGAGAGAGAGGGAGAGAGCATAAGTAGAGGGGAGCGGCAGAGGGAGAGGGAGAAGCAGATTCCCTGCTGAGCAGAGAACCCTATACCGGGCTCGATCCCAGAATACTGGGATCATGACCTGAGCCGAAGGCAGACACTTAACTACCTGGGCCACCCAATCCCTTTCCAATTTAAGGCACAACAATCCACCATTTATTTAGGGAAAATAATTCTGCTCTCCCCAGGGTTTTTCATTTGATTAAACAGAAAACAAATCAAGAAATACTGTACATACAAACCTCTAGCTCAGAATAGCTTAGAAATTCTTCTGACATCTGTATTGCAAAAACTTAGGTGAGTTACCTAATTTTAAGTGGGAAAAGTCCTGCAGCTTTCATCTGTAGAGATGGTGAGTACGTTGGGTAAAAGCGAGAAGGTCTCGATTTTTAACTTTTCCATTTTGAGCTGTTTAAACTCAGCGTGAACTCAAATTTAGGAGCGTTCCCTGAGAACGTCGTCTGAACAGGGCCTCATGGTATAGCCTCTCCTCCCCTCCCCCTCCAGCGTTTGATGGACCTGATTGGAAGAGAAGAGTTAGATCTCACTCATGCTTTGGAGACATAAATTCCTCTCTGTGGGTCACTGAACCATTCTTAGAGACTAGTCCAATTATCTATCACATAAAGAGACATAAAAATGAAATACAAACCTATAGAAATCAGGCCTTGGGCAACAGGCCTAAAACCAAACCTGTGTTCCATGACTCCCTTTACCCTCCCTTTACTCCCTTTACCCTCCCCACCTTCTTTTTTTGTGAAATTAGGGAGGGGGCGATTTATTGAAATTCAAAGGTTTCTATCTCTGCCAGGTATAGCTGCTAGTCTGTTAGTCTAAGTCATCTGAGAAACATTCCACAGAAATAAATCTCCCTGCAGTTAAGTTGGATAGGTTCGTCTCACAGCCCCAGGAAAAAGTGTCAGCTCTCAGGATTTTGGTGACTACTACTACATTACATCCTGTTTACATTAATAACTAAACCGCACTGTTCTAAACCTCAGCATGTTCCAACAGAAGTTCCAGGCTCTTCCAGGAAACCCTGGAGAGTTGCCTTCCATGCCTCTCCAATGGTCAGGACTCTCCTGCGGGCCATCTTGTCCATTCTGCAGGGAGCCGCCCGCCCGCTCCTCCCGCCCTGCTCCCCTGACTGGCATTCGCCCAGCTGGAGGAGCAGGTTCCTGCTGAGTCATTTAGGCTTCTGACAGGCTTCAGCTCGCTCCCATAGCTTGTCCGACTCTTGAGGAGTGGGAGGGAAGACGTTTCCTCCCCTTGAAGGTCCCAGCACAAGGGTTCTTGGGTCCAAACCGTGGCTGAGTTTAGTGCAGTGGCTTTGCCAGATCGCGTGCAGTTCTTCTCTAGCCTGGGATTTGTACATCACCAGGTAGCTTTGTCTGAACGGATCTAAGTACCAACTTACTGAGTGCTGCAGTCATACTTGCCCCTCTTCTCAACCTTCAGACCCTCTCGCTTCCTATGTTAGATAACCTTTGCCCTTACTGTGGATTTTCTTCTGTGGGCAGTCCCCAGTGTCCTCTCTGTACCCTAGCAACCATTCCTTTCACTTCCAAAGTTCTGCCAGATGGACCTGTGTAGGCCTGGACTCTAAGGGGGAACATGATTCATGTGTGTCCCACCCCGTGGCCCCCAAGGCCTCTCAGCCCTAAAGTAAATCAGTGGATGCAAATAGGTATTTTGAGAACAAGTGTCACTTAGCTCTACTTCCTAGATAGATCTGAGTCTCACTGCAGCCCGGCCAGGTGCCACATGTAATTTCTGTATTTATATCTTTCCCCATGAGCTCTTGTTCCTCTTGTATTTTTATGTTTAAACAGCACATTACAGTGTGCTAGGATTCTGTGCGCATTCTGGACCTTGATCTCCTGCAATGATGAGTGTTGCTTCTACTGATGAGTATTGCTTTGTGGGGGCTGCGGGGCCGCACAGCCCACGGTCCAGCCCAGCATGAAAGGGAAAATGAGCTAAGAGGAACAAGCACGCACCATCCCAGGGGTCTTCAGGCCAGGCCAGGACCATGTAGTGGGTACTCTTTTAAGTTGGCCTTTCCCCTGCTCTCTGCTGATTACAGAGCCCCTCTGGTAATTAGCCATGACCGTTTAACCAAGTATGTTGGTGGGTATACAGGGAAATCAGTCTTCATTTGAAAATGAGCACAGTAGGGGGAGAGAAATACATAAGGGTAAATAGCTGTTTCGTAGGCTTATTGCTTTTGATCTCTTGTAAATCGATTTGCTGAATACCCAGCGAGACAAAAAAAGTAATACAGCCGTTATTAACCATGAGGAGAAGCACTACGCACTTTCTGTTGATATGTTGGTGGAGGATGGAGATTTCTTTTATCTTTCAGGGTCATCTGGGACATTTCATCTGTACTAAGACTGTCTCTATTTATTGCCTTTGTGTTTTTTTTAGATTATGTCTCAGCATCTGAAACTCTTAGAAATACAGTAATGGCAACTCACATTTGTACCCATATGGTGCTCAGTGACCTGAAGGCAAGGCATCAAATTTGATCCCTGGTCACAATTTCCTTCTTTCAATATTTTAAGACCTGGTAGCACATTTGGTTTTGAGAATCTAGACATATCTTTCTGATTTGTAAATTTCATATTTAAAGGAAGTGTTTCCTAAAACAAAACAAAAGCTCCAATACCTCTTGAGAAAGTCGGTACTTAGAATAAATTATTTTTAGGTTTTTATGCTTCAAATGAGAAAACATATTGGAAAGACTTTCAGCTATTTTAAAACGTTTTAGAAGCAAATCAGTCTCACCACATTATTTACATTCAAGGTAAAGAACTAACTGTTTCATTCTTCTTCTATTTCTATGATCAAAGCAAGAAGATTGATAGAATAGGGGTAACATCCTTGAGGAAACCCTTAAGTCAAAGCCAGTCAATAACAATAGCAAAACCGTAACAACTACCATAATAATGACTTTTCAAGTAAACCAAGAATCATAGGGAGGTCAAGGGCAGCTCATGTGGTTGTGAGACGCCTACTTACCTCGATGCCAGGGACTTTCATTCTTTTCTTTCGTACAGGAGTCTGTTTGCCTTTGGAAATGATTGATTCTATCACCAGTAATGCAACAGATTAGCTTTTAATTCGGAAACAAACTTATTCCATGGAGTAAGTTGTTCAAATACCACTGAAAATTTGATCCTATCTTTATAAGCAGTCATATATATTTCACCCTTTTCTTGTTTATCTGAGGCTTTTCGGAATGAGAAAAGCCTTTTTTAAAAATGTGGGATCCTCCATTTGTATCTGGAAAACACTCATAAAATTAACATGACTCAGTAGTTATTGTTGCCCCCCCAGGCGTTAGCTTAGCAGATTTTCTTACTCATTATCATGTTATTTGCATAATAGTTGTCTTACATTTGGATACCTACTGTGTGCCAGGCATACCTCTTTCTCGAGATCATAAACATTATCATCAAGGAGGAGAATAAAATGGCAAAAGTGCCAATATTCGTGTATTACATAATGATTATCACTTAATCCTGTCAACAGCACTTTGAAGTATCATTTCTTTTTGCAGCTGTTGGTCCCTGCCAAAGTGCCTGACTCATTTAGGATTACATGAGTGCTGTGAACTCACGTCTCACTGACAACAAAGCCCTTGCTCTCATTATGGGATTTGGACCTAGTTCTATTGTTACAGAATATGAATATGTAATATGAATTATGTAAACACTATGAGCTTAAATATTGTAAATATCCAGGAAAAAGGAGGAGGGAGAACAGTTTTTTGTATGTGTAGTCAAGAGATCAAAACCAGTTGGATGCAGAATGTTTTGATCTTGAGTATGTTCATGACTTCCTGTTTGCAAACTTAAATTTTTGATACCAATTAATTTTAGTCTTTTCTAGAAGCAACCTCCATTCTACGCAGAACAGCCCGTTCCATTTTTTAGCCTATTTTTATTTTACTGAAATTAATTTAATTGTATCACTTACATTTTGTATAATTTTTAAGATAATGACTTAATATATTGTTCGGCTTTCTGGCACATATTAACATGTCAATGATTACAGCCTCTGTCAGTGAAGTTGTCCTTTGGTGAAGTCCAAACTTCTTGTTCTGATATTGGCATCATTTTACCAGGAAGATTTAATTCTTCCCTTAATGATTTGCCACTGCCGGTTTTGTGTCAGTTATATCTTCTAGATCTGGTTTTTCAAGATCGGTTTAGTAGTTATGATTGTCATTAGCCAGAGTACATGTGTGGTTTTAGCTATTGTAAATTTTCTTTTATGTTAGTTATTTTTACCAGTAATGCATTCATTTAGAAACAAATAAAAATCAAATAGTTTTCATTTCTTTCTTAGCCAGTCCATGAGAAAATTATAATCAGTCTCTGTTAGTCCACAATTTATCTTTTGTCAAAATACCATGCCAGTCTCAAATTCTTTTAATTCTTATGTAATTAATAGTCAAGTGCTTCTGAGACAACTTTTCTGTCAAATGCACTGATCTTATTATTGATCCATTTGAATTGAGTCTTACAGATCTTGCTAATGGATTTATAAATACAAGATGCTTTATTTCAAATACCATTTAACTTTGATATATATATATATATATATATATATATATATATATATATATATATCTGTAACCAGATGTTCTGGTAGATAATTAAAGCTGATTAATATCTTATGTTGACACTAAATCTAAAGAGATAACTGAAAACACATTTTTTGAACCAATTTAAAAGTAGTTTTATGTTGTACAATGAAACTAATATAATGTTCTATGTCAATTATATTTCAGTAAAAAAAAGTGGTTGTAGTTTTTCTAAATTACTAATTTGCTAAGGTCTCCAATGAAGCCCTAACTTATAAATTGGAATCTAGGCAAATGACACAATTATCTCTTCTGCATGAGCAAAATACACGTTATCAGATGCACTATTAACACTCTCTGCTCTAACTTTCCCTGGATTAAAAAAAAATGAGAAATTTAATGTCAGGAAAAATAGAACAGATTGAATTAATGCCACTTGTTAAGACTGTGAACATTGATGTCACTGTGAAATTCTGTGTAAAGTTCTTTATGGGTTTAAGCATACATCAGTAATAGATCAGAGATAATTGAAATCATCTTATAATGGAAATTACCTAAATCCTTGCCAGAAGAGTTGGCTCTATTTTAAATGTCCCATCAAGGAGAAGTCTCTTCATTCCATTGTTGTATTGAACATGAAGACTAGTAGCCTGACCAAACAAAAGCTTTCCATATTTGTAGGGCTGAACATGTTCTTGAACCTCAATTTGTGTCACATCATTGGTTTTACTGATTCTGGAAGTCCCTTTAGCTTTACATCACTTTTCATCATCATGTCTGCCTTTAGCTATTTTCCTTTCGCCTCCCTCTCATGCGGTCTACTGCACGCAAATGTGAAACGAAGACGTGTCTCCAACTTCATAAGCATCAGTCACGGAAGCATAAACTTTGGCAACAATGCCTCCGTGGGATGGTTCTTCGCCATCCGCAGATCCAGTCTCTTCATGGAAATGTGAAGTCTAGCTTTGCAGGTGCGAGAAATGCTCCCCAAAAGCATCCCCCAAAATGGATGCTTCCATTGTTATTTACTTTTGAAAAGGAGAATAAATGGCCATCACAAGATAATTTTCTGCAATTATATTTGATAGTCTGTTGTTCTGTATTTGTGCTTGCTATTCAAAAACAAAACATGAGCAATTATGGAAAATTATTTCTATGATTGCACTTCGTCCAGTTCTCCTATTTGTTATCACTTTGCTTACTATGTGCTATCTGTACACGCTATTGACAGTTCAAAAGCCATTTTGTAAGAAGATGGTAAAGGATTTGGATGAAGGAAGGGACAAATCTCTGAGGTCAAAATTGTGAGGCCAGATATCCCACCTCGTTGCCAGACTTGGCATAAAATCTGTTGTGGGGCTCAGAAATCCAGAGTCATGCTGCAATTGGAAAATGCCATGAGTAGCTGAAGAGTTCAAAATGTGAAAAAAATACCGAAAAAAATATATGAGTAAATTTCATATACTGACAAACTATTATTTTTTATTTTATTTTCAGAAGAGCGTTTTTTACTGTGTTTTGTGAGATCCACCTCTCCCGACATACCCACACATAAACACACACACTGTGAGAATATAGTCTAAATGTAAGCACACGATAAGTATTTGTTGATTTGTTTTGACTTACTTTACTGCCATCTTTATGGATGCATCTGTTCTAGGGAGAGAACGCCTGCATACAAACAAGGCGCATTTAACTAAACTTTACAGGATTCCAGTTTTAAAGAGTAATTTGTAAGCAGTTTTTGAGATGTGATTCTTATTTCTGCATGAAACCATTCTTACTCTTCGTTTCAGTTATGCTGTCGAATCTGAGTGCTTTTACTCTACTCCTCAATGGTCTGGATTCTTGCAAAAATGTGGCTGGATCTATCTTTGACAAAATAGAGCAGATTTGGGGGTTTCGAGGTAGATCTGGGAAATCCCTTCTTGGCAGGGCATTTGGAAAAGCTACCGGGGTCCTGAGAGCCAGTGCTGTTCCCCTCAACAGGTCATCTGGCACTTGGCCAGTCTCTCCTTAACGGTGTCCTTCGCAGTCCGCATACGCTACCTCTTTTCCTTCAGTTGCGTATAGACAGGGTTGGTCCTGTTTGGAAAGGTCTGCTACAACAGAGGCTATGTTTTAATTTGAGTTTTATTTTTTTTTAACATATAGTCACCAATTTACCACTGTTTATTTAGTACTTGCTATACACATTATATTACTTAATCCTCATAACATCCTGTGACATAAACAGTATCTGTTACCCCATTTTATGAGGTAGACTTATTTATGAGGAGATGTGGGGAGACTTATTTGGGAAAATAATTCATTTTATACACACACACACACACGTATTCATGTACATACACAGTTTAAAATACTGTTTTTCTGAAAAATGAGAGTTAATTGCTAATAATGATTATTTTAGAGAGTGCTGCAGGTGTTTAAGATAATTGATTCTTAACAGTTAGATGCAGCATTCTTTTCCCCATTTTCAAGTTTGTGAACCTACAAGTAAAGAAAAGCCTCTGGTATTGCAAGCTTAAAGACCAGACTCTCTGTTGTCTTTTCACCATTGATGCCGTACTTGGTCCAGGGGCTGTGTGTCTTTACAGCGGGATTGTAATGGGGAACGCTTCCCTCCTGGATAGTAACACATTTTTCGCTTTACATTATAGACATCTTTAATTTTGGAAAAAGTGTAAGTTGTTCAATATTATGGTTCTTTAGACAGAACTTTTAGAGATAGATCTCAGAAGAGCTGAGGACAGAAACATGACAAGGAGAGAGACCAAGGTCTTAAAGAGAAAATGATAGTTGCTAAAATGATGAGCCTTTTCCACGAGTTGCAAAAAGTTCTGAAAGGAATTGCAGTTTGTGTTGTTAGTTTAGACTTAGTCTTACTAATTTAGTTTAGAAAGGTCTTACTCTTTCTTTGTGCTCCATGATTCTGACTAGACTTTCCTGAAAAAAATAAAAGGAAAATGAACTGGATGATTTCCTCAGTAACACCTGCTTCCCTCCATTCTCCTCACAACTAACTTCCAAGCCCTGACTCCTTTCCAGACCTTTTTTGGAAAAGGTTGAGGATAAAATAGGAGAAGAAAATAGTCTGTGTGGGTTGGCACCTAATACAAGAATGTGAATTTTAAAATTAGCCCTTTTTTTATTTATTTACATATTTTAATTATTTATTTGAGAGAGAGAGAGAGCAAGTGAGCGTGCAGGTGGGGTGAGGGGGAGTAGAGAGGGAGGGAGAGGGAGGGAGAGAATCTCTTAAGTGGACCTCCACACTGAATATGGAACCTGACAAAGGGCTCAGTCCCAGGACCCTGAGATCATGACCTGAGCTGAAACCAAGAGTTGGACACTGAACAGACTGAGCCACCAGGCCCCCCTAAAATTATTACTTTAATGACATGACATAATTGCAAATAAAATGATAGTGGAAGCAATCTGCAAATTGCCATTCAAATATAATTTTCACAACAGCTCTAAGATGGTAGAAGGGCTAATATTGCACTTCTTAATTCAAATATGTGTCAACTGAGGTTTTGAGAGATTGATGCCTCCTCGAAGAGCTCCTAAAGGGTAAAGCTTGGATAAGAACTCAGATCACGTGACATCCAGTTCTGTCTTCAGTTCACCATTACTTTCCCATTTCAACCTAAGTTTTCTGTTTTCGGTATGAAAGACCGTATAATATATCCTCTTAAAGGTGACTGTAGCATGGTCTTTTCCAACCTCTGTGTGAACCCTTTTAAGTGATTTGACCTAGAGGCAAAACGTTAGTAGCTAAATGGAAATGTTGTGCTTTGTGACAGAGAAGTAGGACAATATTCTTAGAAAAATATTGACCTTTTTTGTGTACTAAGATTACTTAGGTTACATGATACTGAATTTCAACCATTGCAGACATTTTTAAGCAGTTATAGAGTAGTACCATTTGTTTTTATTTTCAAAAACCTGGTCTGGAAAGTAGGAAAGCTGTTTATCTACTTGGTTCATTCATTCATTTAGGTATTTATTGCGTGTCTCCTCTGTGCCAAGCACATTTTTAGGTTTTGGGGAAACAGCAGCAAACAGAATAGAAATCTGCTTTTATAGAGTTTGAGAAAACCTTAAAATGGAGGGGTGATCTGAAGCATGGTTGAAATTTTAGAAAGGGTGGTCGGGGAAGACCTCTCTCAGAAGATGATTTTCGAGGAAAGACCTGGCAGAAATGATGGAACAGCTATTTGGATGTCTGGAGAAGAGCTTTCCAGACAGAGAGAATAAAGTACAAATGCTGAGGCTATTGGCACCTGGGCTGCTCAATAAATAGCAGGAGGCCAAGGAGGCTGGAGAGGATGGGGAAACTGGTTGAAAAAGAGGTTCTAGAGATGAAAAGAGATCATAGGAGGAGAGCATTACAGACCATTGTATGGACTTTGGCTTTTATGCAGAGTGAAATGAGAGCTGTTGGGGATTTTTAGCAAGGGGAGGTGTGATCTGATTCCTAAGAGCTCTCTTATAAAGGATCACTCTGGCTGCTGTGTTGAGAAGAGACAATTACAGGGAGTAGAATTAGGGAGACCATTTAAGAGGTGACATCAGTAATCCAGGTGCAAGATGATGGCAGCAATGTAGATGATAAAAAGTGATAGGATTCTGGATATATTTTGAAGGTAGAGCCATCGGGGTTTCTGGACTGAGTGCGGAGTGTGAGAGAGGGAGAGGAGTTAAAGATGATATCAAGGCTCTTGGCGCCTGAGAAGCTGGGAAGGTGGAATTGCAGTCAGCTATGGTAGGGAGGGTGTAGTGAGTGAGTAGGGGTGAGGCAAAGGTCAGCAGTCCAGGATTGTATTTAGAACATTGGTTGTGTATTCATGTCAGTTATTGAATGGGCATTGGGGTATTGGACTCTGGAACAAGGGAAAAGTTTGGCTTGGCATGTACATTTGGGAGTCATCCCATAGTTGATAGTTAAAACTGTGGGACTGCGTGGGATCTCTAAGGAAGATGGAAGAGGACGAAGAACTGAGCCTTGGGTCACTCCTACCTTATGAGCTGAAAGGGAAGGGGAACCAACAAAAGGAGCAAAGCAGCCGTTATTCATGAGGCATAAATAAACACCGTGTCTTAGTAGCTTTATTTGTTTCAGTATTTCTTATAATTGTGAAATAAATGGCAATAAAGGAATCAGAAAAAGTGACCAGTGATGTGGGGGAAAAAACAGGAAAATGTTCATAAATGACAGGGCTTTAACCAAGACAAATCATAACTGGGTTAAGTAGCAGAACTAAGTCTGCATGGAGGTCGGGGATGAAGAAGCAGTAACACTTTTTTTTTTTTTTGGTCTCAGACTTTTGCTTGGGGGATGTACCAATTCTAATTACTTTGGGTTTGATCTGGTACTGAAAGATATTTAGGTGTTATTATCCTGGAGACTAGGTAAAGAGTACCCCTCCTTTACATTACCTGAAAGTTGGGTCCATTGCCTTCTAAATTGTTTTCATATACTTCCTAGAAAGATTGGTTATATTTTCTCTCTTATTTGATTCTCAATTACATACTTTTCTTCTGCTGTTTGAGGTTAAGAGCATGCTGGGTTCTGCTGGAGCGTCTGGACTTGTCTTCATGCTTTATATTCCTTTATTTAGCAAACATTTTTCAGAACCTATTGCAAAATGAAACTTTGCACTTGACATTGGGGATACCAGTATCACCCACATGAGCTAGCTCTCCCTCCTGGAAGAGTTCCTATTCTAGTGTGAATGGGCAATTATAGTATAGTGTGATGTGTGTTACAGTGGAGATGAGTGTTGAGGAGAGATTTGTTAAAGGAACTTAAAGGGAGAGAGCAACGAACTTCCTGGCAAGAGTTGAAGAGTGCTTCTTGGAAGAGGAAATACTCACACTTAATCTTGAGAGATCCGTGAGTTCTCCAGCAGATAAGAGGGCAAAGGATCTTCTAAGCAGAGAAGCAGTATTTGTGTGTGTGAAATAGTAGAAGAAGAGACGCAGAGTTGAGTAGGCATATTGGGGAAAAGACAGAGGGCTAGCAGGAGCTGGGTTTTACCTAGGCCATTTTTTGCCCTGTGCTGGGCACTGTTCTTAATGCCTTTTGTGTTTTCACTCCCCTGAATTCTTACAACTTTCCGGGGTGATGCAGTATTAACACCATTTTTGCAGATGTGTGTCCTAAGGCATAGAGTGATTTCTCAAGGTCAGGCAGCTATTAAAGTAGTAGAGTTAAATATGAGCACCTGATGCTAAAAGTGTTAGTTGGTCAGTTCTAACACTTTTCCTCATCATTTTCTTCTTGGAATTGTTAGGAACCTCCTCCATTATAATTTCTTCTGCATGGCACACCTACTCTCCTCCATCATACCAGATTTGACAAAAGCCTTCATTTTTTCTGATTATTTCTTTCTCCTCTTTCCCCAAATTTGAATTTAAAGTCTCTTTCTTAGATTGGCAAGCCTCCTGTCGGGGTTGGTTTCTGGGGGATGCCATCAGATCCCTTCCAGGAGCCCGTGATCCTGGCATCGTGACCTACATCTCAGGGAAAAAAAACTTTCTTCCTTTAACACAATCCATGGAACCTATAGTTCTCACCTCATAGACTCATTTCCCTCATGTAATTATCACCTTCAGGTTGGACGACGTTTGAAAATATCTGTTCACTTGTGTCCCCGAGGCTTTTGGTTGCTTAACCTGTCGGTGTAGGTTTCTACTGAGTGAGTTGTGAGAGGCCACGTGGGGGGCACGTGTCCAGGAAAGTGATCTGCCTCCTGGTTGGCCGTGGATTTACACTGTTTACTTTGAGTAACGGGTCTCTCTCTCTGGGGGACAATTGAGGCCCCTGCACTTGGTAATGCATCTTCTTTACTGTTCTGCAGAATGAAATGCTTCTCTTTCAGTAGGTTTGGGTCCCCCTCCTTGGGCAGAGTCTCACATTTTTTTGAGTAATTCTCTTGCCGTGGCTTTTTCTTCTGTATTTCAGTCTCCCATTCACAGTGCTTCAACTGAGTCTTGATTTCAGGTGGCCCATTTCCTTCTTTTTCTTCTGAGTGTTGTTTCTGCCCTGGGATGATTCATCCTTTCCAGTGGTCTAGTGGGGAGGTATTCTTCAAGCTGTCACACATTCTTGCCTAGCAAGGAGTTGGATTCTACGTTGCAGGACAGTGATCAGGGATGACACACCACCCAGAAGCATGGCTTTGAATGCTTGCTGAGGTGGTCATATCCCCCATAAGGCCATTGCTAGAGGCTTGAACCTTCATCAGCTGCACTCTAAAGACAGAGCTCTTGGCTACAATTTTGCTGTCTCTCCAGTACTTAATATGAAGTCCTATTTATTGGTTTTTCTAGTTTTGTCCAAGAACCATTTATCGAACACCATTTATTGAGCATTCCATGCCAGATGCCATGTAAGATCCTTGGCATATAAAGATCTCTCCTTTCAAGGGTGTTGGTTTGTTCTCCAGTCCCTCGAAGACTAATGTGTATGACTCTGGTCACTGATTTATTTCAACATTCCTGGCACATATAGCCATGAATTCAAGTAAAACATAGCACTTCCATTATAGGACTAAGATCGAGGATATAGGGAGTTCATCTGATATAATTAAAAAAAATTAAATAACTATTAAACATTAGCAATGAACATGCTCAAAACCTTTGATTCGGAAATGTGCAGTATTGGAATTATAATTCCCTACATTACAATTAAGGCACAGAAGGGAGAAGGTGTTGAGACATCAATGTTGATAAATAAGAGACTTTAAATAGTCTAAGTCATTCCTAAGAAAGGGAAAGGATTTTCAAAGATTCTTTAACATGTAGTCAAAAATACGTTCTTAAATATGTCTAAACTAAAATAAAAATCACAGACATGCACAATTGAATGAATTATTTTTTATTCACTTATGTCTGGATGTTCTATTCTTAGACCTGAACAAGAACATTTCTCTTCATAAGGAATTCATTTCAATAGAAGGAATGTGATCTTTGAAAAAGAAGATGTTTTGTAGGGTTCGTGTAGAGCCCAGAATCTTTACAGAAAGAGTTGAGGGAGCTTTGGAGCAAGGTTGGAAAAGGTTTAGATTTAGGGATGAAATGCAGCTCCCAGAAGGAAGGATTTAATTAATCTGCTCTTTTTCAGGGGAAGAAAAAAAAAAAAAAGAGGGTTATATTAGAATAAGTGAAGAGTTTTCTGCTGGGTTTGAGATTGAAAGTCTAAGTTACAGATCTTGATAACAATCTAGACATAAAACAGTTCTCGAGATGGAAAAACAGACCTCATTTACCAGAAATTTGGCAATGTGGTTTTATTTTACAAAGAAAAGTAAGCAAAATGAAGTTTCGTGAATTTAGCGGAATTAAATGACCTGGAGAAAATTGGGAATGTGTATAAGACACAATATCGAATAACAAAGGAAACAGAAAAATAACAAAAGAGAAAAAGTAAAAGAAAACATTTCAGCAAGTGGGAGGCATGATCTAATTTCTCCTTTTTAAAAAAATTCTGGCTTCTTTGAAAGAATAGTTAACAAGTTTGCTTCTTTGTGCTGCGGAGGTCAAGGAATACGCTAGCAAAAAGAGACTGAGAAGAGACCTCTGTTCAAACCCAGGGCAGCGCTCAGGGACCCCACACTAATGTGCTTTTGCCAGGAACCTGCCACTTTGTCCATGAATGACAGTGGTGCAAGGAAGGCTGGTGGAAGACACGGCCAACGGAGATGGAAGGGGATTCCATCCTGCCAATGGACTGTGCCTAAAGTTGTCCATGAAGTCCCAGGGATTCCCTGCACAGTGTCTGCCGGTGGAATGCAGAGTTTCTGAAAGGAACCTTGAAGTGCAGCTGGGAGCGAGCATTGCCGGTGCTGGCGGTTGCCAGCCGGTGGCGGCCTCACGCTGCGCCCTTCTGCAGAGCAGCCATCTGCGGCAGCTTTAATGAATGAATCTCTCTTGGGCCTTTTTTTTTTTTTTTAAACGGAACAATAGCTTCCTTGGTGTGATCTGCATTCCGATGGATGGATGGAGTTCTTTGCTCACACTTCTGTGTGTGTGTGTGTTGGGGGTGGGTGGTGAGCCCTCTAGGTGGGGAGGGGAGATGGCGGATGCCCTTGAGAAGGTGATGTTTCAGGTTTGCTTTTAACTGCAGTGTTCGGTCCACTCTTTCTTTGGAGACTCGGACATTTGGGCTGCCACTCTTTTTCCTCTACATGTCCTTTCTGCAGCTTGTTTTTTTTTCCTGCACACGGAAGGATGGATTCTCTTCTTTCAGAAATGCTCATGAAGTACAGGTCTATGGAATAAGATATTTAAGCAAATTTTTTTTCATTAAAAAAATAACCTGGCATTCACATGGGTTGATGACTCTCTGTCCACCTTGCCTTGCCGGTGTCTGTGAACTTGTGTGGCCGTCCTGCATGCGGTACATTGGAGGAGACTTGCAGCCGCCATCAATATCGCTTTTCCCTGTGGTGCTCATCAACCCAGAGGCTGGTTCTTCTTAATTACAAAGGAGAGAAAGAAAACACCCCAAAAGACAAATCAAAAACTTTACCAGGAGAGGATTGATTTGGTTTTTGGTTTAATCATCCTTAGAAACAGAAAAAAAATATCTTATTTTGCCTGTCAATAATGGGCCTGTGGTTATAATCATTAGCCTAACAGAACTGAAAGAAAAGCTAATTTGGGGGAAAGCTTTTGAAGATCCGTTATTTTTCTTATGGAGGTCATCTAGTTCCAGGTTTTCAAGAAAAATCTTACTCACAACCTTCGCATACAAACCCGATACAGTTGTAGCTGCTTTGGTTGAGCTGGGGAGGAATGAGCACGATGGAGACACGGCTTTACACACCTGTCCACAGGGCCCACGTTCATGGGGCTCCCGTGGATGGAGTTTGTAAAGCTACTCAGCAAACGTATCATTTGTTTTGGGGTAGAATCCCACTAAACCATAGTTCAGAGTAATTTTTATTATTTACTGGTATTTTTATTGTTACTCTGCCTTTATCTGTTAGCAGAAGTGCTATTTTACTTTATTATTTTTTAAGATTTTATTTATTTGAGAGAGAGAGAGAGAGGCACGCGAGAGAGCACAAGCAAGGGGAGCAGCAGCTGGCAGAGGGAGAAGCAGGCTCCCTGCTGAGAAGGGAGCCCGATGTGGGACTTGATCCCAGGACCCTGGGATCATGACCCAAGCCGAAGGCAGACGCTTAACTGATTGAGCCACCCACGCACCCTAGAAGTGCTATTTTATACCATTCACTGGTGTCCTTCCTCTCATCACTTTGGGCTACCTAAGGCAGAGGATGGAATAAATGGAGACCAGAAATCTCTTCTGTTCTAAAATTCAAAGGCAAATAGAAATATTTTTACTTTTACTTTTTTGTTGATATATGTTGAAATTTTCTTATGTAGCTGTCCCATGACATCCTTGCCCTTTGGCATTTTATTACTATAAGAACTGGGCTTTAATTTTCATTGACCTTATTTTTCTAGTTATGTCTTTATTTATATATATATATACATTCTATATATGCATTTACTTCTATACATGCACATATGCACAAAAGACATATTAGTATAATTATTGCATATAGTTCCTTCTGATGGACACACATGTCTCCAGTAGTAGAGCATCCTTCGGATTCCTTTGTACAAATCCATTTACCAAACCCTAAGAAAATCCTTTTTACAGAGGCATCAAGAAAGTCTCCTCAAACCTATAAGTTGTCGCTGCTTCTTATTTAAAGGTCAGCCAGGGGCTAGAAGAGCAGGCTAAGGAGGTCAGCGGTGATAGTTGCATTTGTCTATTCTATATGTGAATATTTGAGTTTATGTGTTTGGGGAAGTAGAAATTCACATCTCCAGTTGTGCCCAATATGAAGGTGTCTTCAGTGAGCGGGTAACCTGCCATTCTCAGGGAGCGTAAAGCAGGTTACTTATTTATTTATTTTTAAATTATTTTTAAAATTTTTTGAAGCACATAATTTATTGTTAAAACTGGGATCATTTTGGAATGCCTAGGTGGCTCAGTCCATTAAGTGTCTGCCTTCAGCTCAGGTCATGATCCCAGGGCCCTGGGATCAAGTCCCGCATCAGACTCCTTGCTCAGCGGGGAGTCTGCTTCTCCCCCTGTCCCTCCTTCCACTCATTCTCTCTCTCTCTGTCAAATAAATAAATAAAATCTTAAAAAAAAAACAAAAACACCTGGGGTCATTTTGAGAGTGAAAGGGAACACTAATCAAGTGGGACGCTGGAGCAGCAGGTATCAACCAGGGCGTGTGGTCCGTCTACTCATCCTTGATAATCCCAGGCCTTGGTGTATGAAGAGGATCTGTAGCCTCAAGTCATGGAAGCAATTACGAAGAAGATCTCAGCAACTCAAGAAAAGAAGTTACCTGGATTTCGTTGAAGCAGCTTGATGCTCTCCAGTAATCTTCATAGGTTACCACGGTCTTAACTTGGTCACAGAGTAGGACAGTGGCACACTAAGCCAGTTGAGCAACCATCGGTAATCACATGGTGACCAAGAAGGCAAGGGTTTCAGGGAGGCACCAAAATAACGTTGCTCAAGCAGAGTCAGGAGATCTCTGTTGCTCAAGTAACAAGTAGGGATGAAGCTGGCGGAGAGGAATCGTCCTCTGGGCTGGCGGTGTGTTCTCCTGCACCCCAGTATCTGAATATATAGGATACAGGCTTTGCTTTCAGTTCATCTCTCGGACACACATGTCTCCAGTAGTAGAGCATCCTTCGGATTCGGATTCGGTAAGGCACCACAGACTCTCCGTCTGTGCCTTAGTTTTCTCATCAATGCAAATGGTTAAATATGCAAGAAATATAGTGATGACCCTAAGGTTTTCTTACTCATTGATTATTAATGGATACTCAGTATAAAATTTGGACTGCTAAGCATATTTTATCGTATTGTATTTCTTTGAAAATATTAACCCATCTATAATTTATTTTGAACTGTCCATTAGCCTTAATATTAAATTAAGCTTCACAATCCATTCTTCAGCTATTCCAAATACCTAGGGGCTCATACTTCATTTTTAAAATTTATCATGAGAAAATTCTGTCTTAAAGCTAATACATTTTTTAGCGTTAAGTTGACTAACACCTGAACATGACATTTATGCCACTTAATCTATTGTAGAATCCCTGGGCTGTCTTACAGCTCCGGACTTATGCCTCCTGATTTTTAAGTGATTTTTTAAGTTGCTGTTGCCAGAAGAAGCACCTTTTAGGGCTAGCAAGCAAAATTACTACTTGAACTGCATTTTGTAAATATTTACTCCTTCCCCAAACTAGAGACCGTATTTCCAAAGCTGTACTTGGAACTTGTACACTGTGACGAGTGGTTTGAGAAATGGACTACATTTTGGAATAAGGACTGTCCCAGCCAGTGGTTTCCACACACAGAGCCGCCGACATCTGGTAGAAGCTTTGCATGTGGTTTCGAAATGCAGGATTGTATTGTATTTGGCTGCAAGTTCTTTATCACTTCTTTGCATCTTGAGGGGAATCTCCATGCTCTGTGGGCAACAATTATGGCCAAGACTTCCAGGCTCCCAAAGCTGTGCCAAGACCTTCCCTCACCTTCCCGTTTCACCAGAGACCCAAGGTAAAGGGAAGAGATTAATCAGGAATGAGAGAACAGGTGGAACTGTGGGAATTCAGCTCAGTGGAACCCCGATCCAGGGTTAACCACTTTCTATCATTCATGCTTGTGCTGACTCAGTTACTGCCTTTGTTACCATGCTCCACTGAAAGCTGCGACCCCAGGTCAAGGGCAGGGACCAGGCCTGCTTGAGGGTGGTCTAAGGTGATAAACGGCAGCTATAGAAGCATAGGATTAAGGACGGGGAGGTATACGTGCCGGTATTTTAGGACCATGGAAGTTCCTCCACTAGTGCCCACAATACTCATTAAGAGAAATGGTGTGAGCGATCAGGACTGTGCTGGCATGAACCACTAGCTCTGTGCTGCTCTGTGGGGAGAGCAGTGCTGGGACGCTTGGGCAGTGGGCACGAGCTGCGCTCAGGAACGTCAGGAGCCTCCGGCCAGAGCTGGATATAGTCTCTGCTTCCAAGCCTCGCCATTACATGTCCTCCTTGCATCTGCGTGGACGCCTCTGGGTAGTTCACAGGAGCCTGTTCTTCAGTTCTCAAACTGGGCGTCTCCCTGGCAGACAGATGGAGTACCTCAAGCTCTTTGTCCCCAGTGGGTGACTGGCGTGAGTGTACTGCCCCGCCAGAGAGGAGCGGGTTGGAGCACTGTGGGCCTCAGGCTTTTCCAGAAGATGATCAGGCATCAGTCCTTTTGCCTTGCCCAGCCAGAGAGAACAGCAGGGCGATGGTGCTATCTTTTGATGTGCTGTTGGGCTGCCTTGTGCAGTGAGAGATTCTGGCCCCTTCATTGTGGATGGCAAACTGTGATTAAACCTTCAATGAGCGCGCCTCTACTAGGCAACGGAGGGACAGTGCCTGGAATCTAGTTAGTTCATTGATAAAACTCGAGGTTGAAAGCATGACTATTTCTTTGTGTGAGTGCATCCAGGCCTCATTAGCGGGCTCCTGTCCAACTCTGCCATCTGAACCAGCTGCTGAGTAATCGGAGGCATTGCAGAGGCCATTTTAAAGCACCTACAAGTGATGCTTTTAATTTCTCATTGGAAAATTTCAGGACTGGGCAACTCTCACCAGGGACCTTGGTGATAGGTTAGGGATTGAGCAGAGGCCACGGAAGGTTAAGATTGCAGCAGATCTTGAGCAGGTAGGGAAACCCCATTCTTTGTGCACAGATTTTCCGTATTTTCTTTAAGTAAATATCTAACCTCAAAGTCAGGCATTTACTAGAACTCTTACCATCTAAATGAAAGCTGAAAAAGGAAGGAAGATGAATGAGGAATCTACCCCTTTTGTCCATGGAACTATATTCTAAGCCCATAGAAATGACTTCCTTCTTGGCCCCGGGGAAGGAGGTTTTTCTTTCGAGATACGTTTAGTGAGCAGCCCTCTGTGTGATTCAGATACCCTACGTGATTTATGGCTTTGTCTCCGCATTGTGTTCATTGCTTTTCCTTCCATCTTCTCCAGACATATTTCTGGGTAAAAATGAACATTTATCCAAAGAAAGAATGACCCCAGTTGCCCTTGTGAATATTGGAGTGTTTTTTGAATCTAACTTCTTTTATGGTCATCTGCAACTCTAACAGAATACCGTTGTCCCATTCAGTTTTTGTGGGTTACTGAGCCTAGAACTGTACAATACTCGGACTCTGCTTTGGAGAAAGCCATAAGAATTACAGCAAAAGGGGCACCCGGGTGGCTCAGTGGGTTAAGCCTCTGCCTTCAGCTCAGGTCATGATCTGAGGGTTCTGGGATCAAGCCCCGAATCAGGCTCTCTGCTCAGAGGGGAGCCTGCTTCCCCCCACCCCCCATTTGCCTACTTATGATCTCTCTCTCTCTCTTTCTGTCAAATAAATAAATAAAATCTTTTTTTTTTTTTTAAACGAATTACAGCAAAGAAGAGAGCATCAAAGTGTAAAGCATTGGCATGGTCCTTAGTACAGATTAAAATTTTCAAAATTGGTTCTGCCAGCATCTGAAGTGGCTTGAATTTTTAGATGTGAGCTTCGATAAAAGCACCTGAAAAATAGTTTTGTTGTGTCATCCATTACTGTTTTAGAATATTTGCCGAGAAATGGAAAAGATTTATGTAGGATTATATAAAGTTACATAGAGTTGTAAATTTTTGATATTGGCTGTTAAAATATATCTTTTTGATGTCATTTAAATAAACAGTTTTACTTTCATTTTGTGGATGGTTTTTAAGTGACAAAGAGTGCATCAGTGAAAGACTATGGTAAAATATAAATTTGTTTGGTAGAGCTGGACATTTCATAGAATTTCTGATCCCTGACTAACGTGTCATTCCTATGTTGGTGACGAAGTTTAGTGGAATTAGGGCATGGGCTTCAGAGGCAGACTACTTGGTTCAAATCGTGACTTTTCTACTTGTTTGTTGCATGATCCTAGGCACATAACTTAAACTTTATACGTTTGTTCCTTCATCTGTAAAATGGTGATATTCATAGGGCATTTCTGAGATTTATTGAGCTGATCTAAATAATGTAGCAGAACAGGGTGGCACCTGGTAAACTCTGTTGATGTTCTCTTACTTCTTGACATTCTGAGTCCTGGAGATGGGTACAGTAAGGTACTCTGCGCAGGACGGGGAATTGCAAGCTTTGTTGGGGGCGGGAGACTGGGGCAGCCTCACAGCTCTTGGATAGGGCTGTGTTTGGGAGTTGAATACCCTGCTCTTTTGAGCACCTTATACGAAAGCTGTCCAGGTCCAGGACTTATAAATGAGACTTCTATGTAACAAGGACTTTTTTAAAAAAAATATTTTATTTGTTTATTTGGCAGAGAAAGAGATTACAAGTAGGCAGAGAGTCCGGTAGAGAGAGAGGGGGAAGCAGGCTCCCTGCTGAGCAGAAAGCCCGATGTGGGGCTCAATCCCAGGACCCCCAAGATCATGACCTGAGCCAAAGACAGAGGCTTTAACCCACTGAGCCACCCCAGCGCCCCTAACAAGGACCTTTTGACATTTCAGTAACTAAACCTGTCTGTGGGGTGGAGGCAAATGTCTCCAATGCTCAGGATGGTTCTACCACAAAGAGTTTTCCATCTAGAGCCCAGTGTGTCATATCTGAGGGGAGAAAACAATTCTAGCTTCTGGAAATAGATATACCTTGCCATACCTGAGATGTAGGAAAAATAAATAAAACATATTTCTACATAAATTTGTAGATATAAAAATAGGACTCAGTCAACAAACTTTATGGCTGAATAATGCATGGAATAAGAACAAACTAGTATGATAGCATTTGAAATTCCTCTCTTCCGTATATAGCTGAAAAAGAGTTTGCTGAACCGAGAGGTTCTTAAGAGCTATTATTAGGGTAGATTCAGAGTGCGTATAATACCTGACATATATAATCGAATAAGTAATCATAAATTGAAACAATTTTTTGATGACCTATTACTTGCTAAACGCTTTCTCAAAGCTGCCTCAGTTAATATCCCCACAGATGTATGAGTCACACATTATCATTTTTATTTTTGAAGCATAAAAGTCAGGTTGTGAATGATTTACTTGAGGTTATATATAGCTAATAATTGACAGGACAGCATTCATCCGGGAATTTCTAACTCTGAATCCACAGGCTTTCCACTATCATCTTATTACCTTTCAAGGTTAATTTGGTTCAGACCAGTGAAAAACTAACTGAGCCCCTATTGTGGGCAAAACACCCACCAAGGAGGGTACTAGGGATCCAAGACAAACCAGACAGGCTTGTTCCCTGCCTTCAGAAACACAGTGTAGATGGGATGAAAACTCTTAGCAAGCACTTGCTTCTTTCCTTTTGTAATGCATTCCTAGATGTCTACCTTGAGTAGACATGTCACTACATTGAGTAGTTCAGACTGTTCATAAGGCATTGTGTTCTCTTAAGGGTACTATTTTTAAGTGTCCTTATTTGTGCAAATATGTGCATCCCGAATTGTCACCCTTGCTATCTTACATTGCACCTAACACGTTAGTTTTCAGACAAGATTATGCACAGTGTAGGCTTATCATCACCTTCAAAGTATAAGTTACTTTGAGGGATCAGTGGGAGAATTGCAATTTAGTGAGTTATAATGTATTTCATGTTAAAATAAGAAATGTGATTATATCAGGTTTCTTTCTTTTCTTTTTTTTTAAAGATTATTTATTTATTTATTTGTCAGAGAGAAAGAGAGGGAGAGAGCACAAGCAGGGAGAACAGCAGGCAGAGGGAGAAGCTGACTCCCCGCTTAGCGAGGAGTCTGATGTGGGACTTGATCCCAGGACCCCGGGATCATGACTTGAGCCGAAGGCAGACACTTAACTGACTGAGCTACCCAGCCGTCCCTATATCAAATTTCTGACTCCCAATGTGACAACAGCTGAAGCTGAAGTAGGTTTGTCCTGGTGTTGTGGAGCTCACTTGGAGAAGGGAAAGGAGGGGCAGGGAAGCAGTCCCTCCAGCATATCTTCGAGGAAAATGGATGGGTGTCGATGAGGTAACTTTGCCGGAAGGAAAAGTTGTGTGACAACCGATGCTTGGTGGAAAAGGAATAGATTATTAGCTCAGGCATTTGGGAGACAAAAGTCAGGTGACCAGAGAAAATAAGGGAAAAATATGAAGACTGATGAGGTGTCTTAGAGCTTATTTTAGGAAACATTGCATTATTTGTTTCTTTTCTCTTTTTTTGCATTGTTTCTTACCTTTCTGTAACTGTGTGACATTTGCATTCCCTCGTGTGACAGACTCTTCACACCTTAGGATATGCTCTTCATGTTTGCTTAAGAGTTTGGGAAGAGAAAGATGTGGGCCACGTGGCACCTTGCTTCCAGTCACTCATCTTTGACTAACTTGGCACCGCCTAATCCTGATAGAGCATTACAACATCTGCTTAAGGTTTGCACGTGAGAAGAAAACAAATGGGAAGGGAATTAAAAGAATTGGAATGTGTTTCCTTTCTTTTAGGAACTGTGAATTGCAAATGTCCTTCAGGTTTAGCATCTTTTCTTTTTTCTTTTCTTTTCCTTTCTTTTTTTTTCTTTTAATTTTCTATCTTAAGTACTTGGGTGGCTGCTCATTCATAATGGGAAATCCTATAAGGAACTTCATGAAAAATTTGGAAATGAGACAACTGAATCTCAATGAATGGATAAGTAAAGAATGTCTGGCAGATTCAATTATTCTGACAATGCTCTTACTCTGCTCTATCACTGATGCTATTCAGAAAGCCGGGACACTTGCAGGCAGGACACCAAGACTCTGGTCATCTCCACAGGATGAGAACATTTAATAAAACCAAATGGAAAACTTGTGATCTCTTCCTTCCCAGCTGACACTCAGGCCATCTGGACAAAGGGCTGATTAACAGAAGGGAGCCCAGCCTCAAGCTCCAGAGTTTGGTCCTGTCTAGGAGGGAAGTGATTTCCAGGGCTTCTCAGTCCTCCTCTGTGTCAGCCCTCTTCATTGCCCACGGCTTCTCCTCCCCGTTCCCCTTTGTGCTCTGTCAATAGGCGGCACCCGTACGGTGTTTCCTGAGGGACACAGCTGCCATTTTTTCTTGATTCCACCATTGAGTTTTTTTAACCTGAACACTAGTCTAAAGTCTGATGTTAGGTATATGGTGCAACATATACACATTTAATCTTTCCCAGTAATCTGTAAAATGAACAATTTCTTTCCAGTACCATTTGCTGTACTTCTTATTCGACACAACTAAATCCGTAGCCCTTCTTTACATTCGTGTCTCCCTTGGAATGCCTGTTCTTACAGATTGTAGGCAAATATATGTAAGGAAAGGTCTTGGCCAATGGAAGATAAGGCAGTGATGGCAGAACACGATTTGCAAATAAAATAAAAGCCTTTAGTGACCGTTACTCCTGTGTGTAAGGACCTGTGTCTGATACTACTAGTGAGGCCGAAGTTACGCTTCTCACATCTGGGTGTTTGCCGACACTTGGACTGTGGACTGAGTCACTCAGTTTCCATTTAGAGATTTAAGGTCCTCGATGCATATTTCTTTAGAGGTCAGGATTAATCCGTTGCCAGGCCAGCACGTAACCAAGGATAAGACTCGAGACAGGCAAGGGCCTCGATTTCCCATCCCATCCCATGTACCGATCTCCATTCTTCCCTCCTGTGTATGGGTGAGGAAGCCACCCCGCTCATGAAATATTCCCCCAGTATTCTAATACAGAAAACCAGAGCCCAGGTGTAATGTTTTTGTAAGACAATGGGAATTATTTATTTGTTTCCTTCACTTATTAAACATCCCTGTTGTTTCTGTAGATCTCTCAGCGCGTTTTAATTTTGTAATGACGCCCCTCCCACCACCACTTTTTGAAAATGCAGGACCTTGAACTCCAGCACACACACAAACACACAAGAGATTTTAAGATTCACTTGTCTTTGATATAAAACCGTGGGGTATCGTATAATCATCTGCTCACTGGGAGAGCAGATGCTGCTCTCTTTCTCTGCAAACAAAGCTCGGATGAAAAGGGCAACAAAGCTGGGAAGATGTTTACGCCCACCACTCCTCTCCCACCGACTTCCCTGAGGGCCTGCTGGCTCCTGTTAGCTGTGCCACATAGGTTCCCCAGTGATCAAAGAAGAAAGGGGCTTCAGAGTATAATGGGAGGAAGTTTTGAAAAATGCAGATTAGCTGGAGGACTCTTTAACTGTAATAGGCTGCTGTGCCCACTTTTCATCATGCTGGAGAGCACTGCCTTATACATGGGGAGCACAAGTGGGAGAGAGCCTGAGCTGGGCACCCCGTCCCCCGGATACCTGAGCTCAAAGCTTGGCTCCACCCCTTCTTGGCAAGGTGATCTGGACCAATAGCTTAAACTCTTAGAGTCTCAGTTTCTTCATGCCTCTGTGTGCTGATCTTAAACTCTTAGAGTCTCAGTTTCTTCATGCCTCTGTGTGCTGATAAACTGGTTCTGGGGTGGGGGAAAGGGGGGAGAGTGGAGAGAGGGGATCCCCCCGACTTGTAGCGTTTGCCAATTTCGATGGTATAACTACTTCCACCAAGGCTATTTATTCAAGCTGTCAAGGGTGGTGGCTCAGAAACTTGCAAAACTTCTGAATATTTAATAATCGGTTTATCAGCCAGCACCGGCATATCGTAATTGATCTGTAAAATGGGCATAAAAAAATTTACCTCATAGGATTGTGGTTAAGATTAGGAGACAATGTATGCAAAGCTCTTAGCACTTTAAATGCTGAAAAATGGTAAATACTTAGCAAATACTAACTTTATCACTTGTTTCTGGTTGCGTACCACTTTGGGCTTTTGGGGAGTCTGTGATCCTAACCCTGGCTTTAGAGTAGCAAAAATGCTATGACTGAAAACACACATTCTAAAGATAAAATTAATCTTAATGTTTTTTACATCTTAAGATAACTAAGTGTACTACACCACATTTTAGAGGGAAAAGAGGGTATTAAAAAACGTGATTCTGATTCCAAACTTTCTCTCTCCTCCAGTTCAGTCTGTGCTTGTGACCTACTAGGTTTGGAAGTGAGGACGGCTGGGCCTTCATCTCCTGTTTACCCAGGTGTTCTTCTCTGTTGCAGGGGAGCCCCTCCAGTGTTGGGGGGAATGGGGAGAGAGAGCGTTGTTTCATCTTGTAGCCCAGTGAGCCTAGGGCCCTGCTGCTCTTTGACTGATACGCTTCCAGTCGTATTGGAGCTGACTCCACCTTTCCCTGGAAAGCCGTCCCCACCTTTCCCTGAGGTGGAGGTGTGGGCTCTGGCTTGACCAGCTTCTCCCCACTCACTCCCGTCACCAGCCACCTACCCCACAGCCTCCGCAGTGGGGTGCCAGCAAGAGTGTACCAGTGAGGTACACGCACCCTGCGGACAGTTCACAAGGTGTTAGCTGTGCCAACCGGTAGGAGCAAACTGTAGGCTCCCCAACAAGCCTTTTGTCAGCCTTCCCATCGCTCTTCAGTTCTCATAAACTCTGCTCAGATAGACAGAAATAGGCCAGGCTGCCAAAGCAGAAGTCCAACTAGGGGACCAAATAGTGGTTTCCCAGTGTTGCCTATATCCGCTCCTGGAGGCCTTCCTACTTGTCTCAGGGAGGGAGAAGCACCCTCCTTTCTCCCCCATGGGATCCTCCACTCTGAACCCTGCTCTCCCCACACAGCCTTGGCCTCCTTGTATTTGCTCCCTACTGCTGGGGGCAGTAGATGGTGCTTAGGGGCAATAGTCCGCTCTGGCCGCCATGATGAAGTACCACAGACTGGGTGGCTTAACAACAGAAATTTGTTTTTCCCAGTCCTGGAGGCTGGGAGTCTGAGATCAGGAGTCAGCAGGGCTGGTTTCTTCTTCCAGATTCCTTCACCAATCAGACTGGATCAAAGCCCGTCCTAATGACTTCACTTTAATTTAATGACCGCTTTAAAGGTCCTGTCTCCAAGCACAGTCACATTCTGAGGTACTAGGAGTTAGGACTTCTGCATATGAATTTTGAGGAGACACAGTTCAGCCCATAACAGTACATTAGGGTTGTTTCTGCTGGCCCCGGGTGTCACTGATGCTTCTCCTTAGACAATTTGATATTTTTAGTTTGTTTCAGCTTTGAGATGTCTCAGATCCTGAGATGACAGGAAAAAGCCCACTTAAAATTTTGTTCATTGGAAATACAAATAGGTAACCCTGAATATTTTTGGGAATTTTACTTTGCCCACATCATCCAAATAGTTGTGAAAATATGAAATGTATAACATAAGAAACCACTAGAACGCCTGGCAGAAGGAATTGAAAAAATGAGAAGTTATGAAACATAGGAAAAAGGGATGGAAAGTGTCAGAAAAAATGGAAAATATCAAAAATCTATTTTGAGACCTCAGAAGAAAACCTACACTGTGTTTCTACAGAGTGTTCTATGGGAATAAGCAGGTTGGGGCAATCAGAAAACTCCACTGGAGAGACGGTGTTATGAATTTAAGTAATTTAAATTAGGTAATAAGTAATTTAAGTAATGACTATAAATGCTACTGTTATTGCCTGTCAAAAACTTGGAAGTTAGTAGATTATTCCTCCTGACACTTCTGTTCTCATCTATTTTATGATTTATTTAACTATTGCTTTGGTCTTTTGGGGGAACTCAATACCTCAAGATAATGTTTATTCAATTTGACAAATCGATCCATTATGCTATTTACTCTTGTTCCCAAAACTAATTGATGGCTTTTCAGCAATTTCTGAGTGCTAAGGACTGTTAATGTTCATTTAAATAAACAAGGCACCGAGAGCAGAAAGATCAGCGAGGCTGTCTTACACTGTGAGTGAGTTAATGAAAGTTAGCTCGATAAATCCGGTCCAGGATGGAGGCTGGTACCAAAAGTTTAGTTGCTTTAAACCCAAGCAAAGAGAAAGACTACTCTCCCCTAAGAGTAGTCTAGGGGAGCCCTTTCAGCCCAATATGAGCAAAACTTAAAAAAAAAATTCGTATTTCAAAACCTCTTTTATTCTTAGTTCTTTGAATTCTTAGTTACAGTCATGGAGAAATGGATGTGTGTGTGTGCTTCTGTGTGAGAGAAATAATGAAATATTGTATAGAAGGAAGATGTTAAATATTTTCCCAGAGTACTACTTTATTTCATTTCTGAAATAACTGGCAGAGGGATTAGCATGTGTTTGGCAGTCATTCAACATGTGTTTGTTTGAATTGTGCTTGGGTTCTTCACCCTAGTGGACCCCTCTTGTTTGCTTAGAGTATGACAGAAATATGTGTGTGTGTGTATGTGTGTGTGCATGCACGCACCCGTGCGCACGCTTTAGACAGGACCCATTCACTCTCTTCATCCCTCCTCTGGATTATATTCCTATTTTCCTAAGGAAAATGAGAACCTTATTTTAATTTGTAAAAAATAATAAGACTCACCAAATTAGCTGATGTTGGTTTTTTCACTGAGATTAGTCTTCCATATTAGGGCTGATTGTATCCATTCTTTGTCTGAAAAGAAATTATATTATTTGGTAGTATCAGGAATCATAAGATTTTAGGTAAATTCAGATGAAAGGAGTGTCATCATGAATCCAAAAGTAGTAGTGAGTGATAGAAAAGAAATTGGAGAGAGGTAAAAACACGCTGGAAAGATTTGGGGAATGCCAAAACTCTGAATATTTCATTTCAACTACCTTAAGGAAAATTATGTATCAGAATAAACTAGTGAAGTTGCTTATTTTTTATAAACCTAGAGAGATTTGGATTGACAGTGGTATACCAGAAATCTAATATTCAACCTTTTACATATTTTAGAGACCGTTGAAAAATATGGCCCATAGTCTACCTGAATCAGAAACATCTAAGACACTTGCTGAGTCTACTATTCCTGGTCCCTTGAGATTCTGATTCCGTATGGTGACATTCAAAGACCTGAATTGGTAGAGGGCTTTCCAGATGGTTTTCATGCACATTGAAGTTTGAGAACAACTGTGTTGGGAAATAACTGTTCACAGACAATTTATTTTGCCAGCATTGATGCCTGCTTGTTTATTAATCTCTTTTCCCCTTTTTTCTGTTGTACACTAGGTATAAGTCCATCAAGTACCCATTTTGCTCCAGAGAAGTGTTAGGTGACAAGCCTTTTATATGGGTAAACCTATATAGCTCAGGAAATGTTTTTTATTGACTAAAAGTGATTTCATAATTTCAGTACAATAGCATCTCTCCCACGTGTCTCTTAGTGTCAGATAGATGTGTTTCAGTTGACATGAACAAACTGGGAAAGATTGTCTTTCTGAAGTGAGAAACAGGTACTTTCATTATAAAACATGTTCACATTTTCACAATCAGTTTCTCTGTAATATAGTTCAAAATTTTCACCTGTAGGATGAAACAACATTGCTTAAACAAAAACATACTCTTTATGTCCTTATTTTATGAAAGGACAAACGCAGAGATCTTGCCCAGTTAGTGATCAAAACTCCAGTGACATAGTTAATCTCATAAAAAAAGAAAACATTTATTTTTTTATTTGCTGATTCATAAAAGTAACATATAGCCTTTGTGGAACTTTAGAACTATATAACAAAAAGTATAGAAAATCATCTTTAATTTCAAAACTCAGAGGAGAACATTTTTACCATTTTGGTGTATTTTTCTCTTTTTCAAAATCCATATAACTACTGTTTTTATTATATGTATATAAATCCATAGGCAATCCTGGTCATTCCTTTAGGATGAATTCCCGGAAGTGTAACTCTTGCCGAAAGAGACATATTTAGGACTCTGGATACTGATTGCTAAATTGCTTCACAGAGCAGTTGAGCTAATTGGTATTCTAACAGTTAAAAGGATGATCAGACTTCGACGGTTCAAATTGGTGTCTTTTTTTTTTTTTTTTAACTTGTAAGGACAGTACTTTACATTTTTAGCAAAATCAGAAATCTTTAGTGATTTAGTCTGAATTTTGTGACTTCTGCTTTACTCTTTGGAGCTGAAGTTACTGTCATCAGTGGACGGAATGAGGTAGTTATCGGACACCTTCCGCCTTGTCAGTGACTCTGCTAATCACAGTGTCTCAAGTTTACATCTGTGATACCCTGTCTCTAAAATGCTGTTTCTCCCAGGAGCTCTCCTGACTGTGATGATGGAAGAGGTACTACCGTCAACATAGCAGGTATGGCCTTACTGCCCTTCACAACAGCTCGTGAAGTCCCTGATGCCACCCTCTTATAACATCCTAGAATATAGCAGACATGTATGACCTAGCATTTCCATATGTACTCTTTCAATAGCGTTCTGTAGGTTCGTCTTTTTTCCTCTAGCTTTTCCTTCTCAGCAACTTGAGGACAGGAGAGCTTGACCACAACCTCTAATTCTTGTTGCTGTCCCCTGCAGATCCTCAGTGTGGAGTTAGGGACGCTTCTGGCTTTCTTTTCCGACAGATACCCAGATGTCATGATTTACTAAATTTACAGATGGTATGACGGATGCCCAAACTGTGGAATTAAAAAAAAAATGCAGTACTGTAAGACAGATAGGCTGATGTATTAGGCTCCCAGGGCTGCCATAATAAAATACCATAGACTGTGGGACTTAACAAACAGAAATCTATTTTTTTTTTTCAGGATGTTAGGGTATCATTTTATTCCCCTAGACTAGCAATTTACCAAACATAGTTGTATTTGCACATACTTGTGATATTGTGATTTATAGTAAGAAATATTATAAATTAATATCTGGTCCAGAGCTTCTAAAAGCCCTGGAATTTCCTAAGGGAAGAAAGGGATAAAGCTGTCTTTTGTTATGTTAATGAATTGATTGTGGATCACACCTTAGGTTAAGGGCTGGTTGCTAGTGGAAACCAACCCGGTGATTAGAGAGGGTTGGAACTTTTAGTCTCACACCCTAAAGGTTGGGGAAGGTGAGAGGAGTTGGAGGTTGGGTTCAGTCACCAGTGGCTACTGAGTTAATTGATCATGGCCAATGAGATAATCAGTCTTGCTTTTTTTTTTTGGAAGCCTCCATGAAAACCTCAAAAAATAAGTTAGAAGAGCTTCCCTTTGGTGAATGCGTGGACATTGGGAGAGAGTGGTACTCTCAGAGAGCCTGGGAGCTCCAGATCCTCTCCCAATATCTTGCCCTCTGTGGCTCTTCCATCTGGCTGTTCCTGATTTCTATCCTTTTATAACAAATCAGTAATCTAGTAAGTAAAATGTTTCTCTGAGTTCTGTGAGCTGCTCTGGCAAATTAAGGAAACCCAAGGACAAGGTCATGGAAACCTCTGATTTAGAGCCAGTTGGTAGAAGCACAGATAACCTGAGCTTAACGACAGGTGACTGTGTATGTGTGCTGGAGGGCAGCCTGTAGCACTGAGCCTTTCACCTGTGAAATCTGGTGCTATTGATCTCCGGGTAGGTGAGGGTCAGAATTGAGTTGAATTCTTGGACACCATGCTGGTGTCACAGAATTGCTTAGTTGTATGTGTGGGGACTCCTCCCAACCCCTGTCACACAGCGGAATTGGTTTCAGAACGCCAGCGAGATAGATGTTCATTAAATTTTTATTGAATCGATGCATGCATGATATTTGAAAATTTCTTATTACTTAGGTCTGCACTGAAGTGAAATTTAATTTGGATTCTGAGAAGCATAAAGTCAAACAAAAATGCCTTTCAACTCTGTAGCAAAGTGGAAGGTTGCTTTGATTGTGAAAATCCGAAAAGATGTTTGGGAGCCTCTGAGTTCAACATTGATACAAGTTTTTAATGCTGAGGCAAAACAGAGGTCTCTGACAGCTGCTCTCAAGAATTTTGGTCTAGGATTCCTTACACATTATTGAGGATCCTTTAAAGAGCTTTTGCTTATGTGGACATAATTCATATTTGTCATTTTAGATATTTATCAATTCATATTTCATATTTATCAATTCATATTTATCATATTAGAAATTAACATTGAGAAATTAAATACTATTTATGTATTGTCCAAAATAACAAAAATAAGGCTATCGTGGGTTGATATAAATAGCATATTTGTATGGAAAATAACTATACTTTCCAAAAGAAACAAAAATTCAGCAAATAGAGTGGTCGTGTTTGACATTTTTACAAATCTCTTTAATGTCTGGCTTAACAGGAGGCAGGTTGATTCACATACCTGCTTTTGCATCATTCTGTTGGAAAATTTTCAGTGGGTGATTGTAAAAGAATGAGAGTGAAATAGGCAAACCACGTTTTAGTGCGTTGATGAAAATACATTTGTGCATGTGGACCGCCTCAGAGGACCATAGGGACTCCTAAAGGCCCCCAGCCCACATGGGGAGGTTACTTGACAAAAACAGAAAATTTGATTAGTGTTAATACCCTATAAGTGCCTTTCTCACATTTAGAGCCTGTTTACTGGGAATATCAGTTAAGCTTTGACCAGAGATTGGTAGGTAGCCTCCCAGGAAAAGTCTGGGAGTGCTGTTGAAATACGGGTGTAGGATCTGGAGTCTTGAGAAATTCTTTTCATTTTACTATGGTCTTCCCACTGTGATGTGATAGACTTAATTGCATATCTCATTCAGTCAGCTTGATGTGATATTTCTGTAGTAGGGTTGCAAAAAATAATCCCCAGATCAGAGTGAGGGCCAATGTTCTCTTCTGTGTAAATGGCTTCATTTCAATGGAAAGGGGGATGCATTCAGCCCTACATGTGCTGCACAGGTCATAGGCTCTATTCTAGGCAATCTCTACTTTGATTTTGTTCCCAGCCTAATAAGTTGTTTTTATCATGTTTAGTTTTAAAGTAATTTATTGCTTTTTTTTTTTTAAAGATTTTATTTATTTATTTGACAGGGAGGAGAGAGATCACAAGTAGTCAGAGAGGCAGGCAGGGGTTGGAGGTGGGAAGTAGGCCCCCAGCTGAGCAGAGAGCCCGATGTGGGGCTCTATCCCAGAACCCTGAGATCATGACCTGAGCTGAAGGCAGAGACTTTAAGGCATTGAGTCACCCAAGCGCCCTAACGATTTATTGGTTTTTAAATGAAGACTTTACAATAGTGACCGTCTTCTCTCCTGTCGGAAAGGCTTTACTCCTTTTTGGGACATTCTGTGTGAACACGACTGAATGTATTGCCCCAAAGGAGATTCTTGTGTGCTCCACTGTGATAACCCTCATGAGCTGTGGTAACAGGCAGGAGAACATTCACGTTGCCTTATCAATTTTAAGACAAGCTAACTCTTTACTGAATGTCAGGTACTTTCTTATACAAATACATTGTATGGCAAAAGCCTAGATAATCAGGAATTCAGGGACGATTTTACTTCGAGGAGTGTGGTATCTCTCTGGTAGCACGGTTTTGTGTTTTCTCCATGGTAAATAATACACTGAAATCTTTTTCAGCTCCAAATACATTTAAAAAATTTCGTTCCGTGCTCACAAGAGGGCGCTAATTCATATTCATGCCTAAAGTGGTAAGAGAATAAATTTCCTGAAATCTCTTATCTTCATGGTCAAACCCCGAGAAATCTTGGCCACAAGAACACCTGCTGATCAGCTTCCTTTTCTTTTAGCAGAATAGTTTCAAGTTTTACAGCTCTTAGGTTGAAAAAAATGCAACATAACACATATTTGTCCCATAAATGGCAAACTCAGTTTTGAGGGGAAAATTAATTTAGTGAATAAAGATTTTGGTTTTTCATTCAGTTTAATTTTTGTTCATTTTTTATTATATTGTTGACATGACAGTAAAAAACAAGTATCAGTACTTACAGCAATCTATAAATATAAACCTATAAATACAAGTATTTCAATAAATGCCAAGTTGTATGGATTTAAGCCTTGTGCATATTCTTAGGTGAATCCATATTTGTTTTCTTTATTGTAGTAGAACAAAGCTCTTTAGCTAATGCTCGTTGTCATTTTTTTTCCCCTGATTGCCAAAGAAGGACGTATTTATTGTAGAAACCTCAGAAAGTAGAAGAAACAAGTTAAAAGGAAACAAGAATTATTCATCACTTCACAACATGATTAATCATAGTTGATATTTTGGTTTATTTCCTTCTACTCTTTTCATATATGATTGTGATAATGCTATATATATGGATATATAAATATAGTTTTGTGTACTACTTTGAAAAACTTAATGTATCAGTTATTTTCAGGCATCATTTAAATTGTTTCAGATGCAGTTTTAATGACTGTCCAGTATTCCAATTTAATTATTATCCTATTAATAAACATATATATACTTTTTCCTACTATAAATAATAGTGTGGTATCTTTGACAATACATCTGATGATTTCCTTAACAGATTCCTACCAGTAGAATTCCTGGGTGGAAGAATATGATCATTTTTAAGGCCTTGACATCAACTGCTAAATTACTTTCTAGAAAGGATTTTACCAATTTATACAATAGGAGAGTATCTGATACTCATAAACTACCCTTATTATTGTTGAATATCTTAATTTAAAAAATAATAGCCCATTTGATAGGTGTAAATATTAGTGAATGGTTAATATAATTATGATTGCCTTGATTACTAGAGAAGTTAACTATTTTCTGTGTTCATTAGACATTTTTTCTTTTTCTTGGAATTATCTTTTCATGACTTTTGTCCATTTTCCTACATGATGTGTAAGATTTTCTTATCTTCACCTGCTGTGTTTGGAGTATTTCCTACTTTGTACTTTGCCATTTAATTGCTTATACTCATACACAGTTTAAGGTTTGATGCATTTAAATCTGTTGAATACCTATGTGGTTTCTGTCACTGATTTTCTTTTAATGTATAGAATATTCAGATAATTCTTTATCAGCATATTTTTATGGTAGGGAAAGGTTTTCAGAAGGTGTGACTTATATTTTAGCTTTATATAAGTAAAAGATTATATAAAGATTTACAGGAGAAACTAGCAGCTGAAATAAATATTGAAAAGGAAAAAAAAAATCCCTAATCTATTATTATGTTAATTTGAGGATAGATGAGAATTTTACTTGAATTTTAAGAAGACTTTGCTCCATATTGCATCACAGCCTCTCCTGGGAGGCTAATAAAAGCATTTACTACAGCCTTCCCCATTTTTCTTGTTTTATTGGAGGATGATTCCACCTCAAGGTCCTTTTTAATTTCGCAGCTTCTTTGTAAAGTGTTGGTTACATCTTCTAAAGGTGCCAGGTCACCAGTAACTTTAGTGAGTTACTTGTCACTAACATTTTTGTTGTTTCCTCAGGCACAGTGCCTGGAATGTAGTAAGTGTTTGGAGGCACTTCGTTGAATGAATTTGAATAAATGAATGGCTTCATATTTTTTATTTTTTCAGAGTAAATTAATTGTATTATTTCTTTAGGCAGACTTAGACTGAACTCGATTTTTTTGGTCTGTTGGGTTTAACTTCTCTTCCCCCAAAATTAATGAGGTACCTCATTTTTTCATGCTCTAGACATACCAGATAACAGACATAAGGGTCTACCTCGTCTTTGGTTCCTTTTCCAAGAAATGTGCCTGTGGAAAATGAGTCCCTTTCTCTCTTGCTCTCTGTCTGCCTCTCCCTCCGGTTTTCCAAGGTAACCCACCTTGCCAGACGACCAAATGTTGTGGGGTATGTCCTAGAATCTAGCTGTGCTTGATCATATTACTCAGCATTTCTCTTCTGACTGTGTTAGCTTCCCCCTTCCCTCCTCATCACGATGAGCAACAAGGCCTGCAGGTTTAGGATGGTTTTCTATGGTACATACTTGTTCATGACAAAGATCTGAACTTCTCCCCTCCCAGAATTTTCTTCCCAGGCCCCTTCCTTCATCTCCCAGGTCAGTTCAGATCTTGGTCGTCTCTCCTTGGATAAAACCCATGGCAACCTGGCAAGACAGCCAAACTCCACCATTTAGCAGAGTTCTGCTCCTGTGACAACGCGCTCCTCTTCTCTCCTGGAAGAAACCCATCCCGCGGGGCTCTTATGGAGCTGATCGTCCACTGTCACGCTCTCCACCAAGGCCCCATGTCTCAGCAAGGCTTCATTTCCCTCATTGAGGGTTGCCAGACTTAGCAAATAAAAACATAAGATGATCTGTTAAATTTGAATTTCAGAGAAACAAAGATTACTTTTTTTCTGTATAAGTATGTTCCATGCAGCATTTGGGATATACTTACACTCCAAAATAGGTAAAAAAGGGTGTCCTATATTTTATCTGGCATTCCTGCCCTCTTCTGTGGCTCATTTCATGGCTCCTTTTACCTCTCTTTCTGGGTCAGTTGGAGCTCCGCCCCCACTCACCATACCTCCTGCCTGAACTCTTCTCAACCTGGTCCCCACCCTGGCTTGCCTTGACCTAACACGCTTGGTGTTATTAATTCTTCTACATAAAGTGCATACGCTTTTTCAGTTTACTCTGTGTTATTGTCTGACTCATATGCTAGTTGATGCTGTTGTGGTCGGGCTAGATGGCCGGCCGCCTAAGAGCAGAAACCCCACTCGCTCATGTCCGAAACTCACTCCTTCCTAGGCGTCACGTCCCTCGTCCACCGGCCTCAACTGGTTCCAATTCCAAAAGCTGGCAATGGAACCAGGACTCAGATTGCTAAGCTCTTCCTTGTGCTTCCCCTAAGAGTCACAACCCTCTATTACCCTCTTAGAAGATTGCCTTATGAGGCAGGTGTTAGTTTCTGGTCCCTTGAAAACTGTTAAGAAGATGTTATTGGATGTGTAGAGCAGAGAGCAGCAGATACAACTTAAAGACTGGTTCCGCCTCCCAGTGCTTTTCTTCTTTCTAACAGAACTAGATTTCAGATGCATTCATTTCACCTATCTGCATCTACAAAGTATTAATAGCTCTTTTCCTTTCACTCACACAGCGTGTTCTCTGGCAATCAGCATACTGGCGTGTTCCCAATCCTGCTGTGTCCTGCCTTCACACCCAAAAGAGAAAATCTTTTTTAAATTACTCTTTTTGAAGCGAAGAAGCATTACCATTCTATTATTATTTCTTTTCTTCTCTCAGGCTCTTAGCACAAGGTCACGTACGAGGGTCTGTGGTAGAACAGAAGAGAATCCAGTTCTGTTTCCGCGGGCACGTGCTGCGCGACCATCGTTTTGTGGTCCTTCAACTTGTCTCCAGTGAATCCAGCTGATGCAGTTTCCAGCGTTGGAGACTTTTGTTTCCCAGCACAAGGGGATGATGGAGCTTTTCGTGCATCTCGGCGGGAACATTTGATTCATGCTTCTCTGAGCTCTGGCAGCAAAAAATACTTGCCAGGATTTTTTTCCTTCACAGTGTTACGACTTGCTGTTAGCACAGTGCTGAAACTCTTTCCACCCCTGTGTTGATGTTGGGATTTCAGATTCTTTTTCACTTTCTGGGTAGGTTTCTATTTGTGCATGTGCATAGCAGCTGTGGAGTCAGCTGCCTTGCACACTTGTCCAAAGCCTCCTCCGTGTGACTGAGGTGACCAGGTTGTGTCTCTCTGTGGTGCACTCTCAGCATCTTTGTGGATTTTAAAACAATGTATGAGGAAAGCTACAGAAACCTGCGTGACTAAACCTCCTCACGAAGGTGTAGGTGGTCAGATGGGCTAGATGACCTCCAGCCCCCTGCTAAGTCCGAGATTCTTGCGGGGACATCACTAAAAAAATATGGGAGATGGTGGGATTTGCAGGCGTCCTTGACCATTCTAAATATTAGGAGAATCTATAACTAAGAGTGCCTGTTTATTCCCATTTCATGAGTCCCCGATCATCGTGTGGAATTAGAAGAATTGGGTTAAACATTTGGTTCTAATGTTGAGGTGTCTGACTAATTCAATAATTGTATACACCTCAGTGGAGAATATTACATTTTCTAGAAATAACACAACTGGGATTCAGGAAAAAGCAAAAGTGGGACAGAAAGGAATTTGTTTCCATTTAGTTACTGATTAGACGATTGTTGAGAATGCCCTCTGCCAGGCACTGTGCTGGTTGCTGTCCCTCTAGGGTTAGGGAACTGCAGGCTTAAAAAGGAGATACACGTGAAAAAATTAATCAGAGTACGTTGCAGCAAAGTCTGACTGGAAATATTTATAGAGTATGACATGAAATGAGTCCTGAAGGGTCAGTGTAAGACAGTCACTTAATGATGCATGTGGACCATTTGGTTTTTCAAAGTGGGTGACATTTGAGTTAAGTCTTGATGGAAATGAAGGAGCTCAACAGGTTGTCCTAGAGAACAAGGTAGCAGGAAGGATACGCATGAAGACACAGGGACAGGTGAGGTGTTTAGAGTTATCCGGTGGCAACAAGAAAGCCATAAAGGACATCACCAGTTTTGAGTTATGGAGACAAAACTCAGAATGTAGGAGGTGCCTATGTGGCTCAGTCCATTCAGCGTCTGCCTTCGGCTCCAACCATGTTCCCAGAATCCTGGGGTCGAGTCCCATGTTGGGCTCCCTGCTCAGCGGAGAGCCTGCTCCTCCTTCTCCCTTTGCCCCCATGCTCTCTGTCTCAAATAAATAAATAAAATCTTTAAAAAGAAAAACCTTTCAAAATGTAGGAAGACTAGTTGTGGCTCTGATAAAAGCACATGATAGAGGCAGGGGCAGTGGGACAAGAGAAGAAGAGGTAGACAGCTTTGGAGACAGCTTTGGTTGAGAGGAAGGGGGGCTAAAGCGTATGGGCTACTGGCTTTACTTAACAGTGATGAAAAGGGAAAATAGGCTACCTGAAGTGGATTATGGTTAATGGTTATTGGTTATTATTATTGGTTATGGTTATTAATGGTATAGTCTACCTTAAGATTACCTTAAGACTTAAATTTTCTAAACTTTGCTAAAGAATATATATAACAGTGGTTGAATAAATGTATATTCACACTACCACTGATATTACTCTCATAACTTCAACCTGGAGAGTAGTTGTCAGTATTGGCTTTACTCTTCTGTTTTTTGTCTTTTCTTTTTTGCAAAGAGATCATTTTTAGGGCAGGTAGAACTTTCTGGTGTTTCTGTTGCCTGATGGGTGTCAAGGATACTGGCATGTGTCTGACAACTTCTGCATTGCATTATCTGTGGTTTTCGGGCTCACAACTCTATGGTTATGCTTTTAAGGATACAACAAGATATAAAGATCGATACTTAATCTGTGAACTGTTGTAATCCCTCAATGTATTTTGTCAAACTTATATTTACAATATATTTATTTAAAGTTTCTGTTTTTCTTTCTAAACGAATTAGCCTTTTCTGAAATCTTTTTACATTGATATTATCTGTCTCTTAACAGTCAGTTATAAGGAAGTTATTTTTACTTTACATGGAGTATTTCTGACATATATTTCTTACTAGCTTTCTTTTCCGAGATGACGAGTATCTTTGAAGGTTACTGAAATGCAAAATGTAGGATAAGAGACCAAGAAGTCAGTATTTAATGAGGATTTGGATTAGCATCAAGATCTTCATCTTCCAGAAATAAAAACTTCTATGATTTTAGAGAATGACAGGGTGTTTCTTTGTGGTCTTCACTCTCCTACACAAAAACATTATAAAAATAACAAGGGCAGAAACTGTTTCAATGTTTCTTGATAACAGCCCCCAGAACATTAGCTATGGTGAATAATGGGGGATGATGATTTGACATTTAATTGAAACAGAATTCATGTGTGGATGGAAAAGGGAACCTCTGAACCTCTGAAGAGCTGACTTGAGAATAGGTTTCTCTCTGGAAGACATTCACAGCTGGCAGAACTGTATGAACGTTACCAACACGAACCTCTCAGAAGGGAAAGCAATGGTGATATGGGCTAGTGCTTGGGGTACTAATGCTCAAAGAGAATGAATACAGAACTGAAAAAAAAAACTGATTTAAAAAATAAGGAAAGTAAACATTCCAACTTAGGGACATTACCTGGGAGACCCTCTACAAACACATTCATTAACTTTTCTGCATCTTCAGGCTCTCAACTGTATGATCTTAATTATCCAGCATTACTCCATGACTCACACCTTATTGAGGTGGTGGTATTTATTTTTTTTAATATTTTATTTATTTATTTGAGAGAGAGAGAGAAATGAGAAAGAGAGAGAGCATGAGAAAGGAGAGGTCAGAGGGAGAAGCAGACTCCTCACTGAGCAGAGAGCCCGATGTGGGACTTGATCCTGGGACTCCAGGATCATCACCTGAGCTGAAGGCAGTTGCTTAACCAACTGAGCCACCCAGCATCCCCAGGATGGTAGTGTTTAAATTTTACCTCTTCTCCATCTACCTACTTCTCTTGATTCCATTTATTAAACTGGAGAAACTTGGACTGGGACACTTGATATAGAAGAAAGAAAACTCTAATTTTGCTCCTGGCTATCCTTCTGTCAGCAGACTTATAACTGTATTCCCTTGGTCTCAAAGGGCATTCACCAATGTAGCGGTGAGAAATGAGTCCAAGATCTTGAAAACCAATCCCAAGCACATACTTTTTGATAGGTGGTTGGTGCTCGGTCTTTTCTGGATGAAAAACTGTCAGTTCTTAATTGCAGACATGAGCTGTGCTCATCCAACATGGGAAAGCTCTTTTAAAAGTAGATTTGCTTAAGTCCCGATTGGTTACTTGGTTCTCCTACCTTAGAAAATTCAGAAGCACCATAAATCCCTGCCATGTTTTTTAGATAGGCAAGGAAGCTTTTTCTGGTCCATAAAACTTTTAGCATTCTGACCCCACTAGTGAACTAAGAAAGGTCATTAAAGTAGCAATGCCCATTTACTGTATAGATGGAAAAGTGAAGCAGTAATGAGTAATATTTTTCTCTATGTTTAGTTAAAATCCATATTGATTTGAGTTCTGTCATGACTGGTCTGATTTTTTGAATGTTAGATATGTAGGTGCTTCTAAACTTGTGGTGAGTTGAGGCTGCCATATGGAATTAGACCGGCCGACGTGGGAGGCTGCGGTGGGAAGACTGGGCTTCTCTGTGCCTTCTTCAATCCTCGAAAGGGTATATTCTGTCATCTCCTTGGCACCATCCGAAAATCCCTGTTCTGGTCTGCTCTCCAACTGCCGTTTCAACTATAGGAAAAAAAGTAACACATTTACTCCAAAAGCACTTTTTTCTCTTATTTCACAGTAACACAGTCCTTCCTCTGATTTCAGAGGAAGGCCATACTAATAACGTTTTTCAGGGTTTTCTGTGGGGTGGGCTCACTGCCTATTTTTGTACAGCTCGCAAGCTAAGAATCATTTTTACATCTTTAAGTGGTTGAAAAAAAATCAAAATAATGATATTTCGTGACACGTGAAAATGCTGGGAAGTTCAAATTTTAGTGACCAGAAGTGAAGTTGTGGCGCACAGCCACCCCCTCTGCGTGTTGTCGGAGGCGGTTCTCATGCTGCAACAGCAGAGTGGAGTAGTTGCTGTAAACACTGTCTTACCCGCCAACCCTAAAATATTTACCATCTGGTCCTGCACAGAAAAACTTTGCCAACCTCTATACCACATACTTGACATATGTTAAATCACTTAATCCTCATATCAGTGCTACTCGGTGTGTGCCTTTATTGTTCCCTTTCTACAGACAAGTAAACTGAGGCTTGGAAGGATGTGAGTTGACCAGAGTGATAGAGCTGAGAAAGTAACCCGTGTCTGTTCGATGTGGAAGGGCTATCCCTTTGTCATACTCTCAGCTGCCTCCGTTGTTGGCTAATGACTCAGTCCTTTCTTTCTTTCTTTCTTTCTTTCTTTCTTTCTTTCTTTCTTTCTTTCATTTCTTTCTTTCTTTCTTTTTTAACATTTTATCTATTCATGAGAGACAGAGAGAGAGAGAGAGAGGCAGAGGGAGAAGCAGGCTCCCCACTGAACAGGGAGCTCATTGTGGGAGTCGATCCCAGGACCCTGGAATCATGACCTGAGCTGAAGGCAGATGCTTAACTAACTGAGCCATGCGGGAGTCCCCAACTCAGTCCTTTTCTATAACCATGTTGCTCTCTCTGCACTGCTTCTTGATTCTCTCCATCTTCAGTTAATTGAAGAGTCAGTGAATGCACACTTAAAGCTAATGCACAGAGAGCTGAGCATAATATAGATCACAATTTTTAAAAAAAAAATTTAATTTTTTTGTTCTAGAGTGAGAGAGAGAGAGCGTGAGAAAGCAGGGGGAGGAGCCAGGGGGAGGGACTGAGTGTGGAGCCTGACATGGAGCATGATCCCAGGACCCTGAGATGGTGACCTGAGCAGAAACCAAGAGTCAGACGCTTAACCGACTGAGCCCCCCAGGCGCCCCTGTAGATCACGGTTCGATAAATCTTTTGCGTAATTGAATAAGGAATCCATCAAACTCTGCAGTTGACTGAGCCTTTGGAAGAACATATGTCAGAATACGAAAACTTTCCTCTCCATTCTCTCAGTACCTATTGATGAACTTCCTGAGTAAGTGCTGAGCAAACAAACTGATAGGAGTAGAGCCTACAACCAAAGGAGCAGTTGAACCACAGGAAGAGTAGATCATGAGTAAAAGTAGTCCTCTGAATTGGATGCCTGTGATTTGAGCTTTTTAAATTGAGCCGGGATTGTAATCATTTGGGTTTCTCTATTTTTGATGGTAGGGCTTAGCTAAAAACAAACATTCGACAAATCACAATTCACTTGTAATGGGCACATGGAGGGAGAAAGTGAGGAAGGCCTTCTGAATTTATAATTCAACTTGTGTGCAGTTGTTTGTCATGTAGAAAAATGCAACAATTAAAAAGTCCTTATATTATACATTTCAAATTGGAATATCTCAACATGATCATCAAAGAGTCCAAAGGAACATCTCAGGCCATTGAATACCTGTATTTGAGTGGCATAAATATCTCGGTATACATACTCTTAAGCCATATGTTCCGTATGTTAAAATCACTTCCAAGAAACTGAATAGTACCTCTATCCATTGACTCATTTCCTTTTGACTTCAAGGCTTTTGATCAGTGAACAAAGAAAATGTTTCATCAAATTACTTCAGTGTTTTTTCTTAATGTATCTTTAAATTTGTAGGAAAAATAAGGCCAAAGTGCCTGCACTTATAGGGGGCATCTGTCTTAAAGTTAGGTTTCTTTGTTGGAAGGTGCAGAAATATCACTAGCTTGAATGAAAAGAGGGGAATTTATGGTAAGCATGGATATGCTTCAGGGCCCTCTCATGGAATCAGAGGACAGTGTGAAGGGGCGTCACAAATGACTGGGCAGGGTGAGAAATGTTTGAAGGCGGGTGGCTGTGTTTTGGTCTCATTCTCACTCCATCAGGCCATATGGTCTTTTGTTTCAGATTCTTCCTTCTGGCTGCTTTAGTCTTCTCTTTCTGCAGACCCATCTTTTCTGCTTCTTCATTCACATTTTGGAATATGGCCTTTACGCAGCCACCAGAGACTAACCAGTGGTACCCCAGTTCCAATTCCTAGGAGACAGAATCTGTTTGACTTAGTTTGGCTGTGGGGCCAATCAGCTGTGGCCAGAGATCTAGGTCTCATAGTTGAAACATGACCATTGGCTTCCATTCTTGGGTTGAGCAGAATTTTCAGGAAAAAGAAGTGGCAGACTAGGCGGAGTCTCAGAGATGTATCTACTACTTATCCCAATTGCCCATGTCAGACCAAAAATGAGTGGACTACTTATTTATTACCTTTACTATTTCTTGCTTAACTCTGAAGGGCTTGCTGAGGTTGTATTTGTGTTTGTTTGTCTATGTTTCATTTATTTTCTACAAGTGCTCAAGTTCACTAGAGTGTTGGGCTGTTTGAAGCTGAATGTTGGAAAAGCTCGCTGATTGCTGTTCCTGCTCACATCTACCACTAGGCTTCTGAGGGCACTCTACCTCTGTATGGCTGGCCCCAACTCTGCATAGCATGTTTGATCTTCCAGCTTCACTAGTGGGAAATTGTTAGTGTATCCCTTCCACCCTGGAGAGTTTTGAAAGATGAGGTATCTCTATTTTTACCCCACTTTTTAAAAGATGACAAAAAGGGTCAAATATTTCTCAGGTGCCATTGCTCTCTAGCAGCTCTGAAGAGCTTTCGTTCTTGACAACCATGGCAACTCCTACTATTGGAGATGATTTCCAGCAGCCTGTGTTGGACCTCTAATGCCCAGTTCAGGTCCTCACTTACCCTTCTACGTAGCAGGCAACATGTTGTGTGCTGGGGATAGACTCACACCCAGAGTTGATTTTCACCATTAATTATAGAGATTTAAAAATATACAGGGTCTTAAGGAGCACTGAAGAAGGGCATTCAGGTGAACATCTGGGTCTATAGTGAGGTTTCTTACAAAAGTCATGTTAAAGGAGCAAGCCTGTGCTCCATACCAACCTGCTTTCTCAGTTTCAATTTCTCCCTGTTCAGGGGGACACCGCTGTCATAAATCAGAACCGTATGCATGTGGGTCTGGTTCATCTGTTTGTGTCCATATTGTCTTAAGCATTGCAAACTTTATAGCAAGTTTGCTCTCAAGTAATGTAAGTCTTTCAGCTTTATTCTTCCTGGTCCTTATCCTTTCTCAAGTTCCTCCTCCATTAGGATTGTTTAGGCTCTCATTTGCATATCAGTTTTAGAATCAGCCTTTCTGTTTCCGCCAAGAATTCTAGTGGGATTTTGATTGGGATTGCTTTGAATCTGTAACTCAATTTTGGGGAACCGATGTCTTTATGACATCGAGTCTTCCAATTTATTTAGGTCTTTAAAGGAAAATGTTTTCAATAAAGTTATGTAATTTTTAGCAGTAGGTTCTTGGGTATATCTCATTAGATTTATTCTGGGATAGTTAATGGGTTTCAATATTATTGTAAATGGTATTTTTGTTAAACTTTACTTTTTATTTATTTTATAGAAATAAAATTCATTATTTTGTGTTTTGATCTGTAGTGACCTTGATACATTCACTCATTACTACTGTTGCTAAGTAGATTCTTTTGGATTTTCCACATCCACAGGAGATGTCTTCCAGCCCAATCCAGGACACCCAACCAATCTCTCTGCATGGATTTGGTGGTTTACCAGAGCTTTGAATTGGAGCTTGTTCCATTTTCCAGCATCTCAAGCAACGCATCACAAAGGCTGCTTAAAAATAGAATGGGAGTAGGGTAGAGGAGAGAGGGTATGAATCTAGGAAGAAAAGGCAAATTAATACTTAAGTAATTATTGTGCCCTACAGCTATTAGCTCCTTGGATAGTAAACTACTGTCCTCTCCCAAGACATATAGATTGAGCTTGTGAATCATTTTCTGCCAGGACATTTCTCTAAAACACGTTATTTTATGTCACTTAAATAACTAAAAATTTTCATTGGCAATACAAGATTATAAATTCTGCAGCCCAAGCAGTATACTTTCTAAAGCTGACAAAAATAGCGTTTCTTTCAGGCAACTTGAAGCTCGGGGTGCACAGTCAGAGCCAACCATTGGCAGCACATTCAGAAAGGAAGGATCAGGATGCCCACCTCCATAGAGAGGAGAATCCTGCAAGGCCCTGTCCCTCCATTCAGAACAGTCAGGAGGACACATGTCACTCCCCCAGAACTCCGTGAAGGCAGGGATCACGTAGGTCTGATCACTGTGGAGTTCCCAGTCCCTAGCAAAGTGTAGGGCACAGCAGGGGCTCCGGCAATGTTTATTAAGTGAATGACCAAGGTGAAGAACAAAGGGTATCTCATGTGTGAACCACTGAGAGCTACAATATTATTTTATCCCCAGGTGGGAGGCAAGATGGTGGGTTTTCTATTTGTTGTCATTTCATATCTATCCCAGAGCAGCAAGATAATCTAGACTGATGGAACATCATAAACCACTCCCTGTTTCTTAATTTAGTACACGCCAGAAGTTTAAGGATTCCTCAGAGCCATGGAAGACCTCTCTCAAGAGAACACCAGTAGGGAAAGCTAATTAGAATATAGTGAAACCCTCAAATTTCCCAGCTCTATTTGTGAATGTGCAGAGTTAAATGAACAGAGTTCTCAGCTCCAGTGCCTCAACTGAGATTATGATGCTTCTTTAGCTAGAAGCACTCAGTGTGAAAGCTGTTTCAGAAACACTCTTTGAATATCAGAGATACATCTATCATTAATATTGACTGACTGGACTGTAACTCTGATTTCTTTTATGATACAGAGAAATTTAACAGCACTAAAGGTTTCCCTTGGAGAAAATAAATACTGTAGCTTCCTAATGTGGAATAAAGTTGGTTTCTTTCTTTTTTTTTTAATTTTAATTCCAGTATAATTAACATCCAGTGTTATATTAGTTTCAGATATACAAAGCTGGTTTCTTAATATTTATTATCAAAGTCCAATTAGGACCAAAGGGCAGGGGAAATGAGGAGTAGTTTTTAATAGTGGCAGGTTCAGTGTGGGAAGATGAATAATTTCTGGAGATGGGTAGCGGTGATGGTTGCATGACGTGAAAGTACTTACGGCCCCTGAATTCCACACTTAAAAATGATTAAGGGGCTCCGGGGTGGTTAAGTCGGTTGAGTGTCTGACTCTTGGTTTCGGTTCAGGTAGTGATCTCAGGGTTGGGAAATGGAGCCCCGCATTGGGCTCCACACTGAGCTGGGAGTCTGCTTGAGATGCTCTCTCTCACTCTCCCTCTGCCCCTCCCCACCATTCGTGTACATTCTTGAGCGTGTGCTCTTTCTCAAATAAATAAATCTTTAAAAAATAAA
>CM052802.1:39336897-39365880 GCA_028533885.1 Nasua narica | reverse complement strand
AGTTAGAAGTTAGCGACATTAACAGAAGCAAGTTGCGGGGAGGGGGGGGCGGGGCAGGGGGGGCGGGGAGGGGGCGGGGGGGGGCGGGGGGGCGGGGCAGCGGGGAGAGGAGGAGAGGAAGCCCAGACCGAACTGGGAGGCTTATCTATGTAGTAGCTGCAGTTGGAGTATCAATCCCATCCAGCTAGTCTGCTGCTGGTTCTGCCCTCAGTCTTCAGAAACGACCAGGACCTGGTGAGATGTGGCTAACTTGTGGGAATTAATGATATTGTCCCCCAAATGTAAAAAATAGGGTATAAAGCTATCAAGTGAACGGTTTGGTGATTCAATTAATTTTTTTTTTCTGATTAGAAAATTTTTCTGCTATTAGAAAATTAGACATTCTAATTGCAGAAGTTACTGAAAATGTAGGAAAATACAAAGATGAAAATAAAAATCATTTGTAACTAGAACCAGATCAAGAGATTTAGCGCAAATCAAGACATTAAACAAAGACTAAGATGTAGTCCCTTCAACCCACATTTGTATTTCAAAATGAAAACACTGCTAAACTGTGCAGCAAATATAAAGGAGTCCAACCATGTTCTGACTTTTTCTCATGATGACTAATTTGTTGCTTTTTCTTTTTTAATCATGAAGTTCTTTCGGGGAAAAAAAAATGTTGTTTTTGCTCCACTCGTGCCCTAGTCACCTTGCTACCCTTCCCTCGTACAATCCAAAGACAATCCCTCTTCTTATTTGGATGTCTATTTTTTCTAGAATTTTCTTATATAGATAAAAGCAAATTTTATAATTAAGTTTGGGTACTGAACATGTAGTTTTTTTAATGTTGAGTTTTCACTTACCACATCATAAGGCTATTTTCATGCCATTAAGAAATCTCTGAAGATACTTTCAGTGTCTGAGCCATATCTATATTTAACCAGTCTCTGAGTGTTTCTTGTTTTATATGCTTAAATAAAGTTCTGTGAACAGCTTGCTGCATATATCTTTTAATCCCTTTCTGATTTTTATTAGAGTTCGTTATCCAGATCTGGTTTATGTGTCTGCCAGCAAGTCTGTCCCTTGGCACCCTTAACAATCTGGAGTGGTATTATTTTTTTAATGAAATAATAAACAACTTTTCTCATTTGATAGAAAAATAGTACCTTATTTTTGCTTTACACGTATTTGATTAGTAGCAGAATACATTTTTTGCATGTATTCACTGGCCATTTTAAAATTTCTGTTTGTGTCCATTAAATATTTTTCTCTCATGATATCAAAATTTTATAAGTGTTCTATGAAGGATACCAAACTTCAAAAAAAATATTTGTTGGAAATATTTTATTTCTGTTTTCTTTGCCTTTTAATTTTATGGCATTTTTGCTATAGAAAGATTTAAGTTAATTTAGCTAAATGTACTAATATAGTCTTCTGAACTTGTTCATTATTTAGAAAACCCTCCCCTGTCCTGAGAGCTGATATTCAAGTAGTTTTTTTTTCTAAACTTTTTTTTCTCCTTGTTAACTTTTGTACATCTTCTGACTAATGTTTGCACAAAGTATTATTTATTTCCATCTACCAGTGATTTGACATCATTGTATTTGAGGGCTTCAGTTCCTGAGTTTGGGAGGTGGGAGGGGATGATCCCAAATGTCAACCCAATGGGCCATCCTTCCTTATCCTCTTCTTAATATTCTGAAATCTTCTCCTGCACATGAAGCAGGTGTGAACAAGCCAACCACTCCCTTAATTTTCCCTCTTTTTTTTTCATTTATGTCCCTCATCGCCTCTTCATCTTCCCCCAATTATCATGTGATGAATACAAAATCTATCTTCTGTCTCCTCCACTAGAAACGTGTGGAGACCTGGTCCAACTTTGAGAAGTCAAAGTTGGAAATACAATTACTTTGCCCATGTATACCTCTCTGATTGACAGAAATTGATCTCTTCTGTAGTTGTTTGAGGTATTTCCCATTCCACTTATTTTCCTGCAAGAGAGATTTTTTTTTCGTGGAGTGGCTTAAGTTATTTTTCTACATGCAACCAAGAGGCGGTCAGAAGTAAAAGATTTTTGAGACGCCTGGGTGGCTCAGTTGGTTGGGCAGCTGCCTTTGGCTCAGGTCCTGATCCCGGCGTCTTGGGATCGAGTCCCGCATCGGGCTCCTTGCTCTGCAGGGAGCCTGCTCCTCTCTCTGCCTCTGCCTGCCTCTCTGCCTGCTTGTGTTCTCTCTCTGTTAAATAAATAAATAAAAATAAAATCTTAAAAAAAAAAGAAGTAAAAGATTTTTAAAGCTGGAATGGTGCAGAGAGAAATTCAATTTCTTCTTTTGAGATTAATTGATAGTCTTTCCAGGAGTCATCTGTATTTCTGAAGAATATTTTAGTTTCATTAGCTTCGTCCCTCTACAATCTATATCAGAAAGATAGGATTTTTGCAGATGGCAGTGGGCCATGCTTCATTTCTGGTCAGATCACATCATAATGATACCACTTATTCATCCATAAAAGCTTGTGGAAGTGCACTGAACATCTGCACATAATGCAGCCATTCATGCAAAGAAAGCCGAGGACCCTGTTTATCACAAGGGATCTGCGAGCTCTCTCTTCCTGCTCAGTCTGTCTCAGGAGTTTCAACGGTCCCGGGAGAGAAGTGCCAACAGCCCATTAGCCTGAGGAGCCAATCCATAGAAACATGCTGTCTTTGCCCTCGCAGATGCCTGGCCAGAGCTGGGGCGCAGCCAACATGCATTTCGTTCTGGAGCCCATCGGCATCATCTTCCTTCTTTATCCCCTTACTCCCAAAGCACTGCTCAGACATATGGCTTCCTATGGTAATGTTTACTGGTAATCACACATTCTGGGTAAACAAGACAAAGTTGAAGTTTTTCACTTTAGAGCTGTTCCTTAAACAGATGCTGTTACAGAAGTACTCGTTCGGTGCAAAGCATAGCAATAGTTCTCTATCCGCAGACACTGTAAATAGGCTTTCATTTGTCCAGTTAGTAGATTTTTATTGAGCACCTACTGTAGAACCAGGGAATATGGGTAGAGCAGTGAACAAGGAAGAAGTTGTTTTATATCCTTCAGTATAACTCAATACAACAAAGGACTCTGGACAGATCCTTTGAGAGCTTTTCTTTACTTGTTATTTCCCCAGAGACCAATTCAGCTTTCACCTGTTTGTAATTATTGCATAATTTAGATCAGAGCCTGAGGAAAAATCTAGAAACCTGAGCAGTGTCCCTTCTGACAGTGTTTCGAACTCATTCAGCTTTAAATAGCTTTCTTGTTCTCTTAACTGAAATTTATTCTACATTTACCCGTAACACACTCCTCAATCCCTGTTTGTTGTAAGTAACAGTGATGCAGTGGGTGGGTACTTAGAGTCCCAGGATGAGTCCAAGTGTAAGTCTTTTAGTTTTTGTTTAAATGGAGGCATATTTGACATATTACGTTATATTAATGTCAAGCGTATAATGTATTCCTTTTCTGGTGCTGCTGTAACAAATTACAACACATTTGGTGGCTTAAAAGCAACTCAGATATGTTCTTTCACGCTTCTGCGGGTTAGACGTCTAAGTGGACTCGGCTGGTTTCTGTGCCCTGGGTTTCATGAGGCAAAAATGTCAGGTGTCAGCCAACCTGATATCTTGTCTGGGGGCACTGTGCTCACTCCGATTGTTGGACTGAGGTCCCAGTTTCCTTTCCGACTGCAAGCTGGGAGCCTCTCTCAGCTCTCAAAGGCCACCTGCCTGCCTTGTTATGTTTCCTGCTTCCATCTTCAAATCTTCAAATCTTGCATCTCTTGCAACTTTACACGTTGAATCTCTCAGACTTTCCCTTCTGCTGCATCTCTCTGATTCCAGCCAAAGTTCTCTGACTCATGTGGTTTGATTGGTTCCACCTGAACAATCCAGGATAATCTCCCAGTTTCAAGATCTGTACCCTTAGTTTCATCTAGAAAGTCCCTTTTGCCATATTGCCTTTGCCAATGCAACATATTCATGGATTCTAGAGATTAGGACATGGACATATTTGTGGAGCCATTTGCCTTCCACAGCTTTCAAGGACACCCTGGACAGAGCTCTTTCTGACTGTTCAGATCCTCTCTACAATGCCACAAGCTGGGTACTGTGTAGCCCAGTTTTACAGGTGACGAAGCTGAAGTTCAGAGAGGGTAGGGTACTTGCTCAAAGCCTTGCAACTATTAATGTTGCCATCGGAATTTGAACTCCATCTCCAAAGCTACTGCATTTCATCTGTGAAAACAAAATATTGCTGTTGATCGGATACTTGTCTGTTGATGTAATTGAATAATTTGATAAAGTAAAACTTTATCAGAATGTTTAGGACTCTTCCAAAAGCTAAGATGGATGAGACCACATACGCATTTTCTTGAACAATTTCTGCATCAGACATTTACATTCTTTGTTGTTGTTGTTTTTTTTTTTTTCAATTTTCAGGCAAGCCAATTAATATGACTTAAAATGTTATTATGGAATGAATACTAATGTCTTGTCAATAGTGTATTTATCTTCTCAGTAGATAGTCTACTTTGTAAGTTAAATTTGATAACATCAGCACTCTTTGAATTAGCACTTTGAATTAGCACCCCCGACTTCTCACCTAATGCGGGAGACTGCGAGGCAATATTTCCAACTCTCCAGCCTCCCTCATCCAGTTTGAGATTCCTTTCATGACTAGAATACTAACAGTGTCACAGAGTTTGCTATTTTTTTTTTTTAAGGTAGTCATCCTTACCGATGGATCACTTTAATAGTTATTTCTTCTTTCATGAAATAAAAATCTTGCTTCTGCCATTTTCCACCACTGACCTTTATTATGAAGTTTAGGAAAAATTTGCAAGGTGGTTCCCGTTAGGAAGAAAATTAGACAAATACATCCATATGTTTTGCTAAATACCAATGAGGGCCCTTGGGAATTTCGCTTAAATTCAGTTCAGTGAAGACAAGGGTGTTGTCTTGTATATCCAGTGCTTAGGGCTTGACTCCTGGAAGTGCTAAATAAATATGTATTGAATCAAGCGATAGATGGATGATGATTTTCATTTTCCACATATACCAAGGGGAAATATATTTAAGTTCTGTTTAAGGAATGATCAAATAAATACCTTTTATTTGGCATTTTGATAGATTGGATGGATTGTATTGTATAGAAAGTGTATATAATTTTCATTTTTCACAAAAGGAGACAAATTATTGTCGAACAAAGTTTAAGAGAAATAAAACATCAGTATGGGGGATTCCTTAATACTATGTCCCATATGTAGAGAAACAAGTGTCCTCTGTGGCTAAGGGAACATTACAAAGACTAGTATGGACATTTATAGTGTGTCAATAATTGTTCAACATGATTTTTTTTTAAATCCCCACAGTTAAAAATATGAAAACTCTACTCTTATATTTTTTAAATGAAAAGTTCAAAGAAAACATTTCAGTATTAAGACTCTGCAATGATTTTAGCATGGATTTTAAAAATCCAGTGGCATTAGAGTAGTGCCAAAGCCAACATTTGCACGATTGTGCTAAATGAGAAGAGCTTCTTTTTTTTTTTTTCCAGTTTAAATAATGGCTTTTCCAGATCTTATTAGACCAAGTCTCAGGGCACGATTTGGTATGAGAGACAATGTCTGGACATATGCAGAAACTTAACCTTTTTCATGATTGAGAATTTCCAAACTGCCTGGAAGAAAAGTCATTAAGCGATAAGAAAAAAGTAGCATCAGAAGCAAGATGCTCAAAATTATTTTTGAGGACTTCAAACAAATTTGGCAGCCATTCCTACAACTCTAGACATGCTATTATTAGATTGGTTTTGTAGTTTCCAGTAATGTGTGCTTTTTGGAGGTTGCTTCCTCTCTTCGCACTGGAGCTGTGAAGCCAGGCTTAAGCATTGTTGACATCTCTGCACATAATATCCAGATTCTGCCTAGTGAGTCAGCTAGCAGATAACCTGCGCGCGGATCTGCTTAAGATGCAGAGCCACGGTGAACTGCAATGAGGTTGTCTACAGTTAGGTTTAGTGATAAAATTATCAGTGGAATTTCAGTGTAAAATAGAGTAGGATGCACGGATGATCGTTCCAGGCTCTGCCACATCAAGATTTCCTTTGCTGTGGGATGACTGAGTCTCTGTGTGTGTGTGTGTGTGTGTGTGTGTGTGTGTGTGTGTGTGTACCCTTAGGCCTGTCTGAAGAGGTTAAGATAGCTCTTCCAATAAACCCAGAAAAAGTGAACCATTTGTTCCAGAAAAATGAAAAGAAGATTATTTCTGAGATTCCATAGACTTAGTTAATTCTGCAGTTATCCCGATAACGTCATGGGATGTGCAGTCCCAGGTGTGGGAGCTTCTGGTTCATTCTGGACCTGGCTCCTGTGGCAACCTACAGGCTGGGGGGTCTGGGCATCCTTGACAATGGGTGATTCAGGTGGGTCATCCTCCACCTAGTGCTGCCTTGGCCAGAGGTCTGGGCCCTGGATATAAGCTAAGCATATGTTGTTCAGATGTTGAGACAGAATCAAAGAGAAAGAAAACCTAAAAACTCAGTTTTCTCATCTGTAAAATGGAGATAATCACTGTGCCTCTTCCATGAAGATTAAATGAACTAATACATGTGAAACCCTGAAGTTATGCTTCATGCCTAACTTTATATTAATGATTTTACATTCTTTACATTATTATATATATTTTATTATATATTATATATTGTATATATTATATTATTGATTTTACATTGGAGAAGGCATTCCAAATTATAAAAAGCTTCAGGTCCCACAGAATCTGGATCTGCCCTGCCTGGTGGGTGGAAGTTAGAAGAATAAAGTTGCTGTCCCCATCAAGGAGGAGAGGGCCAGGACTCATTCAGCCTCAGGATCTTCATTCATAAAATGAAGATAATTGGCTACCTCACAGGGATATTGTCAGGCTCCAATAAAGAATGTATGTGAAAGTAACTTAAAAATGCAAATTACCAAGCTGCTGCCATTTATTATTATTATTATTATTATTATTATTATTATTATTATTATTATTATTTAGAGCCTTTGTATGCAAGTCCTGTATTTTGCAAACACAGTAGGCAATCCGAATATATGTGCACCAGGTCACCTTCTATTTGTTATATTTTTGCTAAGCATTCATGTCTTTTTGAAAGATGATGATTGCACAGGATAATTTAGGTGTCTGGAGAGTGTTATTTTGAAGTTTTTATTTTGTTCATTTCAAATCTTAAAATTGAGTGATCCTTCTAAATGTTCTTATGGAGATAATATCAGCAGAAATTTTTAGAGTTCCATGTAACATCCAGAAGTTTCTATTTTATCACAGAGACTTTTAGCAGTGATTCAAAGTGCTTTAGTTCAATTTTGACTGTTTTGCTTATTGTCTGAAACTTAAATCCTTAGGATACATGCTAAGCATTTGGAACACAAAGTTTTAATCATACTCCAGTCTGTCCTTCCATCACCGAAATTCAGATCAACTCAATTCAAAATTCATTCAACAAATTTTATTGAGTGTCTGCCATATCTCAGGGATAGTTCTAGTTGCTGAGCATATAAAATTAGATAACATACAGTGCTTGTTCTCAGGGAGCTCACAGTCTAGGGTGGAGAAACAGATAAGCATGTAATAATTAAGCAACTTGCTGGATGTTGTGACAGAGGTCTTTATTCATAGGTGTCAGAGTAGGACAAGAGAAGAGTCGTCTGACTTAGACTGGTAGGTCTGAGAAGGGTTTCCAGAGGAGGAGACACAGAGAGACATTTGAAGTCTGAGCAGAAGACAGTGAGACCGAGAAGGGGAGGAAAGGCACGGAGCAGTGGAAGGGCCCCCTGTGTCCAGAGGACTGCCCCTGGCAGGGTCCCCGGGTGTGCATGCCTGCTCACATGCATGAGGGTGTGCGGCAGAGAGAAAGCAGGCGTCAGGAAGCCTTCAGTGGGACGCTTCGGAATTTGACTGCTATTCTAGAACTCGTGGGAGTCACGGAAAGGTGTCTTCCCTATCCCTGTCAAAAAAGCCACCTTTCCCCCTAGTCGCATTGATATAAAACCACACTGTCTACTTTCTTTTCTCTGCTGTTCTCCAAACCATTTAATAAAGCTGCTTTTAATCCGTCCTTTGTGGTGTCTCTAGACATTCCCACTCTCACCATTTTGCCCTGTTTTTGGCTCTCTCCCCTGTGGAGGACTGCCGCTGGGTCCCCCTGAAGGCTGTCCCCGTTGCCCCGATTTCTTCTCCTCCAGCCTGTTCAATATCCCTACCCCTGACAGGTTAATCTACTTAAGCCACTTTGGCTACAGAAGCCTTTAGCCGTTTTCTGTAACTCACCGGTATTCCTCCAAATACAATAAATAAATATTGACTTGGATTGGAGTGAACTAAAAACGTCCTCACTCGGCCTGCCAAGCCCACGATGCGGCGCCAGCCGGCCATCATCCTACCTCAACTCGATCGCCCCTTCTCCCCCATTCGCACCCTCTGGTCCAGCTGATCCAGCCAGCTTGGCTCCCTGCGCTCCTCCCAGCTCTGCCTCCGAGCTGCCCCTGTGCCTCGCTCCCTACGGATCATTTCTTCCCCTCAATTTCACTTGCTGCCTCGGCCACACACAGCCCAGCGCATCTTGCCTCATACATGCTGCCTGCGATTGTTAATTATTTCTATAAGTTATTATTTTATAAGTATATTGGATTTCTTCAAATAAATTTCCAACTCCTTGACGGGAAAATCTGTAAGGTAATCCATCAGGCATGATGCATGGTACCTCATAGACTCAAAACATTGTAATTCTTATTCTTATTCTTATTATCATTTGGGGGTTTGTTTTTAGGATATTCCTTTTTTGCCTCCCTAGAACAGCTAGTAAGAGGCCCTCAAGGAGACGTGCTGTCCCAACCAAGCAGCTTGCTCATCGTTACTATAAATGTCTGGCAAATTGTTGAGAGTTGCAATGAAAAGGTTTTTCTCTTGCGGTTTGAAATTTTTAAAGTGTCTGATTCTAGGCATGCTCTTAGATAGAACATTTTTATTGTTAGAGTGTATCTTTTATTATTAGAAGTCTGACACTCATTGTAAAAGTTTCCAAAGATGTGAAGTATACATAATAGAAAGCAAATATCCTTCTGTACGCACCCCTCTGAATTCAGTCCCAGAGGTAACTCGTGAAATGAGCAGTTCTTTAACCACTCTGTTATGTGTATGGTACATGGTAGTAGCTTTTTTTTTTTCCTTTAAGATTTATTTGTTTATTAGAGAGAGAGAGAGAGAACATGTACAAGTGCAGGGAGGGGCGCAGGGAGAGGGAGAATCCCAAGCAGATTCCCCACAGAGTGTGGAGCCCAACATAGGGACCTTGAGATCATGACCTGAGCCTCTATCAAGAGTGCGGTGCCAGCCAGCCGCCCCGGTACATGGTAGTAACTTCCAAGGTGCTGCACGTTTATGAAATGTATACTCAGTCATCAAATAAATATGTTCACTCTTTTCTTAATTCTTAAGACATCATTTTTCTCATTAATGAATAAGCTTATTTATTCAATCTTTATTAACTCAACAACACTGTTTATTGACCACCTGTTCTATGCCGGATATGTGCTAGGCAGTGGAAAGCGTGTGCTCTGCCGCCTCGCTATAATTCCCACGGGTGCAGTGACTTTATAGTGATGCCATTCATTCATTATCTGATGGCTGTGTTCCCATGCCAAGTATAACTGAGTGTTGAAGGACAGCTCAACCATTGTAGCCTGCAGCCCATCCCCTCTCATTATGTATACTGAATTTAACTTCTCTAGCACTCTGCCCATTCACATGATTTCATAATCTGCTCACGATTCTTTCCTCTTTGTATTAGCTTGATATCGGTGTGTAACAAATGACTATTAAAACAGCACCCATTTGTCATCTCACGTTTCTGTGGGTCAGGAGTCCAGGCAGGGTTTCACGGGGTCCTCCATTCAGGAGCTCACTAGGTCAGGCTGCTGTTCTCAACTGGAGCTGAAGGTCCTCTTCTCAGCTCCCACTGGGGAATTTAGTTCCTTGCAGTTTTTGGATTGATGTCCCTGTTTTGCCTTGCCATTTGCTGGCCAGAGGCTCCTTCGGCAACGGGGAAGCCCACTGCAGCTCCTGTGGTCTCCATAGGCCTTTTCACGACAAAGATGGTTTCTGTCTTTCAGGGTAGCAGGCATGCCTCTCTCTGACTCACAATCCCGGCTCGTCTGCTGACAGTCATAAGCATAATGGAGTAAGGTGATGAGTATCCCGTGGTATTCACAGGCTCCGCCTGTACTCAAGGGACGAGGGTTATGGGGTGCGTGCACATCAGGGAGCTGGAATTCGAGGGGGCATTTTAGAATTCTGCCTCTCACACCCATGTATGACATTGATATGTTGGTGTCACTATTTAACTGAATCGTGGGTTTGACATTTAAAAACAAAGCAGAGGCGGGGCCACGCGGAAGTTCACGAGCAGAGGTAGAGTGTGTGGCCGCCTTCCTCACTTGGCACTCATGGGTGACTGTTGCGAGCTGGGCCGGCAGCCTGATCTTATGGGAGCATTTTAATGCTTTTGCTGAAATAGTCCAAGGATGAAAACTTAGCTCCCAGTTCAGAAAAGGGTAAGAGAACCTTTTCTGGAATTTACTTAGAGGAGCAGAATTTAAACTCATATTCAGTGCTAGCAATAGACCAGATTAGACCTAAGCAGATGGCCAGTAACAAGTGCAGACGGCAGCAGCCTCAGTTTGAAAAGTCTGTCTCTTGCTTCGGGGAATAACAGTCCTTAATATTTTTCTTCCACCGTCCAAATTCCCTCGGGAGTTGCTTTCTTTGTACTTTTCCTCAGAATCTGGCTCTTCTGCTCATGTTTTCATTTGTGTTAGGAGAAACTAAAGACCTAGCTGGAGAATTTCAGATGGCAGCATTATAATTATTGAACGTGCCCCTTTGGAGAACTTGAAATACTGATAGCCCGTAAAAATCTGTGTCGTCACGACACTTATGTGCTGCCCGAGTGCCGTTTATCATTTCCTATGTGTGTTGTCAGTTAACCACCGACCAGCAGATCTGGTGAAAGATATGTGGCGTTGAATCTGAGTCACAGATTTATTTCTTTATTCTACAAATATTTTCTGAGCGCCTGCCGTGAGCCAGGCTCTGTGCTCATGTTCGGGACTCGGACAGATCTGTCTTCTAGCTTTAAGGGGAAGGGATACAGAGATTAGGCAGACTGAAGAGAGCCTAAAGCTCCTTGTGTTCTTTTATTCTCTAAAATTAGACATTTTGCTTCAGTGTTACAGATGGTGAAGTGAGAGTGTGTCAAGGAATCGTGGATACTTCTGGTGAGGTAATGGGCAAAGTAGTGAAATTCCATCTCTCCATTTTTAAATCTTTTTTTTTAAAGATTTTATTTATTATTTATTTGACCCAGAGAGAGAGATCACAAGCAGGCAGAGAGGCAGGCAGAGAGATAGAGGAGAAAGCAGGCTCCCTGCTGAGCAGAGAGCCTGATGTGGGGCTTGATCCCAGGACCCTGAGACCATGACCTGAGCCGAAGGCAGAGGCTTCAACCCACTGAGCCACCCAGGCGCCCCTCCATTTTTAAATCTAAGGAAAACTCGGAGGGACCGTTTTGAAAAAATAAAATAGGTAAGAAGAATGTTGAAGTCACCGATCTGCTCTCCTTTTTCATTTCTGTGCCCTGCACTAATGCGATTAGACAATTTCACCCAAGTTCACAGAGCTAATTAGAGCCAGGACAGTGGTTCGGTTCCTCCCCAGTCCAATCATCTTTTCACTACAGCTCCACAAAATACTTTAACATCCTCTGTTCATTCTTCTTTGCCATTTTCTGGAGCGCTTATAATTATTCACTCAGTGAAAGTACTTCGGAAATGACCACCTCAGTTCCTCGGTATAAGTTTTATTCTCGTTTCTTTAAAGATTTGTCGTCCCAAACTGGTCCAACCATATTTTCTGATATTTTGTCTTAGATTTATGTTCCACCTTTGTCTACTCAAGGGTAAATTGCCTAGTCTTGGGCATCCAGCTGCCAGACAAAAGAATTTTGTTATTTTATTTAGAAGGAAATTTGCATGCCGGGGGAGTGAGTGTTTGGAAATTTATTGACTGGATATTTCACAGTTGACCTCTGAGGATAGAAACTGTTACCGAAGGAAACCTAAGATGAGCTGCCTCTTGCTCAAAAAGCCAATACTCAACAGACCGGTTTGGACTGGAAAGGAATATGACCTTTATTCAGGAGGCCTACCGCCTGGGGAGAGGGAGGACTCTTGTCCAAGGGCCAACTCCGAAGTTTCTGCCTGGCCCAGGGTTTTTTAAAGGGATTTAATCAGTTAAGGGAGTGAGTGGTCTGTGACATTTCCTGATCACGTGCATACTTGATGATGCCGCTACAGAGTTCTCTTGGTGCTCAAAGGTTGGGCAAGAAATTCTAGTTCTTTGGTGCCTAGGGGGATTTATAAGAAGGTCTGGTTCCTTGGTACCCATGGGCTGTGCAAGAGTACTCTGATCTTTCTGCAAAGGTGGGCAAGGTCTACAGATGTGCAAAGGGAGGTCAGTAGAGTCATTTGTGTGACCTTAAAAAACAAAAACATTTTTGCTAGAAGATTGCTGAGCTAATCAGAAAGCCGAAGAGGCTTCAAATAGACTTGCTGGCCCCTGTGGCCTGGGAACGTTCTGGTCCTTCATTCACCAAGCCTAGTGGTCAGCAAATCATAAAGAAAGTAAATTAGTTCTGTTACAGATCAAGGGCCTTAAGTCAGCAAGTGAGGAGTGTGTCCATTGGAAGCAAGCTAACCTTTACGACCAGCTGGCTTATTGTTACAAAACCGCATACGTATGTGATGCTTATGCTCTTATTTGGGATTCTTTTAAAAATATGATACACTTTTTATAGGTGGAAATTGTCTAAAAAGAAAATCCTTCCTAACTAAACTTAATTTTGATAGCACATAGAAGAAGTTTTTAGAGTGCTAATTCCAGAATCAGACATGACAAATTTTTCTCTCTGGTCCAAGAAGGTCTCTATATCCTGGACCTACATATAAATTGAGGTTTACTGATGTTTTGCTATAAGAATCTTCTATTTAAGAGCCTCTTCTTAGTTTGCATTATTTCTGAATAGCAATGCCACTTGTCTTTACATCTGCTTCGTCAGTAAGAGATGACAGTGACTCCTTCAGTATTAATGCACTATAAAGATTAGTTTGTGAAATGATCTTGAACCCATTTCTAGAGCTGACTAGTGCATCCTTGTGGTAAAGACAAAAGAATGTGAAAGTCGTTTCTAATATTTTGAGAATGAATTCTTATTTTTCATAACTTTTTTTTCACCATTTTATTAGGCCACATCAATAAGTAAATGCCAAAAAATGTTAGCTTGTTAACATATACAAAAGTTTGAAAATGCCTATAGTTCTGTTAGGTTCAGTCCTCTCATGTTGTGTAAAACATGTTACTCTTTGATGCTTTTGTTATTGTTTTGGGGGTTTTATTTTTTCCTCCAAGAAATTCAAGATCCTTTAATCAGTCTTGTGGTGTTCACAGCAATTCTTTCCAGACTAGTGTGAGGTGAGCAGATGTTATTAAAGAAAATAATCTCTCACCTCACTGATCCCCAGCTTCATCCCTGCCTCAAGAATGACACGTTAAAAAACTCAAAATCATTTCCTTTCTTCCCGAAGGCGTGCAAACCCATTGGATGACCCAGCGGTATGATCTAGGGGAGTTCTGTCTGGGGCTGATTTGCGCACCCTCCCCCGCCTCCCGCCCGGAGACAGTTGGCAATGTCTGGAGACATTGCTGGTTGTTAGAACTCAGGGGGAGGGATTGCTATTGGCATCAGAGGCCAGGGATGTGACCAGGGATGTGGTCTTAAAACGCACAGGAAAGCCTGCACAACGTAGAATTATCTGGCCCCAAATGTCAGTAGTGCCATGTTTGAGAAGCCCGAATACAGGCCAAAACCACTGAGCCAACAGACAAGAGATATCAGATATCTTTGTCTCTGCTTTTTATAAACCCAACACAAAAAGAAGAAAAAATTATTTTGCATTTTTAGAGTGAACACTTTTTATATAAGGTTTTAAAAAATGATGTTAGTATTTGTAATGTTAACACAGTTGATAACATGCATGGACTTTTAAATTAAAAAAAATCTGGAAGGAAAGGATTTCCATAATATTATGTCTCAATATTATCAAAAGTGATATCCTGTTGCTTCTCCCATCCGTGATCAAGATGGGGAGGAAAATGAAGCAGGGAACAAAAAGAAAAGGAGAGGAAAACGGCAAGGAAATGGGTAGTTATTTGTTTACTTAGTGAAACTTGTGATACCTTTTACCTTTTAATAAACTTAGCAACTGTCGTTTCATCGATCTTCCTTCTGAACTTGAAGGTCTTACAGGAGACAGCATGTGGGGACAGGAACTAGGAGAAAGAAAACAAAATTAAATAGAAGAAAAGACCCTCTGGGTACATGACTGTGAGAATCTTCATGGCGACTGCAGCAAGAAGGATTAGCAAACTGTTGGCCAACCTTTTCCAGTTTTGTCCTAATCGGGCAAACCTGAGCTGAGATGCCCGGCTTGGTGTGTGGGCCCAGTGTTATGGAAGGATCCCGCTGCTTCTGTCCTTATTTATACTTGCTAACTTGCTAAGTGGTTCCTGGCAAATCGCTTAACCTCCCTGAAGTGACTATGCTTCACTCCATTAGCTGTCTGTAATTGCATGAGAATGGGGAGATATAGTGAGAACTCGGAATTCAAAGGTAAGGTGCCATTTTACAGGCATTTTTACTTAAAATCATCGTTCATTAATAACATGTCCAACCACCACAATGGAAATGAGTGCTCCTATTCCAAACCGTTAAGCACTCCACTTAGATGTAGAATTTTTTACATTGTTCGCAGTAGAAGCTACAAGTTTTGTAAGCAACGTCTTTTGCCCAGACCAGCTTTCCCTGGTGGTCACTTAGAATTTGGACGGATGTGAATTTTTTTTTTCTTTTGAATTTTTGAGCAGTTAGTTCATTTCGTGCCATAATAATCATGAAAATAGGTCAGACCCTTCTTGAGTTGGGTTCTTAACATCCCCCTGCCCCCCCGCCGGAGAACAGCACTTAAATACTAATAACATCACTGGGAAAGCATGGCAGCTATTTCCCTGTTTTCTGGAGCTCAATGAAGAGCTGTTCAGTGTGGACCCCAGTGCTCTCCCCTCATGAATGGAGGTGATTGTGAAGAAACCATCTCCTACTAAGCCAAGACGTGACACTGTGAACAGAGGGTGATTTTTAGCCTGATGTGATGAGCTCACCCTACTGCCCATGTGGGGACTTTGAAGATCATCCAGGTGCCAGCTTTCTGTGTATATGACATTCTGGGGGGAGCTTTGGAGACCGGGCAGCAGGCCTTGGAACACTGATCTGCAGTGTATGCATTGCAAGGTCAGATGGGGTAAGATGGCCTAATTTCTATTTAGGCTGAATTTCCCTGAGAGGAGACATACTTCCTGTATCTGGAGTGAAGGGAAACCACAATATTTTCAGTTCAGTCAAATCAAGAAAATGACAAGATGTTTAAAACCGTAAGTTTGTGTAATTATCTTCCGGGGTAGATATGTCTGTAAATAGGAAAGTGCGTTTCTCCTTTTCAGTATCTACCACAGCTTCTGTGAGGCTGTGCCAATGCTGGGGAGAGAAGTGACCACGACACTAGGTCCCGCACAGCCGCTTGAAACTCTGGTGGAATCAGTTTTGATTCATGCCGTGGCTTAGAGCCTCTTTGATTGCCATTTTTCTCATTGAATTGACTGATTCTATTGTTTTATTGTCCTGGTCACACCTGACTGCACTAGCTCTATGTGAATCTGTCCAACTCTTTGTGCATCAGAGTAAAATTCTGTGACATTCGTTGTTTCTTCCACCTACACAGGGATTTTCCAGTCGCGCTATATATTACGTGCACAATTAGTCAATCAGGGACCCGTGACATACCTAACACTGGACTGAGTATCAGACAGACTCAGAATAACAGAATTTACAGTCGAGATTTACAGAACGTAAAAATACTATTGAATCATCTAAGACTGCTTTTGCTACGTAGTGGGGGAATAACAGCCTTCGGCTCACACTGAAGTTTGAATCAGTATCTAGCAGCAGAATTATCTTAGGTGATCTCTCAGTTTCATCTTCCTCACTTGTGAGATGAGTGTAGTATGACCTAACTTGTAGGCGCATAATCCGGATAAAACAAAGCCCTGTCTATAACACGCCCTGTTGTTTGTGTCCAACAAAGTGGACGCTCGGTGTGTGTTACCCACTATTACGAAGATTTCAAAATGTGCCCTACTGTTTGAGGGCTGTCAGGATGCATGGAAGGGCGTCCTCTTCTTGGGCTGGAGTCGTCTGGGAGGACTTCACTGGCATACACCTAACACTGGGCTCTGAATGGCCTGTGAGAAATGGCGGGCGCTAAATGTACAACAAATCCACAAGATGCGGGGATGTATTAACCATGGTAATGTTTTGAAAATACGAATTGATAAATGGAGAAACAGTATATTGGGAATAGTTGTGACATTCAGGTTTTGAAACCCAGACTCATACTTGTCGCTTCTCATGTAATCCCCTTAAAACCCAGTTGTCGTGAGATATCTCTTTGGGTGGGTGAGGTCAGGACAGGAAGCGGCCCTGGATTTCTCTTGAGGCTGGGGCTGTAAAGGGCTGTAGGAGCAGAAGTTGAGGTCAACTGAAAGCTGAAGGCGCTGCTGTGTCCCTCTCCAGGAAAGTCAGAAGGGACCCTGAATTTGAAGGAAGCAGGAGATGTAGCCACATGTCCTAGAGCAAGTGTTCAGACTCACAGACAGGGCAACAATGGACTGAGAGCAAGCGAGAGGGCATCTTGGTGGCCTTAGGCACCAGCCTCCCTCTGAGGCCCATCTGTATGGGCTAGAGGGTCTGTGATAATCAGGTAGGAGCTTAAAATGCAAGTAGTAGGACAGACGCTTGCCTGGAAATTCCGGCACTAAACCTGGAGGCTTTCCATGTCCTAGTTGATCCACAGGCTGACTTTCTCCACTGCTTCTTTTTACCTGTTCGCACCAGCTGAGCTTGTGTTCTCAATGTTCTCTATAAACGTCATTTCCTAAATTCTAGTCCTTAATTTATATCCAATCTCAATTCCCAGGGGTCCACCTAAGTGAAAGAAAAGTCCTTGTTTCCCCAGCAGGAAATAATCCCATCTCACCTCTGAATTCCTTTAAGACAGGGAACCCCCCCCCCCCACACACCATTCCCACACCTCTCTATTAGACCAAAAACTCTTCAAGGGCAAGGACTCTGCTAGTACCTTTTGGTATATGGGAGGGTTTTCAGATATAGCCGATGGTTCTCAGAGTGAGGTGGAATAGAGACCTTGGACCCCAGCCCCTCCCTCTTCGCTGCTCTCTGAATCCTACGGGCGCAGCTGCACAAGAGGTGGAATAAAGACTTTGGACCCAGTGCCTCCCTGTCTGTTACTCTCAGCCCCAGGCCCCAGCTGCATTACCTAAATCCCCCAGGATGATTTAGCACTCCCCCGAGGTGCTTCTGTATAGATCATGCTTTCCGCAAATGGAGCCAGTCAGCCCTGAGAGACTGTGAAAACGTCCCGTTACCCTCCCCATCACCTGTAGCCATAAAAAACTCACCCCTAGCCCTGTCAGTTGCTCAGTCTTTGGGAGTGATCCCACGGAGACTGCCGGCGTGAATAAAGCTGTGTTCTCCCTGTGCTCCGTGTGCCGCTTGAGTTTCCTCCGTCGCTTCAGTTTCCTGCAACCAGAGAGCCCTGAACAACGAGGAAGTCCAGCTACTTGCTAAAGAAGTCTGTCCGTACTTTGTACGTACTGCCTTTTGAGATCTAACTGACTTCTAAAACTTGCACCCATTCTCCGGTTTCCCATCCAGCGAGCTCTGCTTTCAAGAATCTAGCTCTTCCCTCTTTCCCACACCTTAGTCTGGGAGCCAGTCTGCCGTATTTCCTAGGAGCCCTTCTGTAACCCAAGCATTCCTGGTTTCTCCCTGGGGATGTTTCTATGTCAGCCTCAACGCACCAGGCCTCCAGCTCCCTGTGTCCCGACTGAGTGTTTTTATAGCTGCAACTATCACCGTTCATGCTTCTTTCATGTCATTTCAATCCTGGGGGGAGATGGTGTGCCTAATATTTACTGTTTCATGCTGAACACAAGGAAAAAAAAAGTCATTCTTTATGTAATATTATTTCCCACAGAAATACGGGTTTAAGTAAAGGCTGAGGAATCAGAATTCTGTAAGCCCTTTACACATTTAAAAACATTATTTTGTCCAGTCTAGTTTTTCAGAAAAGGTAGGAGGGTGAAGTAGCGTAATTTATGTCCTGTTCCTTTTAAATTGAGTAGAATTCATTAAACTGCAAATATTCTTTGGGGTTAAACTGCAAATATTCTTTGTTCAAGAACTTCTGTGTTTGTAGAATGACACTGGTTCCAAGCCACCGTGTGACAGTGATTGGTGTTTCTCAGTGCCTGCACCGTGTCTGGTGGTTAATATTTGCTTCGTGCTTGAATTAATCAGCATTGGATTCTTTGCTGGTGTCCTGGGTTTTCATCCAAGAGATTTTTCTTGAAGACTTACAATAGTGCTTTTAAGGTTAAAAGGCATACCTTCTAATGGATGTGTTCAAAAAAAAAAAAAGGCTCCAAACCGTTCCTGCCCCCTCTCCACAATCCCCCACCTCACAATTTCTACCATTACCATTATTAACAACAAATAAATCCCTCAACCAGACCACTCTTGCAGTGAAGTTGCAAAGTTGTTTTTAAGCATGAAGCAGGCTCCAGATATCCAGCTTGAGGCTGACTTTGTCTCTTCACCCCTCCCCAGAAGCATACAGGCTTGCTTAGAGGAATGGGATCTGTGTAATACCTCCCTCCCTCCCCCCGTCTTTCCTTCCTTGGAATATTTCTGGAAAAATTAGAAGTAGTTTCAAGAGCTCATCTAGGAGAGAGAACATAGACTCAATGCCTTGCTTAACTTAGCTCACTCTAGAACCAATAGAAGCTGTTCGTGTTCTCAGTGTTGTCTCACATGGACATAGACGGAATCCAATGGCCCTGGGGCCTTTCCTGAGCCCGGAGCAAAACTGCCCGCAGGATGTGATCAAGGGTGTGGACAAAGGGCAAGCAAGTCCACCTTTGACTGGGTGCCTTTGTCTTGGTGCTCGGATTTCCTAAGGAGCAATTCTACTCCTTTTTCCTTTTTTTTTTTGGTGCATGCGTCACATTGCAGCGTCAAAGGCAGCCCAGGGTAGGAATGTAGCTTCTCATTAGAGACCTCTCAGCAGTGCTCCCTGGGAATTCAAAGCAGGTTCATCTGTTCTAGGGCTACCGTTCTTCAGTTTCTGGTGACTGTGATATTCAGTGGGTAGCAAAAGCTCAACTCGAAGTAGAGAGTGCTTTTCTAAATAATAGCAACTTGGCAACTGCATGAGCTCGTACTAATTATGTTTCTGTCACTCATCTGTGGTAGATCTTTTGTGGCTCTTGTATAAAATAGCTCCAGGGTATTATTTCTGCACACTTATGTAAGCTCTGCTCATTAAATAAAGTGCTTGAAGTTAAGTTCCCTTTTCATTTTGTTTTCTAAGATCATTGTAATAAGAGAGGGACTGGACTGTAGTGAACCCTTCTTGTGGAGGAGTTAATGGCAACTTGATATAAGATCAATTTTTAAAAATGCATAAAGAAGTCAATGGGCCTTATCATTACTTCACACTTTGCTTTTAAAGTCCTCCAGCCTTAGCCCAAAGAGCCCCAGTGCCAGTTCGTATGATGCCTCCTAAGTGGTCATTATCAGAATCTAGATTCTTGAAGTGGAAGGAGTATTAGACTTGTAATCAAAGGACAGACTTTATCTCTGTCATTTACTTGCTGCATAAATCCTTCAATTTCTCTGAGCTTCTCTTTATCATTTGAAACTGGTCATAATAGTTTTTAACTTACAGGGCTATTATGAGGTTAAATGAGTCTTTTTGTATGTGTCGATTCCTTTGTGTCTGTCCAGAGTGCTTTGTAGATTGGCAAATTATATACATCTTTGTTGTTGTTGTTAATGCCAAACTACTTTAGATAAGGATATTGTGAACCTACCTTTCTATGTAAACTAAGGCCTTTGTGCACTGGGGTGTAGACATAGGGTTTTACAGGAACCTTTGACTATTTCTTTTAATAAGAATAATGATGAGCAGTACTATGTGTAGCAGAATCTCCTCCAGAAAATCTCATGCTCTCTTACTGACCCCATGGAGCTAGCTGGTGATGTGTGGCTAATGGGACTGGTCACAGCTGCGTGGTGTCCCAATGTGTATTGTTAAGCTATGCTCCACACATCCTCGTTTGATTGACCTCTAGTGACTCTTCCTCAACGTGGGCAGTTTTGAGGACATTCCAATTCACGCGCCATGACAGAGAATTCCAGTTTGCTTTGTAACAATAGCGCTTGATGAGGACTGTCACAGCAGACATAAAATCACTTAAAACAATTTCAGCTCTTTAAGTGGAATGTGTCAGGTCAAACAAAACCAATGGAGTTGCTGCCTCCACCTATCTTTTTTTCTTACCCTGAAAGACAATGGTTTGAATCTTTTGCATGTATAAATTTATAACATGGCTTCCATAATGTGAAACTGACCAAGGTTTAGTACTCCCCAGCACTGGATTTGAACAAATGTAGTTTTGATATTAGAATAGATACACTGAAATATATGGTGCATTTGGTTTTTTACATTGTCAATACATCATTTTATCTATATGTACATATATTTTTTATATAGTAGGTAAATAAATCCTTAGCGGATGTTTTCAGTCCCAAATAATGAAACATGTTTGTGGTATGAACATTTTCATTCATCTTCTGTGTAAGTAAGTGTTAATAAAGAGTATTAAGATATAAGTATAGAAATTGATAGTTGAAGCAAGTTAGAAGATTTCTTTTTACTCTGAATAGTTGTATTCAATTAGTGTCATTGGGAGATAATTAGCACATACTGTGTGTTGAAACATATATATATATTGAATCCATTATATATATTATATACACACACACGCAAATATATATGTTATATATATTATGGATTGGAAAAGAGGGAGAAGGAGAAAGGAGAAGACGTTCTGAAAATTAATATTGTTTTTATTTTTAATTTTAATTTTTTAAAAGATTTTATTTATTTATTTGACAGAGATAGACACAGTGAGAGGGAACACAAGCAGAGGGTGAAAGAGGGAGAAGCAGGCTTCTCGCCGAGCAGGAAGCCCGATGTGGGGCTCCATCCCAGGACACAGGATGATGACCTGAGCCGAAGGCAGCTGCTTAATGACCGAGCCACCCAGGCGCCCCAACTAATATTGTTTTTAGGCACAAATTACTCTTTTATACATCTTTCCCATAGCTCCAAACTTCCTGATTCATATTCTGTAATGCACAAAATAATATATTATCCTAAGTGACTCCAACCTCATCCATTTTAAGTCCCTTATTTCAGACTGAATCCCTTGGGCAACACTAGTTGGGGAAAATGGAGCTGTATTTTTATGTAATAGTTGGATGGTGATGGGATATTGTTTGATTTGGTTGCTATTTGTCTTCAGTGAAGAGTCATCTGAAGAAAACACTCATCCTATTTATATTATACCCTTTTTCATGATGGCTCTAACTCACCATAATGTCTTTTTCCTCAATGGAGAGTGTTTTTAAAATGTTAGACACAGGGATGCCTGGGTGGCTCAGTGGGTTGGGCCTCTGCCTTTGGCTCAGGTCATGATCTCAGGGTCCTGGGATTGAGCCCCGCATCGGGCTCTCTGCTCAGCGGGGAGCCTGCTTCACCCTCTCTCTCTCTGCCCACCTCTCTGCCTACTTGTGATCTCTCTGTCAAATAAATAAATGGAATCTTAAAAAAAAAATTGTTAGACACATATCACAGCATTTGAAACAATATCAGAGACTGGCCTCTGGCACATTTGAAGATTCAGTGAAAACAGACATGATATTTCTTCACCTTTTAAACTAGCTAAAATGAGTCCTTGTAGTGTTTCCATTTTTGGTCCCTTTCTCAGAGACATTTATTAGAATGTATCATGCTATAATTATTATAGTGAACTAAAACTGAACACCAGTTGCCTCTTATCAGCTGCATGGTCTGTGTGATGTCTGCTCCTAGCCACTAGTTTGCAAGTTGGACTCTTCTGATTGCTAGTTATGTGCCCCGTGCCATAGGGTTATCTGAGCAAGATAGGACATGGTGCCCAACTCCCAAAAACACATCAGATGATTGGAAAGTAAAGGGAAGTGATCACAAAGGAAACATTTAGAACAGAAATGCTTTACCAGAGTAAAGGAGGTCAAGCCCGGGGATAAAGGACTGGATCTGGATTAGAGTTTTGAAAGAATTACTGAATTTTCATTTTTTTTAATTTTTAATTTATTTTTATTTATTTTATTTTATTTATTTATTTATTTATTTATTTATTTGAGAGAGAGAGCATGAGATGGGAGAAGGTCAGTGGGAGAAACAGACTCCCCGTGGAGCTGGGAGCCCGATGTGGGACTCGATCCCAGGACTCTAGGATCATGACCTGAGCCGAAGGCAGTTGCTTAACCAACTGAGCCACCCAGGTGCCCCGAATTACTGAATTTTCAAATGTGCCAGCCAGAAGTTTCAATCCCCTGAGTACAGATGCAGATACTAAAATCATTCATCAGGCTATAAACAACTACTTTGGGTAGAGCAAGGATTAGCATCATGTCTCTAATTTTAAGTCGAGGAGTTACGGAGGTAGAACTCGAATTGTAGAATTAGTAGAACTTGAACTAGTAGAGAGCAATGCGTAGATAAACTTGTGTCCAGAACTGACAGAGGGCAGGGGGATATGACCGACCTGAGAAAATTGAACTAGTATGGTGAAGAAGGTGTACACATACTCAAGGTTTCTACCAAAGTTGGAAAGTCAGGAATTTCTATGAAACCTTTCCTGAGATGAAATGGCATAAAGTTAAGAAACAATTACTAGTAATTTATATGGAAAATTTTTGAGCATTCCCAAGCCCCCCAAAATAACCTGTCTTGGGTTTTTCTGATACCTTCGGACACATCTTGCTGATAGTTGCACAAAATAAATCAAATGAAGCACAGATGCTCACAGACATGGTTCAGAGCTAAGGCAGCTTGATGCTGAGATAGAATGTAATTCCAGGAGAAAGAGCCAGGCAGTGGCCACTCTTGCAGCGCACGGTGCACACTGCCTCTCTAAGCGCTTGCTGCATAATGAATGCTGAATGATATTTTCACCTTTGGACTCTTTTCATAAAAGCAGAATTCCTCCGTTGGATATCTTTTGTTGTGAAAATAGGTACTAATGCAGTTTTTCCGAAAAGCGAAGCAGCATAACCCGTACTTTCAAAAAGTGGCAGACTCCTATCCTAGGAAATAAAATTGGATAGGCTTGTGGGGAGGAATTACAGGGAACCCTTGAAAGTGAAATAGGAATTATTGACTTCATGAAATGGGACATAGGTGATTATTACAGACTTTTGCATGTATGAGAAATTATAATAGACTTGTTAAGAAAATCAGTCTGTGTGCTGTACTTAAAATGTTCAGAGGGCACAAGGGTTGAGACTGGGGACTAGCTGAGGAATTGCTGGGACATAGACTCGGGGGAGGTGGTAGCATTGGAGATTGAGGTGAGAGGACAAATCTGAGATTTGCTTTTGAAACAAGCAGTGATTGGATTATAGAGAAATCGAATATGGAGGATAAAGTGGAGGAAAGGATCAAAGATAACTCACAGTGTCCTACTTCAGGATGCTATAGATGGGATGTTGAAAAGAGAGAACCATTTTAGAAGCTGTGAGCAAGTAAAACCTTCTATCTATCACAAAGAAAGGAATTTCTCCAGCAACCAGCATAGAGTCCTGAGTAACATCGGAAGATTGCATACCCCTATGACCTCTAGAGGCTCAGTTCCGAACTCCCACAGTATCATACTTCTGCCACATTCTGTTGGTCAAAGCAGATCCCAAGGGGCACCTGGGTGGCTCAGTGGGTTAAGGCCTCTGCCTTCGGCTCAGGTCATGATCTCAGGGTCCTGGGATCAAGCCCAGCTTCGGGCTCTCTGCTGAGCGGGGAGCCTGCTTCCCAGCTCTCTCTTTCTGCCTCTCTGCCTACTTGTGATCTCTCTCTCTGTTAAATAAATAAATAAAATCTTTAATTAAAAAAAAAAAGCAGATCCCAACCCTGGCCCAGAATTGAGGGGGAAAAGGAGTAGACTCCTCTCTCGAGGGAAGGGGAGGATTGACAAAACTGTAATGCCAAAAGGCATACATATAGGAGTGGGAAGAATTTGTTGCATTTTTGTTTTCTGTGTATTATAGAACATGATCAGATTTTTAAAATAAATTCTTTATGACTTCAGCATGAAAATGCATTTGATGATCAAGAAGAAAATTTAGACTGGAAACACGGGGATCAATCAGGATGTTATTGTGGTAAATCAAGAGAATAGTTATCGGTGTATCAATTAAAGCAATGGCAGAGGGGATGGACAGACACGAATAGATTCGAATAAATACTAAAATGGCAACACTTGGAAAGGAATTTGGTGTGGAGGAGGGTCAAGGATGAGGACCACGTTTCTTGTTTGGACAATGAAAAGAAAGTGATGATTGTCATTGTAGGAGCAGGAGGCTTGAAGGGGAAGGTGAGGACTGCTGCTTGGGTGGCGTTGAGTCTGAGAAGCGTGGAGGACATCTATGAAGAAACAGGCAAATGTCTCACCTGAGGATGAGAGGGAAAACTCATAGTGTTTTAAGGGAACTCGTGAAAATGCTACTGTTGAGAACGGAAGGGCAGAGGAAATATGGGATTATGGACAGTGTTGGGCAGAGAATGGAAAACCTGAATGGGGGTGTCTTGAGGCTACCAGGTTGGACGATTTTTTCTAGTAATGCTCAGCCATTTTCATATAGATATATTCCTCTAGGGGATTCTGTGGATCGATCATGACATCCAGTAGGTGATTGGTTAAATGTGTTCACCCCATGTGAGGGAAAGAAGTGAAGGTAAGAATTTCTGAAGAGGGTGCCTGGGTGGCTCATACGGTTAAGCCTCTACCTTTGGCTCAGGTCATGATCCCAGGGTTGTGGGATCAAGTCCTGCATCAGGCTCCCTGCTCAGTGGGGAGCCTGCTTCTCCCTCTGCCTCTCCGTCTCTCATGAATAAATAAATAAAATCTTTAAAAAAGAAAAAAAAAGAATTTCCGAAGATCCAAATGAGAGCTCTTAAAAGCAATGGTCTACATAATTTGCTGGACTCAAAGCAAAATGAGAATGTGGAGCCCCTTGTTCAAAAATTGTGACATTCAAACGGTGACAAGAAAGCCATAAAGCCAACCTGGAGGCCCTTCTGAGTGTGTCGCCCTGTGTGGCTGCACATGTCACATGCTCATGAAGCTGGCCTGGCGATGAGGGGAATCCAAAGACTGTCTAGAGACAGAGGAGAACACAGTCATTGAAATCACAATTTGGATATTTCTCTGTGAACTTCTTTTTTTCTTGCTCTTCTTTCATCAAACAGATAACTAACTAAGGTAATAAAAGTGACGGATGCAAGGGAAGTGGTGGGCATAGAAGGAATTTGGAGGCATACTGTATCTAAGGACTGACACTCACGGTACATCTCTGCTGATCACAGATGGAAAAGCTGATCGCTGTGGTCTCGGGTCCTGTGTCACAGTGTCTGGTCCATGATAGCCTTGGTGCGTTCTCAGGCAATGTGAATATTAAGGCTGTCATCTTAAGCACAGTTTTCCTACAATCCTGTCTTCTCTCAAACACATGAAGCGTTCCCCTCTCTCCTTTTCCCTTCTCTTTGAGTCTGTCTGAATTCTGGCATCATTGTGCTGCGGGGAGGTTGCTCTCTAGTTTTGGAAGACTCTTGCCAGAGACAAGGGAGCAGGAAACAAATTTCAAAATCAAAGTTGAGTAAGGGGTGCTGGCCCCAGTGAGTTTTTGCTTGTATAGCCCAGTTTCTGGTTCAGAGATTGAAACTCCCATCCCTGTTTCCATGAATTTCAAAGTCTGCCCTTGAGGGGCTATCTCGGGGAATCACACTCACGTATCTATTTGAAAGGCCAATTGTAAAAATAATACCCAGACTTCAGATTTTTTTTTGTTTTGTTTTTTGCTTTTTGTTTTTTTTACAGCTAGAGTGAGTTTAGAGATAAGTGGCTGTGAATTATAATCTTTTCATTTTATAAATGAGAATGAGGGATCTGAGGCCCAGAGCCGTGATTGGCTCCCAGTCAGTCAGCGAGGAGATGACTTGAGAGGTCCTTGATGATCATTCATAGGGCCACTGAACAGGCTCCCCTGTCTTCCTTCCTAAAAAAACAACCAGCCAAACAAAAAACAACCCTTTCCCAGTCCTTTTGACCACACTCTCTCCAATACAGATATAATGTATTCAAGGAAGCTCTTTAAGAGAGAAAGGAAAAAAAAAAGCTTATAATTTTAGCATTGGAAAATGCCTAAGATCTTAACAGCATCAGATTTCTTTTCAGTTATTTTGGAAGGAGAGTTGTGAAAATTAAGAACATAAAGCCTTTTTTATTCTAATAGCCAAGTATGGTATCCCTTTATTCGGAATGGGGAAGATAGAAGAGAAATCAATCACTTCCTCAAGTGGAATTTGTTTTCCATAAAGCTGACCACAGGATGAATCTCTGTAAATAAAGTCATACATATTTCCGTGGCTTTCAATATAAAGTTACACTACTTCTTGGTGAACTTAAGGTAAAGGAAATCATATGCAATAAGTTTAAAATGATGCATTTAAAGACAACATCTTCTAGTAAATATTAAAACTACTAATTTTATTTGCATTTGGAAACTTCATCCGCAACTCTTTCCCTGAGCTAAAATACACCCAGGGATGTGTTTCTCTGTAGGGCGAATCTCCTGTGATATAACTTAACTCTTTATTGCCTAGAAACGTTTGTTTTCAGGATAACTTCAACATATGAAATTTGTGTATTGAAAAAATAAATGAACTTCTAACTGGAGACAGTTTTAGCTTCACCGAGAAATTACAAAGACGGTACAGGGTTCCCATTTGCTCCACACCCAGATTCCCTTATGTTTGACATCCTACATTAGTATGTTACAATTAATGAACCAATAATTACGCATCATTGTGAACTAAACTCTGTCCTTTATTTGAATTTCCTTGGTTTTCCTTAATGTCCATTTTCTGTTCCAGACTCGTGGCCAGGATAGCATCTAATTGTAGTTGTCGTGTCTCCTCAGATTCCTCTTGGTGGTGGCAGTTTCTTAGACTTTAATACTTATTTTTGATGACCTTGACAGTTTTGAGGAGCATCGGTCATGTATTTTGTAGAAGGTTTTTTATTTTGGTTTGTCTAATATTTTTCTCAGCTTATGTGTTTTGGAGAGGAAATGTGCCATTCTCATCATATTACATCAAAGATACATACTATCAGTATGACTTGTCATCCTTGATCTTACTCCTCATCTATTGGCTGAGGTGGTGTCAGATTTCTCCCTCTCCCATTTCCATACAGTACTCTTCACTTGATCTTAGCCAAAAGGCCGAGAAGCGATTCCATACAGTACTCTTGAGAAGGAAGTCACTCTGTGCAGCCCACACATCGGGGTGGGAATTATGTTTTACCTCCTTGAAGGTGGAGTATCTGTAGAAATTATTGGGACTTCCCTTGCATGGGAGATCGTCTGTTGTCTTCCATTTATTTACTCAATGGTATAATTGGGTCAGTATGGACTCATGGATATTTATTTTATATTTTTGGTTATAATCCCTACCACTTTATTTATTTTGTTGCTCAAAGTGTTTTAGCTTTGGCCTTTGGGAATTTCAGTTGAATTTGTGTATATTTTACCTAATAGTTTTCAAACAAGTATGATATGTTTTTAAAAGACACTAGAATATATCTTCTATTTAGAGTGAATCTATTACCTCGAAATAAAATAGAGGTCAGTAAAATTTTTAAATGGGCCATTTTTCTGTGATTGCACTGAATTTTCTATGATAGCACCAGATAAAGTCTGAATTTAATTTTTCTGTCACACACCACGTGTTCATTGGATACCTGTTTTTTCGAGGCACTGTGCTTGGCACTGTGGGAGCTGTGACTCACGCACAGGGCTCAGCCTCTAGTGGCTTGCAAGGCAATAGGTGAATTATGCCAGTACCCGTATAGAGATAGCACAGAAATCCAGAAGGCTAAAGAGAGATGCAGATAAAGGGCAATGGCAGTTTTTAAAAGGCAGAGAACACTTTCAGTCCTGAGGATGTTTGAAAGGATCCTGAACTTCCTAGTGTCTGAGATAGACCTTGAAGGACAGAAAGGACTCTGATTTCAGAGCTGATGAGATGGGGAGGATGGCACGACCTGCGCACAGAACACAGGGAGCAGGACACGGAGGCGGAAAAAAGCTACCCTGGGGCCAGGCAAGTGCTTCAGTTTGACTGGAACTCCTAATTTTGGGTGGATTTGTAGATAGTATATTTAGTGAAAGTGGGTGGCTATACATCTTTTATAGATGGAGTTCAATTTCAGTTTATGAATTTTTTTTAAGGAAAAAATCATGCTGACTTTAGGGTGTATTAATAAGAATATTGACATTATTCCTGGTGACCCTGCTCAATTTCTTGTTTTGTTAACAACTTCTTTGTGGATCCCAGAGTTGTGGAAATTTTGCAGTATAAATTTTTACTCCTCTTTTGTTCGCAGCAGGAAACCTTCAGACTCAGTTTTTTTTTTTAATTTAATTTTATTTTTTCAGTGTTCCAAGATTCATTATTCATCCACCACACCCAGTGTTCCTTGCAATATGTGCCCTCCTCAATAACCACCA
>CM052802.1:39277772-39336397 GCA_028533885.1 Nasua narica | reverse complement strand
ATTCACCCTTTTTAGGTATGAAGTTTAATGAGTTTTGACAAATGCACTCAGTTGTATAACCATCACCAGAGTAAGGAGATACAGTTTTTGATCACTCCAGAAAGTTTTCTGGTGCCCTTTTATAGTCAGTCCCTTTTCCTACCTATCCTCAACATCATGTTGAGTTCCCATCATCCTATCATGATGTTCCTATCATCAACATCACCCCCTGCCCACTACTGATTTGATTTATGTCTTTGTTTTTTCTAACATGAAATAAATAGAATATACATAGCATCATACAGTATGTAGCCTTTTGTGTCTGGCTTGTCTTAGCCTAATGCTTCAAGATTCATCCTTGCTGACACATGTATCAGTTCATCCCTCTTTATCCAAGAAGTTTTTGTTCTCTTGTTTACCCATTCAACAGTTGATGGCCATTTGTGTGTTTCCAGCTTTGGGCAACTATGTGAAAGCTACTATAAACATTCTTGTGCAGACCTTTGCCTGGATGTATTATCTTTCATCTGTGGTAAATACAAGGGGTGGGATTGCTGTGTCATATGGTAAATGTTTGTTTAACTAGGTAAGAAATGGCCACACTGTTTCACGGTGGCAGTAATCTTTTGTGTTCACCATTAGCATAGGAGAGTTCTAGTTCCTTCAGATTTCACCAAGTACTCTTGGTGTGGTCAGTGTTTCCAATTTTTGCCCTTCTTATAGGAGTGCCGTGGTAGCTCACTGTAGCTTTACTTTGCTTTTCTTTAATAAATTAATGACATTAAACACTTTTCCTTGGTTTATTGACCATCTTCTTTGGCAAAGTGATTGGTGAATATTTTGCCCTCCTTTTTTAAAAAATTAAAATTGGGCTATTTGTCTTATTGATTGGACTGTAAGAGATTTTCATCTATGCTACATACAAGCTCTTTATCACACGTGTGTTTTGCAATTTTTTTCTTCCCGGTCTGTGGCTTGTCTTTTTATTCTCTTAACAGTGCCTTTCAAAGAGCAAAAGCTTTTTGATTTGACAAAGTCCAATTTCTATTTTTCTTTTATGGTTCACAGTCTGTGTCTATTCGAAGAATACTTTGCCTGACCCACGCATATCACAAAGATTTCCTCTTAGGTTTTCTTCCGAAAGTTTTATTTTTAGGTTTAGAATTTACATTTAGTTTTGTGGTTCATTTTGAGTCAGTTTTGTTTAATGTGGTGCCAAGTTACGGTTTTATTAGAAATTTTTTTTTTAATTCCTAGATTTTCTATTCAAATGCAAATTCCAAAATATGCCCGGGAATTTTTAATTTTCTTGTATACAGTAGCTGTCTGTATTGTGTTAATGCCAATAATAGAGTGTGACTGTAATATACGTACTGGGACACAAAACTCCTTAAGAGATAAGTACTCCTATTTCCCCTGTGTCCTGGATGCTTTTTTCTTCTTCCCAACTATCATCAACATCAATGAGACTCTCTTTGTAAAACTGTTTCTATTTTTCATTTTCCGTCTTTTCCGAAAGACTGGGAAACTCTGGAGAGAGTCTAGTGAGATCAGTGGAAACAAGTCAATGGAGAGATAGCACGGGGCAGGGGGTGCGTGGCAAACTGAAGCAAGTGGAGATGATTCACATAGTGGAGTAAGCAGGTAGATGCAGGAGTGGAGCCCGGACCTCAGGAAGTCTGGCTTGGGCACAAGGGGCAAATGAGGAAGGAGGAATTGGTAGCATGGCTGCTACACTAACGCAGGGGGTTGGTCCTGTTGTTTTATATTCCATAGGTGGAAGAAAAGAAGGAACCCAAGGGATGGAAAGGGGCCCAGAACAAAGTAACCACCTGAGTGACTGTGCAAAGGATGAGAATACAAAGGGATGAGGGCAAGGGAGGATGCAGAGGGAAAAAAAAAAGCAGGTGTGAAGGATAAATTCCAACATTAAAAGTCTGGTGGACAGGGGATATGGTGTGTCTGGTGGCGGAGATAAGGGCGTTTGGGATGAAAATACAGTTTAAGAGCTGAGGATATGGGATGTTGTTGTTTATGTTTTTTTTTAAAGGTTTTATTTGTTTATTAGACAGAGTGAGAGAGCACAAGTAGGCAGAGAGGCAGGCAGAGAGAGGAAGAAACAGGCTCCCTGCTGAGCCGAGAGCCTGATGCGGGGCTCGATCCCAGGACCCTAAGATCATGACCTAAGCCGAAGGCAGAAGCTTAACCCACTGAGCCACCCAGGCACCTCATGGGTTTTTTTTTTTAAACCTATATTCTTTTGCAAAAGGTAACGATGGTCCGTATCTAAGTTGATCTTTGGAAATATAATTCAGGGTTTAGGTTAGAGTCTTGAGGATAATTACAGAAGTGAAACTTAAAAATATAAGATGGTGGCTTAGTAGGTTAAGTGTCGAACCCTTGATTTCAGCTCAGGTCATGGTCCCAGGTCTGTTCTAGGTCTGTCCCTAAGATAGAGCCCTGTGTTGGGTTCCTTGCTCAGCAGGCAGTCTGCTGGAGATTCTCTCTCTCCCTCTTTCTCAGCCCCTCCTCCCACCCCACACCTGCATGTACCCACTGTATCTCTCTCTCTCAAATAAATTAATCTTAAAAAAGAAGAAAATATAAGATCAGCCTCTCCAAAGAGAAGAAAAGTGAAAGAAGAAAAATAAGACAACTTAACTTCAGGAGGTGCTTATAATTAAAAATTATAGGACAGATAAGAAACAACCGAGGGAACCAGGAGTGTTCAGAGAACGAGCAGAGGGAGCAAAACAGGTGGTATGCAAACAGATGGAGATGGTTCAGGAGGTACTTAGATATATGGGGTGGAGATCACGCAGAATGAGGATCCACAAAGGGCAGTTACATTTGTTTATGACCTTGGTGACCTTGAAGAATCGTGGGGATTAAGGAAAAAGGATACAGGAGAAAGGCAACAGGGTTGTTAACTTTTAGCGTGCCCCAGCTTGTATGTTCTGACAGCTATTAATAAATGCTACAAGAGTAAATATCATGTTTACAAAAGTTAAAGTTAAAACACTCCCTTACTGAAAAAGTTTAAAATGCCTCTTTTTTATGATACTTGACAGTCTCCACGTGCTCATGGAGTTACTCAGTCATCTTGAAAGGATGAATACCTACCATTTACATCAGCATGAATGGAACTGGAGGAGATTATGCTGAGCGAGATAAGTCAATGGTAGAAAGACAATAATCATATGGTTTTACTCATATGTGGAATATAAGAAACAGCACAGAGGATCACAGGGGAAGGAAGGGAAAACTGAATGGGAAGAAATCAGAGAGGGAGACAAACCAGGAGAGACTTTTAACTATGGGAAACAAACTGAGGGTTGCTGAAGGGGAGGTGAGTGGTGGAATGGGGTAATTGGGTGACAGGCATTAAGGAGGCATGTGATGTGATGAGCACTGGGTGTGATATGCAACTGATGAATTATTGAACGCTACATTTGAAACTAATGATGTACTTATATGTCGGCTAATTGAATTTAAATTAAAATAAAAGCGAAATGTAATATGCAGCTTTTCCTACGTACTGGGCTTTGTATCCCTCTTCCTTTCTTCGCTTGTAGTGAGGGAACTGAGAAAATAATAAGTTTATAGCGTACATTAAGTATGATGTATTATGGATAAAAGTAAAGAAAGAGGATAAATGTGTTCAGAGGTCAATCTGCAGGGTGTTCAGGGGAAGATCATGTATTGAAGATTAGAAGGAGGTAAGGCAGCAAAACGCACTTCCCTCTTGGGGACTCACATTCTGAAGGCCAAGCAGCAGGGGCTCGAGCAGCCTCCCGTGTTTGCGGAACAAGGACGGTAAGGCGAGGAGGGAACAGTCTCGGGAGATGTGGTAAGAGGTGGATGTCTGGGACCTTGCTGGCAGTGCTTGGCAGTGCGCAGTACCTGGGCCTGAGGCACTGACCTGCGTGGTCCCGAGTGGGTTTACGGTTTTGTGTTTCCCGTGGGCGTCAGCGGGTCAGCTCCTTCCACTGCTCCTTCTCTTGATTTCGGCCAGCGGTTCATTGCCACCGGAAGAGCCTTGGCCAGAATGCTGTCTGCTCTGGCCCATTCTGGAGCATCATTTTTGTGGCTTTGGAGAAACAAGTAGAAGCTGAGGAGAGCATGCCACAGTTTGGGCTGAGGACACCCCAAAACAGGAGAGAATTGCTGAGGTACATAGAGGAGTCTGGGAGCAATAAAGGAAGAATGTGCAGATCTTTGGGGATAGAGAGGAGGGGATGGAAAAAACAAACATCCCCTGTGTTTAGGAGGTACACACCCAACAATCAACCAAGTCGCCCGAGATTTTCGCAAGTAGGATTTATAAAATTAGAGATCCCTGGTGATACACGTCTGTTCGCCATTTGAGGCTTTCTTCATATCTGTATTTTAAGAAACAGCCTGTTATCTTTAATAATAAGTGTCATTCCCTGACTCACTCTTGGAAAATGGATGTCCTCTAAGTAGGTCTTAATTTTTTTCATGATAGCATGTAAAACATTCAAGTCCTTAGAATTTATTTATTTACTTACTTTCTTGCTCTCTTTCTTTAGAGCAGTTTTAGGTTCACTACAAACCAAGCAGAAAGTACAGAGGGTTCCCATATAACCCCCTGTTTCCCACACATTCACAGCTTTTCCCACTATTAGCCCACTATTAGCTATTACATTCGATGCAGAGTTTATTTTTAAATAGAGTGAAATGAGAAGTGTGAAGTTAGTATGTTTGTGAGGCAGGTGTAAGTCAGAATGCACCTGTTCACACTTAGGATTTTTTTTTTTTTGAAAGTTTGGCTTCTTTTTCCCTGTATCTATCCCTTAGTAGTAATTTTTAAGTAAATATAGGTCTTGAACTAGAAGTTATTTTTGCATAAAATATTAACTTTCTAGGCCAGGTAGGAGGTCTACTATAATGTTAGCTAATTTACGGATTATTACTTTTAGCGGAGGATTCATACAGCTTTGAGGTAGAGGGGATTCCAGGCTCCAAATTGTTTAGATGGACCTGCTGGGAGGTTCTGCTGGAGCAAAGAATTATTATAGCAATTGGTTAGTCTGAGGCTGCTTCAAATGAGTACATGATGAATGAATATGCTAAAATCTTATAAATAAAGCATGGTTGGAGTTCTTATCTAAATAGCTATTTGGGAGGAAGTATTTAAGTGTGTGTGTGTGTGTAAACTGTTTCACAGTGTATTAAAATTGGATGCTTAATTTAGTTAGTCCAATAAACCCAGAGACATTTTGTTTCTTTCATTATTCATCTTTGCAATGATGAAAAAAAAGTTTTTATTCATGTTGCAAGGTCTGATTTCTGTAATCATTGAATTTTTAACATAGAAGAGAAATGGAAGAGGACAGAAGGAGGGTGACAACAGGGTCGTTTTACAGCTATAGTGACCAGAGCAAAGTGTAGGTTTGTCCATTTTTCATTAATTTAATCATTGTATTTATTTCGGAAACCTTGATTAATGATCTCTGTATATCAGACACTGTGCTTAGGGCTGAACACATGAGGGTGTCCCAATCTCTGCGCTCAAGGAAGGGGAGTAAGAATAGACACCTCAACCTCAGACACCTCTACCCTTTCTGTCCCTCCTGCCATCTTGCTTTTCTTGTCCCCTCTTTGGCTCTAGAAGTAAGAATAGGAATCAAACCTTAAATAACTTATACGCAATGGGGGTTGTTTCTCTCCCGGCCTGATTTAACTGTTACAAGCGGTCCCAGTGTAATAGAAATGATTGTTAGGAAGGTTGCTGCTAGTATTATTTGAAAAAGCTATTTGATATTATTCAGTCCACTTCTTTTCCCTAGGCTGTAATTTGTCATCATGCTCTCCTATAGTCCAGAAAAACTATTGGCTTTAAAGGTCTTGACTTATTAAATACCTTTCATGAGCCAACTCAGTCAGTTTCTTGACCTTGATTCCTTCAATCTATATTTTAGGTGATTTTAAAATCTTTCCCTTCATTATGTCCTTGCATCTTAACAATCATTCTTGTTTGGCTTTTCTCACCTTTCTCAAATGTGTCCACGTCTCTTGGGAACTGGGGCTTGCAAGTCATACACCATTAGTCTTTCTTTTTTCTTTTTGGTGACGTCGATGTAACTCAAGTCACCGATTATTTTGGTTACCATGTTGCTTTATGAACATCATGAACTTATTCAACACTCTCACGTACAGGTTCCCTCGATTGGGTCTTCCCTCCACCAATTTTTTTATAATTTTTTTAAAAGATTTTATTTATTTATTTGACAGAGAGAAAGATCACAAGTAGGCAGAGAGTCATGCAGAGAGGGGGAAGCAGGCTCCCTGCTGAGCAGAGAGCCAGATGCGGGGCTCGATCCCAGGACCCTGAGATCAAGACCTAAGCCAAAGGCAGAGGCTTAACCCACTGAGCCACCCAGGCGCCCCATCCACCAATTTTTTTAACCTGATGAAATAAATAATTGATTCCAATCACTTTATCCAGAAAATACCCTCACTTGCGTTTTGTTGAATAACGTTGTATTTTCTACCCGTATTAATGCTGCCTGCCCTCAACTCTTTCTGAAAATATCTCTTATACCCTCTGGATTTAGAACCCAAATAATTATCAGCAGCTAAGTAAATGTTAGCTAGTGCTTTTTAACACATTAAGCTGTGTATCCTTTGGATTTGGAGATTTTTATATTAACTTGAAAATAGGCAGTTATTTTTGGATATATTAACAAAACCGCCTAGGCATTATCTTTCCCTAATATTCAGCTGTGTTCCTTTTTTTTTCAATATGAGATTTAAAGAGTTACAATTTGAGAGAAGGATTAACAATTTTAAAACCTCCAACTGTGGAAGAGGCAAGACTCCAATAAAATCTTATATTTTTGTCCTATACATTCACATTAATTTTTCATCTTTTATCATGAAGTGTGTTATTATCTCTATATTAGAATGGCGAGAAACCTCAGGTCCAGAGGAGCATAGAATCCAGTGCAGAGTGTAAAGTAAGCCCCAGCAGCAGAAAGATGGGGAACATGTGCTGGGCTGATGTCATCACTGTTACCACGTGGCTTTGGTAAAACCTCGCTGGAATCATTGAGTCATTCACTGAGTAAACATTGAAATCTCTTCTGCAGACCTCATAGGCTCATTGAGGGCTGGGTCGCCTATCTTGTACATCATTATATTGCAGATATAATGGTAAAGTGACTCATATATATCAGGGCTCACCTACATATTTATTGAATGAATGAATCAGGAGTTAAGTGAAGGATAGAGAACAGGAGGACAGGCCTATGTGCTGGTCTCTGAGCATTTTGCATACCCACCCCTTCTGAGAGTAGAATCATACAATTGCTTATTGTCATAAACCTGTTACTCTTAACAAGGGTAGCAAAGTTTTTTGTTTGTTTGTTTGTTTTTTTGCAAAGGCCAAAGAGTGAATATTTTAGGCCTTGCAGGCCACACATAGATGCTGTTACTTCTTCTTCTTCTTCTTCTTTTTTTTTTTTTAAGATTTTAGTTATTATGACAGGGAGAGAGAGGAAACACAAGCACAGGGAACTGGAGAGAGAGAAGCAGGCTCCCCACTGGGAAGGGAGCCCAATGTGGACCTCCATCCCAGAACCCTGGGATCCTGACCTGAGCCTAAGGCAGATGCTTAATGACTGAGCGACCCAGGCATCCCTGTTACTTCTTTTTTTTAACAACATTTTTTAAATGTAAAAACTGTTTCCTTGCCTGCAGGCAATACGAAAACAGGGCCGAGCTGGATTTGACCTGTGGGCTGTAGTTTCTCTGCTACAGAACAAAATGATTAGATAATTATCTAGAGAGTATGTTGATACTATGTGTTTTACCTGAGGCTGTATTATAATATGGTCCTTCGAGGCCTTTTTGTAGCAAAAGTCATTTCTGTATGGTCCAAGACTTTGTCACAAGGGTGCAAAGTAATAGGACTCCACTTTTTTTATATTAATTTTACAACTTCATTGAGATAGAATTTATTATCTTCTTAGTCAGATTTTGCAGGGGGATATACTGGCATTTTAAAAAGAGTTGATCAGTATCTCATACTCCTATTTTCTGAAAAAGTTTATAAGATTGGCATTATTTCTTCCCTGAATGTTGCTTAGAATTTGTTGGTAAAACCACTTGGGCCTGAAGTTCTCTTTGGGGAACAATCTGTGATAAGGAATTCAATTTCTTTAATAGTTTCAAGGCTATTCAGTTTCTGTTTCCTCTTGTGCCTGCTTTGCTGAGTTGTAACTTTCAAGAAATCTGTCCATTTCATCTGAGTTGTAAAATTGGTTGGCATAAAATTGTTCTTAGTATTCTCTCATCATCTTATAATGTCTGTAAGATGTGTGTTGACATATCCTTCCTATTTTCTGTTCATTCTCCTTTTTCTTATTCAGTGCAGCTAGAAATTTGTCAACTTTGTTGATCTTTCCAAAGAGCTAACTCTTGGCTTTGTTAATTTTCTCTATTGTTTCCCTATTTTCTGTTACATTTATTTCTGCAGTTACCTTTGTTATTTCCTTATTTTGAATTTACTTTGCTCTTATTTCTGTAGCTTCTTAAAGTAGAATCTTAGGTCATTTATTTTATTTTTTCTTCTTTTCTGATACCAGCGGATACATTTTCATACAAGCACAACTTGAGCTGTAACCCACAAATTTTGCTGTGTTGTGGGTTTTTTTGTCATGTAGTTAAAAATATTCTATGATTTCCCTTGTGATGTTTATACGTCACTTAGAAATGTGGTTTAATTTCTAGATATTTGAGGTTTTCTTAGGTATCATAACAATACTGATATCTATTTAATTTGGTTGTGGTCAGAGAACATGTTTTGTATGATTTTTATCCTTTCAAATATCTTAAGAATTCTTTTAAGTCTCAGTCTATGGTCTATCTTGGTAAGTGCATATATGCATTTGAAAAAAGGGTATACTCTTCTATTATAGGATGTAGTAGACTAAGCATCAGTTAAGTGAAGATAGTGTTGTTCAGGTCTTCTGTGTTTTGGCTGATCATCTTTTGTCTGGTTGTTCTATCACTTGCTGGGAAGGGGTGACAGACCTCTCTCTGATTTTCGAATGGCCTGATTCTCATTTTAATTGCTAATTTTTGTTTCATGTATTATGAAGCTCTGTTATCAAGTACTTACATATTTATAATTGTTTTCTGACAAATTTTGCCTATATCATCATGTTATGAAACATCTCTCTTTATGTCTGGTAATACATCTTGTCTCAAAGTCTATTTTAGCTGGTATTAATATAGCACCGTCAGCCTTCATATAATTAATCTTTAAATATTATATATTTTTCCATCCATTATCTTTCAACCTTTATGTGTTTTAATATTTAAAGTATATTTCTTTTAGGAGTATATACTTGAGTCTTGCTTTTTATCTACTCTGTCAGTCTCTGCCTTTTAATTGGAGAGTTTACAGCATAGCACTGAACATAATCTTTGACAGTTTGGGGGATATTGCTTTACCTTTTATCTTTTTTTTTTTTGCTGTGTGTTCCCCTGCTTGTTAGTCCTGCGTTCTTCTTTTCCTGCCTTCTTTTGGATTATTTGAATATGTTTTAGTATTTGATTTTATTTAGTGGCTTTTGATTATATGTCTTTGAATTTTTTTCAGTCTGCTTAGAGTTAATATGGTACCACTTTTTTTGTAAAATAGGAAAATTTGCAGCCAAACAGATTCCATCACCATGCCCTCCTGCTATTTTTTCATGTTGTGGTTGCTGTATGTATTCTATCTATATACATCAAAAGCCTACTGGAAAATGTTATCCCCAAAGACCACTAGGGAGCCCAGTCCGATGCAAAAGCAAAAGAGCCCTTTATTCAAGCTAGCTTGAGCTCTGTCTCTCACACTCACCGATGCAGCGGTGCGGTGTAGAGAAATAGAGGGAGTTTCAAAAAGCGCAACAGTTTTAGAGGGGCCAGTGGCCAATGAGATTGTAACACACAGAATGTTGCTTAGTAACTGTTTGAACTAGCCTATCACCCTGGCCAGAATTGGCGTGCAAGTTTGGTGGGAGAAAAGGCGGGGTTTATATTCTTTCCCAGTCAGGGGTTCCGCGTTCCTATTGGCTAACCCAAACAAACCCACAGGCGGTCTGGGCCAATTAGCTCAAGGGAGGGCTGAGCCACACTCTGACCCTTCCAGAGGCAGGTCCTGTGGGGGCCACACACAAGAAGGCGGGTGTAAGCAAAAGGAGCCAGCCCTGCTCTGCTCCTTCAGACAATGTTACTTTTTCTTTTTTTAACTTAAAGCATTTAGATCATTTTAAAGAATTTAAGTGGGAAGTCTGTAGTCTTTTATATGTTCATAGATATTTCCCATTTCTGATATGTTTTTCTTTATTGTTGAAGAACCAAATTTCTCTCTAATATTATTTCTTTTTGCCCAAATAACTTTCTTTAGTATTTCTTGTAAAGCAGGACTCAGGGCAAAAATTTCCTTAGTTTTCCTTTATCTGAAAATGTCTTTATTTTGATCAAGATTGTTTTAATCTATAGACAAATTCAAAGAGTACTGCATTTAACATTATTAAGTCTTTCAATCAAAGAGCATGGGATGTCTTTACATTTAGTTAGGTCTTTTTAAGTTTCTTTCAAAAATGCTTTGTAGTTTTCAGTCTATGATGTATTTTCTTTTGTTAAATTTGGTCCTAAATATTGTATTCTTTTTGAATCTATTGTAAATGGAATTTTTTTCTTAATTTCATTTTTAAATTATTTTTAGTGTATAGGAAAAAAATTGTCATGTATTGATGTTGTATCCTGCAACCTCACTGAACTAATTAACTGTAATAGATTGTTTTTTAGATTCCTTAGGCTTTTCTGGAAAATTATTTTCTTTTGCCTTTATTCCTGAGTGTTAAATTTGTTGTATATTGATTTTTGACTTGACAGCTTTTTTATTTCAGCACTTTAAAGACGTTATTCTACTGTCTTCTGACCTCCACAGTTTCTGAAGGAAATTCCATGGCTATTTAAATATTTATTCCCTATATATAATGTGTGATTTTTCTTTAACTCATTTCAAGATTTTTCTTTAGTTTTTAGCAGTTTGATTATGATGTATCTAAGCATAGTATCTTTTAATTTATTTTGTTTGTTCACTGAGTTTCATGAATCTGTAAGTCTATATGTTTTACTTAATTTGAGATCTCTTCAGCCATTTTTCCTGCCTCAATATCTTTCACCTCTATTTCTCTAATTAAAAATAGGCATGCCTGGGTGGCTCAGTTGGTTGGGCAGCTGCCTTCGGCTCAGGTCATGATCCCGGCGTCCTGGATCGAGTCCCGCATCGGGCTCCTTGCTCTGCCTCTGCCTGCCTCTCTGTCTGCTTGTGTTCTCTCTCTGTTAAATGAATGGATAAAATCTTTAAAAATATATATGTATCTTAGATCTTTCATATTGTCTCAAATATCTTTGAGATTTTGTTCATCCTTTTTTTTTTTCCATTCCATATTCTCTCTGTTCTTCAGATGGGATGATTTCTATTGGTCCATTTTCAGGTTCTCTGCCTTTTTCCTCTGCTTTTAAGTCTATTAGTAACTTAAAAACTTTTCCAGATGGTATATTTTTAAGTTTAAAAATATCTAATTGGTTCTTTTTATAGTTTTTATTTCTCCGAGATTTTCTTTTTTTCATTTATTTCAAGTTTATTTTCCTTTTTCTTTATGTAGCAGGATTATAGTACCTATTTTAGTGTTTTTGATATGGTATCTGAGTCATATCAGGATTGGCTTCTGTTGACTGTCTTTTCTGTTTAGACTGGGTTACATATTCCTCCTTCTTTGTGGTCACGTAATTATTGATTGGACCACACACATTGTGAATGTTACCTTGTAGAGACTGAAAGTTTGTTATAATCCTCTGAAGAGTGTTTTGATTTCAGTAAGCAATCATTTTGATTACTTCTATCTTGCTCTTTGTCTCCAATGGCTCAAATCTCAGTTCAGTTCTCTAAGTCTTCGTTGTGCTGCTTTGGGTTTATATCTGTGTGGTCTTACATAGAATTAGGGATTTCCTTCTCTGACTTTTTACCCTCTGGGATTCCTTCCCCACTCTCTGATCAGTGGGGCTCCTTTCCCGGTATCTCTACCTAGAAAGGTAGCAGAGTTTCTATTAAAGTTTTAGTTGCCTACACTGAGCAGTTGCTCTATGACTGCGGTTCACCCTGAGGGCAAAGTTGCAAAAGAAAAATATACTTGGGAAGCTAATCTCCGTGCTAATTTTTTCTCCAAGTTTTGGCCGCTCTTCCTGATCTTCCTTCTCTTGTTTACTTTTCAGAATTTTCAGAATGGGTTGTTGCTGTTGTGAGTTTTCCAGAGTTTATTGGCATAATCAGTGTGGAGGGATTGATTGTAAAGAAATTACATTGCCGTGGCCTATCTGGAAATTATTTAGTTTACTTTTATTAATGAAGAAAAAGTTACTTCTATAAAGAGCAAAACAGTGATAGGGCAGTATGAGTACCAGGCCTAGTTCTAGAAGCATTTAAATATTTTTTATCATGACAGTAGACAATGTTTTCATAGTCAAAGGCATCAGTGCCGGATAAAATCTTAGAAATTTGGGTCTGAAGGACATCAAAGGTTATTAATCTAAGCTCATCATTTTGCATATTTGCCCCAAAGTGAAGTGTATGGCCCAAATTAATTCAGATTTCAGATTAATCTGAAAATTAATTTCAGATTAATCATATAGTTGCTTGACAGAAGTCTTTGTGTCTGTGTCCTGAGTGTGGATGTTGCATTTCCATAAGCCCAAAATCTAAAAATTAGGCAAAATTATCTGACAGAAGGAATCTAAACTATGATGAGTATAAATATTTGTTTTACTAAATTTAAACAGCTAAGTCTATTTTAAATTCCACTTATTTTGGTTCAGGGACATAAATACAAGTTGGATTTAGTTCATCTTCTGATTTTTTTGGGTGGTATAAAAATATGAAAAGGCCTTAAATGAGTATGCTCTGTGCTTATTTTTTTAAGTAATCTCTACACCCAGTGTGGGCTCACAAGTACAACCCAGAGGTCAGGTGTCACATGCTCCACTGAACGAGCTAGCCAGGCACCCCTGCTCTGTGCTTTTATAAGAATATTAGAATACTTGGTGCGTCGGTGGCTCAGTTGGTTGAGCGGCTGCCTTCAGCTCAGGTCATGATCCTGGAGTCCCTGGGTCGAGTCCCAAGTCAGCTCAGCAGGGGGTCTGCTTCTCCCTCTGACCTTCCCCCTCGCATGCTCACTCTCTCTCATTCTCTCTCAAAGAAATAAAATCTTTAAAAAAAATATTAGAATACTAACTAAATAAAAAAAATGAGTGGTACCATTAATTTAGAATCTGCAAAACTTGATGATGGTTAAAATGGTGGAAGTAACTGAATTAATTTCAACAAAAATCAAGTAAATACATAAATACAAATTTCTAAGAGTGATGACCAGTATGAAGGAATAAAGCAGAGGTTCTAATAGAGAGCATGAGCCTAAAGCCCATCAGAGCAGGGGACAGAGAAAGTCCTCTTTGGATAGACTGTATTTTACTTTAACACTAACTGCCCTTTGAAGATCTTGCAGGCAAAGGAAACAGCAATGGAAAAAAGCCTCAAGGCAGAAATGAGTTTGGTGTTTCAGAGGGACAACTAAGGCAGAGTAGAGTGGGTGAAGTGGAGTCAGGGATTGGGAAATTAGGGAGTTAGAGAAGTAGTCATATATGAATAATTGGTACCTTATCGGCTGTGACAAAGTCTTCATATTTTATTCATGGTCAGTTGCTCCAACTAGACTTTCTGTTGTTTGTTTTCTTTTTTTCGTTTTGTTTTTAATGAGTTTTACTTAAAGTACGAGCTCTTGGTCACATAGCTATTCCCACATGGATACTCTGTCTTGTTTCTTCCTCTTATCCAACTCTTACCCCATTTCTAAAAGTGAAGCTCAAACCCAGTATCATCCATGAGGTCTTCTTAACTGCTTTCATAGGATGTATTTTTTTCCCTTTTCTATCCATCATCCATTCATTCTTTTCACTGAATACTCACTATGGACCAGGCACCATGCTATGCCCCAGGAATACAAATATATATAAGACATTTTCTCTCTCTCTACAAAGCTCACTATTTGGTGAAGAAGATAGCCATATGAACAGATAATTATGATTAAGCATGATGAATGCTATGACCAATGAAAAATGAAACATTTGGTTGGGAGCACAGAAGAAACAACTATCTCTACATGAGTAGAGTTTCAAAGGATGAGTAGGGGTTTGCTGTGTGGGGAAACTGAGGAAGGCTATTTCAGACTTTGTGTCTGAATATGCAAAGACCTCAAGACATGAGTAAGCATTGCAAGTCTGAGTAATGGTGAAGGGTCTGGGATGATTACCAAACACTTGGGCATTAAGTTACAGAAGGTTATAAACAGCCTTCCATGCCTTGCCAAAGAGTTTGAACTTTATATGGACAACAAGGAGAAGAAACTTAGAATGTTACTTGGTGGCAGTGTGGAGGATGACCTTAGATAGGGATAGAAAGAAGATAGGAGGCCGTATTGGTCTGCTGAAATAGTCTAGATGAATGACAACAAAGACCTGAATTTAGTCAATGACAGAGTGAATGAATAGCAGGGCTGGATGTAAAGGATAGTTCTGCTTAGAAACTACCAGTGTCAGAGACCAATTGAAAGGGGACCATATGGGAAAAGCAGAGCTTTGAAAAAGCTGGTTTGGGCGAACGTTGCCACCATTAACTAAAATAGTAAGCAGAAGAGGAGAAGCATGGTTAAAGGAGAGATAATCAGTTCCATTTTGAATAGGTTATACTGAATGTTACTACAAACCACCCAAGATACCTATTTCCCCTTATTGAGTTTATAACTCAGTTGGCAGCTACTGCCGTGTATCCTCTGCGGCTAGTATTCTGTTTTATAATGATGCCTTATCTCACTAGGTAGAATGTTGACCATAAAAGAACAGAATCATGGACTTCACTTTTCCAAATGCTTCTTGGCAGTACCCACATGATCTGTTCCTAACGGGTGCCCCGTAAATATATATTAAAGTATAAATAAATACAATTGTAACATTGATGATTCTTTTTTTAACAAGTTGCTAGACTATTCTTTTGGGCCCCCGTACACTAACAGAACGTTCAGTAAGCTCATTGGTTAAGTGCCAGCCTGGCTTTCTACATGTGTTTGCCTTCACCTTTCAGTTAGGATGAGTGGGTAAGTCTCACCAGCAACTGTCTCACAGAGGAGAGTTTTGAATTGGCCTTTCCATTTTCCTTAAGTGGACTCTTCACGCAGTTTACGTAGCAGAAGGTGATGGTACTTTGTGGCACTGAAGATTTCTTCAAGATTTCAGGTAGAAAAGGAAGAAGAGGCATGTCTCTCTTATTTTCAACTGTTTGCCTGGTATCTAAAGCTGTGATTAGTATATAGTAAAATTTCAATAAATAGTTAACAGATGAGTGAACAAATGTAGATTTCCCCATGTTCTTCTATTTTATTGGGTATTTCTCTACAAATCTGGGATTGAGGGTACTAGACATACTCCCTCACCCTAAGTCTTTCTATTCTAAAATGTATTGTACACCGATGTATTTTTAGAAAATTTAACTTTCTGACCTTTGTCACCTATACCAAGTAGGTGTGAAGAAAGAATCCTAAAATCCTTTGCTCGGGTCTGCAGAAAAAAAAATTGTTTTCCCTCTGCCGCTGCTTTCAGAATTGCTTTTACCTCGGGCTTTTTAGGGGAATTTGATTTTCTCTATTGTCTGTCCAGAATATGACCCGTTCCCCTTGGTTTTGACAAGTCCATGGTGATTACTGATGGAGGAGGGCAGAGAGACTGTCAGTGGATCTCTTGATTGACCCAAGCGTGGTGAACTGGCCCGCACTGACTGAAGCGAGGGTGCCCCCCTGCGGGGTGCAGGCCAGCACCTGCAGGGATTTGAAACAAAAGCCCTTGGCAGCCACAAAGCAGGTGCCCCCTTCGGTTCAGTCTAGAAGCTTTAGGCACCTATGGCTAATGTGGGTGCTCACTCTGCCTGTCATTAGTAGCCAGTATGAACTGCTCTTCGTGAGGAACCTCCCCTGCCCTAGAGTTTCTGTCGAGGGAGTTCTGTCCTCAACCTTATGCCCTTTGCTACCACCTGATCTTCTCTTCTTTTCCCTGTGCCTAAACGATCCTTTTCTCTCTCTTTGTCATTCTTTCTCTCTCTGAACAATTTACACCTGTGATACCAGCTCTAGGGCTTTTCCCTTCGGCTCTGGGGAGGTGTTCCTCGAGTCACCACCAGCAGAGCGGCTCTGCGGGGAGGGCTGGTAGCATTTCGTTTCTCTGCCCCTGCGTCGTCATCACATGTACCTGGTTCAGCCTCATAGGGGCAGTGTCTCTGGATGCACAGCTGCATAGCCCAACTAGCGACCGACCGGTTAATGGCCGAAAGAACTGAGAATTATCTAGGCCTTCCGAAGTGTTTTGAAAGTAAAAAATACATAGCTCACAGCTGCATTTATAAAATCCCCTGTCTCCTCCTGTCCACTGTCCTCACACCTCAAACTCTTCTCCTTGATCCAGTCACACGCCGTGGACTCCTCAGTCTCCCCATTTTCTTCTTCAGCATTTTATCCGGTAGCAGAATTGATCTCTGTCCCCAAGATGTAATCCTTCTAATTTAGGAAGGAGAAGGGATTAGACACTATGGGGAAAGGACGTTTGTGAACATTCTTCATGTGATAATTTTTGGACTGTTAGGTTACATAGTAAAAAAATCTGTTTTAAATATATACTTCAAGATGAACTCTTGCATATGTCAGCGATGAGGAGACTTTTTCAAAGAAACAATTTTAAATTATTTTATTATGCCATTTTTTAAAGGCAAAATATGAACTCTCAGGGAATGACCTCCTTGTTAGACAAATTTACCTTTAAGTGATTCATTTTGTGATGTCAGAATTGATGAAATTTCACATTCTAGGATTGTGTTGTCTAATAAAGGCTGCATTACTTGTAGTGGAGAGATTTTGAAGTAAGACATGCTTTGCTACCAGAAAGGAAAAACATACAAGAAAGTGTTCCTAGGCTGCTAGCTATGAACTTTACAATCTGTCAGTTGTTTCAGTTAAGAAAGTCTAAGATCAAGTTCACTAGATATATGCTGTTTGTGGGGAGGGATGTCTCAAGGGCACACACAGAGTCTGACCTATAGGAAGCTCTTGATGGAGGTTGCATAAACTGAACTGTTATTAGAAGCTTTGAAGTCCAGAAATTTCCTTTAGGACATTTACTTCCCACAGCTATTTGTCTTAATTTCTGAAGCTGACTGTTACATTCCTCTTTCCCTTCCTAATCACATGCACACAAAAGCCCTCCCACCTGACTCCCATGTCTTTGGAATTTACTGGGTAGTTCCTGACTGTGAGTGTGTAAGATTGTGAGCTTCTAGAAGGAGGGAGAAGGGACAGTGTCTCAGTGCAGCTTAGATGCTTGCTTTTGAATGATGTTGATGACTTTATTCTAGTAAGACATCTACTGGGTAGGGCGCCTGGGTGGCTCAGTTGGTTGAGCAACTGCCTTCGGCTCAGGTCATGATCCCGGAGTCCAGGGATCGAGTCCCACATCGGACTCCCGGCTCTGCGGGAGGTCTGCTTCTCCCTCTGACCTTCTCCCCTCTCATTCTCAGTCTCTCGCTCTCTAATGAATAAATAAAAAAATCTTTAAAAAAAAAAAAAGACTTCTACTGGGTAAATGGGAGAAGGATAGTAGAGTATTCGTACATGATTTTTCTCCTTGACATTGTCATCATTTGTTCATTTCTCCAGATGTTGGTTATATCTGGGGTTGACTCTGACACCAGTTAACTGATGAGGAAGGTAGGTGGACAGGCAGAATATCTTTTTCATGGAGCTGTGACTCAACCAGATGGTTATAAACCTGGTCTATTATAAAGTACTTCAGTTACTTGAAGCCAAATATTTAAAATGCACAGGCATTCAAAAGAATCTGTGAATTCTTTCCTAAAGTAATGCAGGGATCCTCATCCTTTTGGAAAGTGAATTGGCTTTGTAAGCAAAGTCTGACATCTTTAATACAGACTAACTTAATACCTTTTCATATACCGTTCATTACAAAGTAAAATTTGGCTTGCCTCAGATCTGACCCTACTCAAAATTCAGTAATGACCATGGCATATCAGCATTAAAGCTGCGATAGTGGCCAAAAGTTCAGGGTACCATGAAACCAATATCCACTCTCTTAATGAGGCTCCTTTACATACCTGTCTATCCTGACTTTCTGGAAATAAGAAAATTACGTAATGCTTCACATGTGAAGTTCATAATGTTAGTACTTAATACAAAGTGCCTTTTCAAAGAGTGGCAGAGAGATTTGGGCATGGGCTATGAAGTCGAACGGCTTGGGTTTGGAGTTCATGTACAGCATTTCACAGCTGTGTGAACGTAGGTACATAGCTACTAAGCCTCTCTAGCTTTAGTTTCCTTATCTGAAAAATGAGGGTAATGGCAACCAATCTCAAAGTTGTGGGAATTACATAAGAAAATACATGTAGAGATAGATTTTTGAGATCGGAAAGAAATTGCATTATGTTTTCTAATCTCATTGCAAAGAATTTCTATGTGTTTTTCTTCCTCTCCTCTCCTTTAGGTTCCTAGAGATTCATCTCATCTTTCACTGCCCTGCCTCAGGGACTGACCAACTGACCCTTTCTTTTCTTGTGCTCTTAATTAGTGGCATCCTCTCTGGGAATGTAAGGGATGGGAATGCGTATGTGTGTGCTAAATAGACAACTCTTTCTTGCTTGTGTCTTAGTTAATACTCTCTTTCAAACTTCGTCCTGAAATCCAAATGAAGAGGAGGACACTGGAATGGATGAAGACAAGAAAATAAGTGGGAGCATCAGCCTAAGGAAATCCTGTGACAGGTGGCATCTACCTGTGGCATCTTGGAGTCTGGGATTAGGAGCCATAGTGGGCCATAAAAGTTGTGGACTCTAGCCCAGGTTGAAGTTCAATCTAATTGGGCAAGTCTTTGCTTCTGTTTGCGCTCAGTGGCTTCCTTCATAAAATTAAGAGGGTTGGTCTGGCTATTGTATTCTAAGTTCAGAAGTCTGACATATCATTTGAATGGACACTGTGGTCCAAGAGTAAGTGCTTGTGCAGATGTGATATGAGTGATGCGGTCCATGGGGAGTTGGAGAGCTGCAAATATTTAGTTCCAGGTATTGCTGACTCTGGGGGAGGGGACGATGATCTGTCCAAAAGCCGATCCTGAGATAGGGATCTGAGTATAGGCAGTTTATTTGGGAGTGGGTCCCAGGAAGCATGGTGAGGGAAAGGGGAAGTGAGACCAGGAAGGGATGAAAGCCAGCGAATGGTGTATTAACACAAAATTTTTAGGGCAGTGAGACTTCTCTGGTGATACTATAATGGTAGGTAGATGTTGTTAAACATTGTTCAAACCCATAGAGTGTACAACGTTGAGAGTGCACCCTAATGTAAACTGTAGACTCTGGGTGATTATAATGTGTCAGTGTAGATTCATCGACTATAACAAACGTACCCCTGTGGTGGGAGGTGTCAATAATAGGGGTACTATGCATGCATGGGGACGGGAGTTATGAGAATTGTATCTGCCTTCTGCTTAATTTTGCTTTGAACCTTAAACTGTTGTTTAATATAGGCTTTTTTTTTTTTTTTAAAGGAGATTCATTAATGATTGTGGGCAACTGAGGCCAAATCACCTTTGAGAGCCTTCTGAGAGACTTTTTAGAGAACATGCCCCAGATTCATGTTTCTGAGGGCCTAGGAAGCTGGCAGTGGTAGCTAAGGAAGGAAATTGCTTAAGGCAGAGAGCTTTGGGTTCATAAGGTCGTTCCATACTGTGGGGGGTACAGTGGGGATGTGGGTGGACATCAGCTATAACCATATCTACAATCTAACTTCTTGCTTTCTCAAGAAGTCAGAAATCTCACTTTTTATGGGAAACTTTCCAACTTTGAAGTCGCCAGCTAAATAATTTTTTATAAATCTGAAAAGATCAAATAGAAGATGTTTGTGGGCCATATCTGGTCCGTTGATCACCTGGGCTAGACACATTGGTAAGTGTTTTACATGCAGTTCATTTCTCAAAGGTACAAAAAGGAGATGAGTGCCGTGATGATCCCCACTTTGTGTATGAGGATACCAAAGCACACAGAAGCAATGACGTAGCCATAGCCAAATAGCAGCTAAGTGGTTGACCTAGAATCTAAATCTAAGTGGCTGTGAGCCACAGTAGCTTATTGCCCTGAGTTTCACTGATTTTATCCAACTTAAACTGCATGGGGAAGAACAAACCCAAATCCTACCTGCAGCTTACTTTGCCCCACCTATAATTAAACTTAAGCTTTGGATCACTTAAACTTCTGGCTCTTTAATGAAATGGTTGCCAAAATGAAACTTTAGACACTGAACAACACTTTTTACCTGATACCATTTTTAGTTTCAAGGTATTTCATTCACGTGAGAACAACTGGGACCTAAGGAGAAGTCATTTATTAAACTATGACTGGAGACTTGAAAGTATTTCCCTGAGGAAGCTTTGAAAAAATCCAAGAAAAGATATACTCTCAGAGATTCCAATAATTATTACACACACAAATATATATATATATTTCAACTGAACAGAAAAAGACGAGAAGTTTTGAAAAAAATGTTCTATTTTAGCTACTGAAACTCTCTGCTGTTTTGCTAGCCCATCAATTCAGACTGATGGGTAGTTCTCTTGTAGACATGTCAAGGTGGGATGTGGCAATTTTTCTTCTATTGTTCTTACCTTTACAAATGTTAGGTACAAAGAATTTGTAACATCCTCTCCAAATTCAAAGGGGAATTATGTTTGTAGACATAAAATCTAGTGCATTCATCTCACAAATTTGGTCCTCTCTGTATAGCTTTGAGCCCTTGAGGGATGACTGCAATTACTAAGTATTTCTAGGGTATTGGGTTTTCTTTGAAGCATTTGAGCAATTTTTGGTAGATATGAACTTTGTGTAGTTGGCTTTATCCTATGATGGATAAAAAAAAATTGGCTGAGCAAACTTTATAAAGCATTTCTATAAAGACTGAGCTGAGCCTCTTTGAAAACAAATGTTTCTCTTTTCCCTAGACTTGATTAGCAAATACACATGATATCTTCCACTATAATATCCATCTTTGCAATGAAAGGACCTTACCTACTTTAGGGCCCTTATTTGTGGACAGTTCACAGCCAGCACTGGAAATAATAGCAGCAAACAAGATGGCACCTATCCTCAAGGATTCATGACTTCATGGAGGGATTAAGACAAACCAAACCAAGCCAAACCAAAACCTGACAATTGCATTATAGCTCAGTGCGTGCAGTGGTAGAGGTCCAGAGATAAGGAGGGCCTAAAAGAAGCCAACCCTGGCTGTGGGCAAGAGACACAGGACCAGAGAATTCTTGAAATGATAGCTGAGGAAGAAGACAGATTATCCAGGCAAAGGAAGAAAGATGAGGAAGAGTGTTTTAGACAGAAGGAACAACACATATAAAGGACTAGGGAAAAGTAAGCCTACGGCTTGAGGAACTGAACGAAATTCTCTCTTGAACACTAGACGGGAGAAGGGTTAGGGGAGCAGAAGCTGAAGAAGGTGGGGATAGATCAGGCCAGGTTTTGTTGTAGACTTTTTTGGGAGCTTAGCCCTCATCCTAAGAAGAGTAGGTAGGCATTAAAGTAAGGATACTGTAGGCAGAGGATGGTGTCTGTCATTCCTGGTTGACCTTGACTGGAGAGACGAGAGAGAACACAATGAGTAGGGGACTCCTGGCAGCTGCAGAGTAGAGAAAACATCTTGGGCTGATGAAACCTCTGTGAAATAGGTGTCCCTCTGCCTAGAAGCAACTATAAAGATGAGTATATTGACATCTAGAAGATTTTTCCCTTCTACTATCAAATAAAGTTATAGAAAAATTGTACATGTTTCATTAAAGGACTTTTTAATGTTACTTTGTGCATTCTAGGGTAAAAATCTACCCTCAAATCAGTTTCTTAGTAATTCGGTTTGTCAACTTCTTAACATTTATGAAGTCTTACCTGTTTAAATTTGTGCCTATTAATTATCATTCTAAATCCATTTCTCTCGGAAACATGTTATTTGGTTTTCCAAAAAAGAAGCTTCAAGTGTATTTCTTTTTGTTCCTCCGTTCAATATGCATCAATTCTTAACAAGTACCAATTGTGGAGCCGGCCCTGTTGACAGCCTTGTGCTTGACTAGTGCTCAGTATCTCACTGAATAATTGAGCAAATTTCTAATTGTGCACGTAATGAGTGTGATGCTTGTGTGTTTTTTTTTTAAAAGATAAATAAGAGAAATTCTCAGCTGTGGTAGTTAGAAGGAAAATAAATTATCAAAAAGTAAAAATTTGTCGTTCATCCACTGCATAGCCATCACTGTGTATTTCTGCAGGGCAGTTACAAAAATATAAAATACAGAATACTTACTCCCTTGCAATTCACAGTATCGGTGAGGAACCCAGATCATAAATAAAAAAGAAAGGGGAGCGGGGAATAATGCAAGGCAAATATCGTTAAGAGCTCAGAGTTATGGTTGAAAGGACAAAGTGCAATAGGGGTGCAGAGGGGGGATCTCAGTAAGAGCCATTGTAATAAAGTGAAATGTCCAAGAGGGATGCCGGAGCCTGACTGGCAAGCTGACTTTGGATGTTGATGGCTTGTCTTGCTGCAGAAGGTTTTGTGGATGAAAATAATCTTGATACGTACCATGGTGCCAGGGAGAAACAGAGTGGTGATAACCAAGAACTGCATGGCCTCGGTCTTCTTCCTCTACAGGACCAAGACCTAATGTTACTGCTTTGCCATCATTTGATTCCAATCTTCCTAGTCTTACCGAGATCCCATCACTACCAGGCTCTTTCTAGTCTATATATGTATATATATGATAGTCGGAAATGACGACCTCTTGTAGCCAACTCCCTTCATCTCCACCCCCTTTACCTAAAACCATTTGGTGAGATAACAGTACCTGAACACAACCCATTACACAAAAAGTGACGTTAGCTCCCCTAGATGTTGTTCCATATAATCTCGAACCACCGAAAGAATTAAAACAGAATTTAATTAAAAAGAATTAAAACAGAATTCCCTAAATAGTAATAGGAGCCTAATGAAATTAAGCAAAGTCTGTGATCTAAACATCTAAACTTTTCCTACCCTTTAGACTCTGCCTCAAAAAAAAAAAAAAAAAGAAAAGAAAAGAAAAGAAAGACTCTGCCTTACTTCCTGAGGTATAAATAAGTTACTGGTTACAATACCTAGTTACTATTGCATAGGGATGCTCTTAGACAAAGTTAGTTATAGATAGGAGTACTTGAAAAAGCCAATTTAAAAGAAGCCTTAAAAATCTAAAACGTAAGTGAAAACAAGTAGAGAATTTTAGTATACACTTTTAGCTAGCATTTTCAGATATTATCACCTTCTTTTCAAATCACTTTCAGACCTAACCAGTGAGAAAAGCAAAAATAAAGTTTAAGGGAAATATTTGTCATTATTAATCAGATATATTAATTTCTATACATTATTGTTTCTAATTTAAGAAAAAAGTTACTTAGTTATAAAACAAAACAAAACTGAGGACTTAATATAAGGTTATTTTCATCATGGAATAAGAGTTCAAATTTTATGAGAAAATAGTTAACATTGGATTAACACAGAATATCAGTGAACATATTTTCTGGAAAATGTAGAGATTCCTTCCCTATTACATATTTGTCATGAGGAGAACATTTAAATAAGGTAATGTTTTCCACAAACTCTGTTATGTTCAAAGATTGTTCTCTCAAAGCACCTTGTCTAATTCAGTGGTGTACAAAAATAATTACCATTAACTTTGTTACAATGTTCTGGACTGATCAGGCAATATAAAGGATTTGTGTCAATATTGTGAAGAAACTTCATTTTGTAAAGGAAATTTACCTGGTAAGGAAACTTACCCAAAGAAAATTTCATTTTAGGACTCCAAACAAACTGAAATATTGCTAATATTAGATTTTTAAAGAACTAGCAATGCAGTTTATGAAATTCTGCTGCTCTTTGGCATTCCTAAGAGAGAATGCATTACTTGCTACTTCTTAGGCATGATGAGATTGAAGAGGGGTAAGAAATCTACATTATTATCTAAAAATGAGGGCATGCTATAGGGAGCTGGGCCAGTGCTCTGAGGGACACAGAGATGAATAAAATATAGCCCTGGGCTTTAAAACAATAACTCGAATGTCTGGGGAGGAGAAAAATATCTTTGGTATCTCCAAAAACATTGTTTTAAATTATAAAAATAGTATTATGACAATATTAATACTTAAGGTCATTAAGCAAATCCTCCCTAATCTTCTTATCCTAACACATTTATTATATTTAAAAAATTTATTTTTGGGGGGGTCGCCTGGGTGGCTCAGTGGTTTAAGCCTCTGCCTTCGGCTCAGGTCGCCATCTCAGGGTCCTAGGATTGAGCCCCACATCGGGCTCTCTGCTCGGCAGGGAGCCTTCTTCCCCTTCTCTCTGCCTGCCTCTCTGCCTACTTGTGATCTCTCTCTGTCAAATGAATAAATAAAATCTTTTAAAAAAATTATTTTTTGTCCCTATCCACATGTATATTTCATCAATTATAATCATAGTGAGTATATAACTTAATATTTATTTTCACCCAATAGTGTATGGCTAACATTTTCATGTTTTTATTGTTGTTCATTTTCATAATTTTTAATGGATGTGTGATAGGCTATTGAGCCAAAGCATCAGTATTTACTTAAACATTCTCCTATTTTTAAAGTCTTTATTTTTCATACTATAGGCACTTATGTAATAAGCATCTTCATGCATATATTATTTTTCACTTATTTATTTATTTATTTATTTATTTATTTATTTAGACAGAGAGAGAGAGATCACAAGTAGGCAGAGAAGAGGGCAGAGAGAGAGGAGGAAGCAGGCTTCCTGCTGAGCAGAAAGCCCAATGCGGGGCTTGATCCCAGGACCCTGAGATCATGACCTGAGCTGAAGGCAGAGGCTTTAACCCACTGAGCCACCCAGGCAGCCCCATATATTATTTTTATACTTGAGAATTTTTTTAGGATGAGTTCTAAAATTCCTGGGTCAAAGAGTAAGATCACTTTTATGATTCTGGATATATATTACTATATTACATTCCAAAAGAGTAGAATTTAGTTAATACATCATTATTAGCAATGCATTTCTGTGTTATGCCACATTGATAGCACTGAGAATTTTCATTATTTTTTCTAATTTAATATGTGCAGAATGGTACTTTATTGTGTTTTAATGTACTTTTCTTTGATAATTAATAGGGCTGAAAATTATTCCATATATTTGTTGAATATTTGTCCTTCCTTTTCTTTGGAGACTTGACTTCCTTTCATTGATTTCTCTTTTGGAGTCTTGATTTCTTTCTTGCAGTCATCATAACTTTTTGCAATTGGTTAGCAATGAGCAAGCCTTTTTGGGCAGAAGAAGCGCTTTCTAAACAATGAGGCATTCAGAGAGAGGGAGCCCTGGGAACAGAATTTATTTGGCTGGGGTAAGATAACATGGTAATAGAGTTCTTTCCTATAAATGTCTGTCCATTGTATGAATGGAAATAAAAAGGATACTGTTTTAGTCACATATCATACTGCAATTTCAGAATCCTTAAAGAATGTTTTTTGACTGTGTGATTGAAATGTTTTACTTAGGGATAATTTATAAAGGTTCTTTTTCATCTAGGGATATAATTCCCTGCTCTTGGCACAATTACAACCTGAGCTTAGAGAGAGGACGTCAATTTTTAGTCTGGTAGTCTCTGGACGCTGTTTTGGCACTAGAGGTGAAGTGGATTTGCAGGAGTTGTTCCCCCACGTACCGCTGGTGTTTCACATGATTTGTCACCTCATTCCCTTTCTGGAACTAATTCATTCTCTTCTGTTAAAACTGATGGGTGAGAGATTTGACACTCCAGCAAGCTCCATTGTCCCAGCTGTATGACAGAAGCCTGCTGCTGGGCCGATTGTATAAGTCAATCTCTCGTTCTTTTCAGTGGATGAATATGTCTGGGTTTGAAAGGGTATTTAGATATTGACATCTAGTGTGGAACATTAGTAGAGGTTACTTTTTCCATGTTTGAAAATTTATTTGTTGTCAGATTCTACTTTACATTTTGAATGGCTGGAAACATTTTTGAGGATGTCATATTTAAACAATGAGCTATGAAGCCCCCGTAATGTAGTTTTGCCTGGTTTATCAATGGCTTCACTGATTAAATATTCACAATACAAGCATTGGCTTGCATTATCGGTAACTTTTTTTATGGAGACAGATATTGATTTAAGGTACCTGGCTTTGATAGAATAGTGAATATTTGGAAGAAAAGCCTTTTTGATATTGGATGTCTCTGAAAGTCATTGGCATTGGCTTCCCATGTGCACTACTCAAAGAAAGAAGAATTTTTCATTTTAGGAAGGGACCTGTTATTAAAATGACCAGTTATTTTGATTTTTTCAAATTAATTTCAAAATCACAGCATGAATCATAATAGTGCTTGGTTATCTTGTCAAAGTGTTGGGAAGTATCTTCAGTAAGTTATTCCTAGAAACAGTGCTTTTAGTCTGGGTAAGAAAGCATCAGGTTATCAGATGACTCAGCCAGAACTACAGATTTTGAGGGTATGGTTGAAATGAGATGCAGAGGAAAAGTTAGGGGTAAATTATGGAGAAGTCTCAAGCCTAAAAATACTTGGGCAAGAAGGCCTCTGGAGAGCACATTTCCTTGGTAATTGACTGGCATCCGTGACCAAACCAGGGAGGCCTGAAGAATAGTTCCAGGCAAGGGTCAAGTTTGTCTCTGCATCCATGACAGGCTGGACTTTGGTTCCTAGTCAGAAGTCAGGGGCTACTTCTGTGGCTTCTAGAGAAAGAAGAATTGTGTGGCATTTTCCTCTATTGTGGCTCAGCTCCTCCCCATCAGCCTTGTCTCTGGGGGATTATCCTTGACATTAAAGATCTCAGAGTGAGTCCTAATCCCCTGGGTGGGTAGCTGGGTCCTCAGTTATCCCAGGCCTTTTTTTTTCTGTCTGAGGTTTCTTTCCAAATGGGAAAGAGTTTAGACAATGCCTGAGTAGGAACAAGGATGGGACATACCTCTCGTATTCCATGAAATCTGCAGAGGAGACAGGAGATCAGGAAGCTCGTCCAGGCCAAAGACCACCAAGAGCCTTAGCCGATATAACTGAAGTGCCAATCGGGAGGACGGAAACTGGGTGGGGCATCTACAGATTTTTCCATTTACCAAAACAAGACAAGAGTAGCTGGAACATTCATAGGCAGGTAGAGACTGGAGAAAATTCCTGAGGTGTTGACTTGAGGACACATTCAAGAGGGTGGCTGCGGTTGACCTTTGGTTCGGCAGCAAGATATTAAGGATTTTCAGTTAATTCAGATAATGTTATGTAATATTGATGTTACATCTTTTATCTTTAGTATATACAATTATCTTTAGGTTTATTACTAAAATGCTCTTGGCTTCAAAAACAGTTTAAATATACAATTTTAAGTTTGATGTCATTCTTTTTTTTTTTTAAGATTTTATTTATTTATTTGACAGAGAGAGAGAGATCGCAAGTAGGCAGAGGCAAGCCGGGGGCGGGAGGGTGGGGAAGCAGGTTCCCCACCGACAGAGAGCCCGATGTGGAGCTCGATCCCAGGACCCTGAGATCATGACCTGAGCCGAAGGCAGAGGCTTTAACCCACTGAGCCACTCAAGTTCCCCAAGTTTGATGTCATTCTTAAAAATAATTTTGTTAATTTTTACCTCCTTCAACTTTAACATCACTCCCCTATTTTCTTTAAAAATGAATACCATTTCTTCTGTTACTGGTTACTAAGAAGTAAATCCTGACTCAATATGGACAGATTGATATACATCTCAAAAGCAATGTTAGCCTCATAACATCTACTTAGTATTTCAGATTAAGGAAACATAAAAGAAGACATTTTGATACTTCAGTTCAATTGATCACAAATTCCCAGAGGAAGGCAGTCCTCTTTCACATTCTGGGTAGTGCTCTGAATCTATGAATATTCAGCTAACACTAAATCAATCTATAAAGGCTTGATAGAGAGGCTAGTTTTGCAACTCAAATCTGGTTGCATTCTCAGGCGGACCAAATAGCCACAGCCAACTCTATCATAATAAATGGTGAAGCTGATACCTTGTATTCTAGTTCAGTGAACCTAAGAAGAGTGTGTGTATTCAAGTGTAGAAGAGCGAAATGTTTGGTATTTATACGAAGACATTTTATGGGAATTTCCTTGAGCTAGATAATCACTATCTGGATAATTAATGCCCTGGGTAGTAGAGAATTGGTCCTTATAATGTATCACATTGCATTTGAGAAAACTGAAAAACACAAACAAATGATTTGTCCTTGTTTTGCTTATTAGACCATGTTGTTTGACAGCACTGACTATATGCTTTTTACCTTGTCAGCAATCGCTGTTTAAAAAGAACAAGCAAACAAGGATAGTAAGAAATTAAAGGTGAAAAGTGTGCTGGTCCTAATTTAGTTCTCCACGTATAGATTTGGTGGTAATGAGATAATTGCATTTGGGAGTGATTACCTCTGCCTCATGTAAATTTAAATTCCAGAGTCTATGAGAAGGCTGCCTTTAAGGTTGCCACATCGCATGAGCCATTTAGCAGGGAAATGAAATTAAGCACTGAATTAGTTTGATCAGTGTTTACTGCAGTGTTGTACCAATCTCATGCAAGAGACTTTACAACTTGCCATTCAGATTCCTTAGTATGGGCTTTAATAGCGAAATTATTGCATGGGCCTGAGACTACCTGGACAGATACACACCTGGGCCAGTCTCAGATAATACTTCTGAAGGCAGCAATGACATCGCTGGCCTTGAACAGGAGGAGGCAATGCTATGGGATTCTAACACTGAACGCTGTGGGAGTTTTGCAGATGAGTTCTACAGCAGAAAGTTAAAGACATGATGTAAGTTAACCATTCAAGAAAGTATCATTCAAAAAACACTTTCTCTTCCTAATTTGGTAGGAGATTAACCTGCCTAAAACTTATCGCCTTAATCTTTGACTTCTGTGTTTTGTCAGATAAGGTTTTGAAATTCAGTGAGAGGTTGCTATGGTAGGAGTAAAATACCAGAAAAATTCTGATTTCAAAGGTTCTGGGAAAAATGAAGAGCAGACGAGGTCTGGTGGTCGTGTCCAGTATCTTGTGTTGGTAGGACAAGTTCATGATTCTTCACAGGGAAATCCTTGAGAAGTGGAGACAGCTGGGTGCTAGAGCAGGAAGAGACATCTGGGGTTTGGGTTTTTGTTGTTTACAGGGAGGCGACTTATAGAAGACAACCTTCTCTGCCCAATGTGTGGAAGTGTTCAGGTCAAAGGCAGGCAGCGTTGCTTGGGGAGAGTGAGGGAAGAGTTCTTTATCAGCAGGCAACGCTGGGAAAGCATCAGTGTGCTTTCTTGTCAAACCTGGTGGGAGTGGAATAGGAAATGTGATTCCCTGGGGCATGGGAACAGTCTGTTACAACTTTGATCTTTTTCATGTGTTTTTAATGTACTTAGTATATTGGCACAGATTTATACACATATAAATGCATGACTAGACACAGACGTACTAGGGGTCCATTTCCAATTTTTTTTTTCTTTTTTACTAGCATGGTAAAGAATGTAAAAATTTGGATGTCTAGGATCAGGTCCTTTTTCTTGCAGTAATTTAGCCTGGCTTCTCCAAAGATGCTCCCTAAACCAGAGACCCAAGGAATTGCTTTGTTCTCATTATATAGGTTTTGTGCTCATTGGCAATTGTTGTTTTAACTTACAGACTGATCTGATCTCTATCTTACTTCCAGACATTTGTATTTCACAGACACAAGTTCCTCATTTCTTTTTTAAATCCCATTGATCTGTACACATTCTTTCAGATCACCTTGAGATTTTGATGGAACAAGGTGGAGAAGATATAAATAAAAATGAAAGTACTTGGAGAATTGGCTGTTTGGACTTTCCAAAGTAACCTCACAGTTAGGAAATGGATCTTTCTGGGGTGCCTGGGTGGCTCAGTCATTAAGCCTCTATCTTTGGCTCAGGTCATGATCCCAGGGTCCTGGGTTCGAGCCCCACATCAGGCTCCCTGCTCAACAGGAAGCCTGCTTCTCCCTCTTCCACTTCCCCTGCTTCTGTTCCCTCTCTCACTGTGTCTCTCTCTGTCAAATAAATAAAATCTTAAAAAAAAAAAAAAAAAAAAAGTAGATCTTTCTATTGTGGAATCCCTAAGTAGCTTTAAAGAGTCAACTTATTAAAAGTGCTATTTGTCTCAATAATCATATTTTTCTTTCTCATAAATCATTACTCTGCTCTTTTCCTATTGGCCTCTGGTATTACAATAAGCTGGAATTGGAAGATTCGTTCTTAAAATAGAATGCAATGCTTTTTCTATAATAAGATCGGCTTTAATTTAGTTTCAGTGCAATGAAAATATAATGAAAGTCTCGACTTCAGAACACAGAATCTGGAGAAATGTGCTGTCAGTACCAAAAGCTATTCATAACCTTTTCAAGATATAACAATATTTCATTTCTCACTAAAATTGTTTGTGGGGCTTTAGAAATTTTCTTCGGATAATAAAAGATGTCACAAAGGTAACCTCAGTGAGATGATTTTATAGCAATTCATAGTTATAAGAATAATTTAATTAGCGATTCAAGATGTGAGAAGGCATATACCATAATATTAAATCACGAAGCCCAGTAAAAATGCATTTCACACATTTGAGTTACCTCTGGTATTCACTATGACAGAAGTGAGAATGCACCTTAGCTAGTACTTTTGTCAACCTCGGATTCTCATATAACAAAAAATAAATATCACTTCTGTTATTTATTTTTTTTTAAGATTTTATTTATTTAATTTACAAAGAGAAAGAGATCACAATTAGTCAGAGATGCAGGCACAGGGAGAGGGGGAAGCAAGCTCCTCGCTGAGCAGAGAGGCCGATGCAAGGCTCGATCCCAGGACCCTGAGATCATGACCTGAGCCGAAGGTAGAGGCTTAACCCACTGAGCCACCCAGGCGCCCCAGATCTATTATTTAGTACACTAAGGCCACTTAGGAGAATGGCTTCTGTACTGTCAGCTGAAACTTTCCACTCTTACCCAGTTCATGCCTTGATAGCACAAAAAGGGAAATGGCTGAAGAATTCAGTTAAGGGAGAAGAAGTCTAATTTTATGGGCTATCACCTTGTAAATTGTTATAAAATGCTGGAGTAAAGTTTCTTTCTTTTCTTTTCTTCAAGTTGACCTTTATAATGTTAAATTGGGATCTTAAGGCAAATACCATATTGATTAGATTTTAAGATGCTCTATCAGTCATACAAACTGGATTATGTTGTGTTAAGAGCCAACTCCAAAATCGCACGGGCTTACAATAACCTAGTTTGTGTTTCACTCGCTCAGCGTGTCCATTGCAAGTCACCTTCCTAGTTGCTCAGACACCCAGCCACAGAGGTGCCATCTCCACCCCTGGTTTCATGATTGGTGAGACAGGGGAAAAAGAACATGAGGACTCAGATGCTGGTATTGAAATTATTATTTCCACTTATGGCCACACTGCTTTTGAGCAAGCAGAGGATTCCAGAATCCTAGCCCGTACCCAGAAGAAGAGACCCAGAATTTGTAAACAGCCTTAATAAGCAATCACAGAGGCCACTGACTGAAAGATGTACTACCAATCTGATGGTGTGTTTAGAGAGGTGGGGGAACAAAACATTGTATTATGTACCTGTAAGGCTTATAAAATATGCTTTAGGGCTGCATATTAAAAATAAACATTGTTATTACCTGATGTTCTGAAAGGGGGAGTAAGGACATGATTGAATGAGACTATGTATCTGGTTACGGGGAAATATCATAAATTATAAGGATAAGGGCCACGCAACGAATAAGGAAAAACAGGTGCTTTAGCACTAGACTAGAGCTTAGTAGCTGTATGACTTAACCTCTCCATGTCTATAGACAGGGAATCATATCTGTACTATTGGGTTATTGGGAGAATTTTTTTTAAATATTTTATTTATTTATTTGACAGAGAGATCAAAAGTAGGCAGAGAGGCAGGCAGGGAGAGAGGGGGAAGCAGGCTCCCTGTTGAGCAGAGAGCCCAATGTGGGGCTCGATCCCAGGACCCTGAGATCATGACCTGAGCCAAAGGCAGAGGCTTAACCCACTGAGCCACCCAGGTGCCCCTACTGGTAGAATTAATAAGATGGTAGATATAAAGTGCCTGCCACATAGTAGACACTTGATTGATGAGAATTATTATTAGAACACTTTCACGTACAAAGTATTATGCTTTGACATAGTATATGTGTAGAGAGGCATTTATTAAATGAGTTTGATCATATGTGCTGTTTTCATTCCTATTAAATATATCTGAGTGAAGAGAACTGAGTCTACTTCTGATACAGTTTTCTTTTTCTTTTTTTTTTTTAAGATTTTATTTATTTATTTGAGAGACAGAGAAAGTGAGAGAGAGCATGAGAGGAGAGAAGGTCAGAGGAAGAAGCAGACTCCCCGTGGAGCTGGGAGCCCGATGTGGGACTCGATCCCGGAACTCAAGGATCATGACCTGAGCCAAATGCAGTCGCTCAACCAACTGAGCCACCCAGGCACCCCCTGATACAGTTTTCTTTTAACAGATACAATGATAATGTCTTTTTAAAAATGATTTTAAAATTGTCCCTTTATCAGTGCACAAAGGATACCCACTTTCCTATTGTGTTTACTATTCTACAGTGGTTAGTGTTAGTTAGTAATCTAGACTGACCCTAAAACATTCAGAAGCCTTGAGCGTTTGGCTCACTAGATGAGATATGGCTCGCATTCTTAAGTAAAAGATGCTCAAAATAAAATCAGACCATCTGAAGTGGATGGATGAATGACTGTCTGAAAAAGACCAACATTTTTTTGAAATAAGATACAATTCTGTATCATTTTGCCAGCTCAAATTGAGGATATTTATTAAAATGGAGACAAAGAGCTAACACGCATTAACACATTTAATCCTCACAAGAAGACAAGTGCTGCTCTTTTCTGCATTTCACAGATGTGGACACTGAATTAAGTCATTTATCCATGGTTGCACAGAAAATAAGAGGTTGAGCCAGGGTTGAAACCGGACACTGTGTTCCTCAAGCCCAAGCTCAAGCACCATATCTCACTCATTCATCTGTTTGTTCATTCATTCACTTTCCTTCTCTCTCTCTTTAGTAAAATCATTTGCGTCTCACAATTCCAAATATATTCTGAGTCATCTTGGTAAACTTACGGACAAGCTCAGGCCAAGTGACAGTCAGAGAATGGACAGTCATTAGTAATCTCAACTGCCTTCCATACTAAGGAGAACATAAAAAAGGAGCAGAATGGACCATCTACTCCCCAGAGAGGCTAGAGGCCACCATCGTGGACTGGAAATTGCTTTTTACATGCATCAATTGAAATGGCCTCCGCATGGCAATTAGATTTAATGAAGGGAAGCTGCTGATAACTGAGACAGGCTGCCAGGCCTTCTGTTGGTTATTTTTAGAGGAAATAGATTATACAACCTGTTTGGCCCCAATTCCTATCCCCCTAAAATTGCTTTTTCTTGGTGGCTTTTGCCTCTTTTTCTGAATTCAAAATCAAGAATGGACCAAAGATAGGTTAGTTGATAGCGTCAAACAAATGCTGTCATTAAAAAACTGGACACACAGTGGTGCCTGGGTGGCTCAGCGGGTTGAAGCCTCTGCCTTCGGCTCAGGTCGTGATCTCAGGGTCCTGGGATCGAGCCCCGCATCGGGCTCTCTGCTCAGCGGGGAGCCCGTTTCTCTCTCTCTGCCTGCCTCTCTGCCTACTTGTGATCTCTCTCTCTGTGTCAAATAAATAAATAAAATCTTTAAAAAAAAAAACAAAACAAAACTGGACACACAAAGATGCTCGTAGACCTGCTATATAGAGACATAAAGATAAAGACTTAGACACCTTATATACGTACAAACATATATATTACATTTCTGTATACACAGTTGACCTTTGAATGATAGGGGTTTGAGCCAAGTCAGTTGTTAAGCGTCCGACTCTTGATTTCAGCTCATGTCACGAGCTCAGGGTCCTGAGATTGTGTCCCGCATCAGGCTCCACGCTCAGCAAGAAGTCTTCTTGTCTCCTTCTCCCACAACTCTTCTGCTTGCTCGCTCTCTCTCTGTGTCTTTCTCTCTCAAATAAAGAAATCTTTTTTAAAAAAATACAGTATAAAATACATACAATGTGCCAAATATGTGTCAGTTGACTTTGCCTTATCGCTAAGATTTCTGGTCAGCAGTACGCTAGTAGTAGTAAAGTTTTTGGGGAGTCAGAAGTGACACTTCGATTTTCAGCTTTGCGGGGTCTGGAACCTCTAACCTTCATTGCCGTGCAAAGGTCAACTCCATGTGGATTTGGCGCCTTCTTTGATGTTACTTAACTGTATGCCTAACATAGACCTTTCTCCATAGTTTAAATCATAGTTAAACTGCAGTTTTATCCATTTGCCATTAAATTCCACTAAATTTCCGCTAAATTTTTTTCTTATTTTTAGAAAAAGTAAGTAGAAGTAAAGAACCCATGTATCAGCTCAGAGGATTTTTTGATGACTGAGCTTCCTACCCATGATTAAATGTCTGCAGAATCTGTCACATTAGGAAGATGCACAAACTTTAGTTAAAAGACCTTTAAAGGGACGCCTGGGTGGCTCAGTCAGTTAAGCATCTGCCTTTGGCTTAGGCCCACAATCCCAGGATCCTTGGATCGAGCCCATATTGGGCTCCTTGCTCTGCAGGGAGCCTGCTTCTACCTCTGCCTGCCGCTCCCCCTGCTTGTGCGCTAGCTCTCTCTCTCTCTCTCTTTCTCTGATAAACAAATAAATAAACTCTTAAAAAAAAAAAAAGACCTTTATGGTTTTAAGAAAGCAATTCTATTGTCAATGTTAACCGAGCACTGAATGGCTATTATTTTCTGAGGCCACATATACTAAGAATGAGATCTAAAAGAGACACATTTAAATGGGATCGTAAGATGCCTTTTACTTGTATCTATATCATGTTATTACCCTAGTCTTACAGAAAAAATAAATCAGACAAGTGAGAAACCAAGCGACACTGGGAGAAGTAGGAGTACTCGGGTTTATTTTTACGCTGGTGGACCCAGACGAGCTCGCACTCAAAATTCTGGACTCTGGGTAGTAGGGTTACAGAGCTTTTATGGGGCAGTGCGGGGGTTCAGGTTCCAAGGGCTCTGCTGACTGCTGGTAGGTGGGATTAAATTGCGGGGCAGGGCGGGGGTTGCTTTAGGGGGGGGCTGGGTAGTGCAGGAAGCTTGTGGCGGGAAGAATGTGTGCAGAAGCAGAAATGGCTGGGTATCTCTTGCTCAAGTGGGGCTTCTGGTTATCTTTTAGTACTGCTAGAACTTTTCCATCTTCTGGGGCCTGCCAGCCTGGGCCTGCTCTGGGTTATTTTCCTCTTCACTAGCAGAATATTGAATTGACTCTTCTAAGCTGAACAAAGTGTGTCTTTTTAAAAATAATGGCAGTAGAGCCTTTGATCTCTTAAGGAAGATATTTTTTTTATTTTTCTAAAAAGAAAATCGGAACGAGCTTTTGAAAAAATAATATTTTAAGCCTGAGAAATATATGCCTTTAAAATGAAACACAGTAGTTCTAAATGAAAACACCTTATAAGACACTGAAAGAAAAACCTCACCTTATAAAAAATCATATTAGAGGGGCACCTGGGTGGCTCAGTGGGTTAAAGCCTCTGCCTTCGGCTCAGGTCATGATCTCAGGTTCTTGGGATCGAGCCCCGCAACGGGCTCTCTGCTCAGCCGGGAGCCTGTTTCCCCCCCTCTCTCTGTCTGTCTCTCTGCCTACTTGTGATCTCTCTCTGTCAAATAAATAAATAAAATCTTTAAAAAAAATCGTATTAGAGATGTTCTGATTTTAATTAAGGAGGAAGTTGATTGTTCATGATGGTGAAATAATTGGATAACAAGTGAAAGAGAAAACAACTAACCCCTAAAGCTGCACGACATCAATATTATTTGGTATTCTCCTTGATTTGTAATCATTCTTAGGGAGCATGAAGATTTGTTTTTTAAAGACATTTTATTTACCTCCTAATACATGGATTTTTGGGGTATGAGATGTCATATGTTTCTTCTGTCTCTCATATTTCTATTATAGAAAAAAGCAGCTAAATTTTAATGTCATATTGTCGTGTAGTCACCAGAAGATTGAAGAGCCACCGTCTATAATCAGGGGAGAAGGAAACAGAATCCCCTTTGGGTGAAACTTACCATTTCTTTGTCTTATACTTTCCCATAAATTTTCTTTTTTTTCCCCATAAATTTTCATATTTAATTTGTCATCGGATGTCCACAGAAATATTCTAAATTTCTTTCACTGTAAATTTTTCTTTTCTTTTCTGTTTTTTTTTTTTTAAGGATTTTAGTTATTTATTTGACAGAGAGAGAGAGATCACAAGTAGGCAGAGGCAGGCAGAGTGAGAAGGGGAACCAGGCTCCCTGCTGAGCAGACAGCACGATGTGGGGCTCAATCCCAGGACCCTGAGATCATGACCTGAGCTGAAGGCAGAGAGGCTTAACTCACTGAGCCACCCAGGCGCCCCACACTGTAAATTTTCAATGAAGTAAGATTTATTACTCCATTATAGAAAATTTTGAAAACAAAGGAGAGAAATTTTTTTTTGTCTTTTAAGATTTTATTTATTCATTTGACAGAGAGAGAGAGAGACAGAGAGAGAGAGAGAGAGAGAGGGAGAAGCAGACTCCCTGCTGAGCCAAGAGTCTGACTTGGGGCTTGATCCCAGGACCCAGAGATCACGACCTGAGCCAAAGGCAGATGCTTAACCATCTGAGCCAGCCAGGTGCCTCGGAGAGAAAATCTTAATTAACAAAAAGATTTCATTTCTTTCCTTTCTATATATGCTATTTTCCTCATCCTAGTCTGATGCCCTCTCAAGACTCCTCTTTAGGTTAAGAATCTGACAAAAAGGTAGGTAAAATGTTTCTAAAGGAAATTAGGTAACATGTATGTATTTTTTCTCTGTATTTTTATTAACATGCTTTTTGAATATTCACTGCATAAAAGGCTGATTGTTTCTGAAATTCAAAAATGGATCAAAAGCCATCCTCTATCGCCCCCACGCCCACCCCAGCCCCCATAACAAAGCTTTGTGTACAGCTGGTGCAGCATCCTTTCTTCCTTCTCTTAATAATCACTGAGGACTGACTGTTGTGGGAACATGTACATTTAAAATTGCACCCAAGAGGGGCGCCTTGGGTGGCTCAGTCGGTGAGTGTCTGCCTATGGCTCAGGTCATGATCCCAGGGTCTTAGGATGAGCCCCGCATGGAGTCAGGATCCCTGCTCAGCAGGGAGTCTACTTCTCCCTCCCCCTTTGCTCCTCTTCCTCTACCCCTTTCCCTTGCTTATGCTCTTCTTCTCAGGTGCTCTCTCTCTCTCTCAAATAAATAAATAAAATCTTAAAAATAAATAAAATAAATAAAATTCCACCCAAGAGAGAAAACTGTGGTTTGGTGCTTCTAGCATTTTTGTCTCTACTTTGAAATCAGATGTTGTTTTAAATAAATATGTGAAAAGAAACTTGAGATGATTCAGAAATAATTTTATTGAAAACTTAGTATCAACTTTTTAAAAGAATTGCATTAAACATGTGATAAATACACATGAGTGGTGTGATTAAATCATGTAGAGACAATGTTTGTCTAGAGTGAAGAAAGCAAATTCATCAACCCCTCTGCAGGTTTTAATCATTGTAATTTAATGGCTCTTGCAGAATTGGAGATTACCTTTGCATCATAGCCTGACACAGATAGTAAGTCATGAGTTCGAACCATAGCACAACCCCCATTGCCATTACACCTGGAAATACTCCTTAGAATTGTCCAGGGTTCCCATGTATATGGCAGGCCTGGTCTACTGTGCAGGTCACTGGAGGACATCTGAAAGTCCAATGTGAGTAACCAAGCTGGACTTCGGCAGATGAACTGAGCGTGTCATCAATGCTTCTCTTAGGAAGTCTCAGATCTCCTTGGATTCTGCCAGACATCTGAGGTGCCTGGGAATTTCAGACCTTATTCCCATGGAATAATAAACAATAGAGTCAAATCCTGAACTTGTCTTCTGAACTTTGTTCACAACTCTGAGGAATTTATCACTCTCTCCATTATACCACATGCATCTTGGTTATCTGTTTTCATGCCCTTCCACTGTTTCTGGCTTCCAAGGGCTGCTGTCTTATAAATATTTTCATCCCCCTCAGTGTCTTGTGCTTATTGTCTACTTAATATAGATGTGCTGAATTGAATTACTCAAAGCATAGGAAGCCAATGAAAGCTTATGCCCCCAATTGATGTATTAGGGAACAATCACCCAGCTAATCTAGATAATTTGGGGTGGAAGTGGTGAGGAAAGTCCCCTGTTATATTAATCAACTGGATTTACTATGGGGAAAAATCCTAAATTATTTTGTGGTCCTCTACTAGAGGTTGATAATGGGATACAAAGAGATAGGACTAAAGTCCCATGCCTTCAGCTTCTAGATTAGTGCTCTGCTTGCTAAATGTGATCACACAGACCTTCCCAGGGAGGCAGAGCAAAAATAAATAGATAAATAAGTCTTGCTTTTGGATGTTTTAGTGCAACACAGTAAACTAAAAATATGAATTTGTATTCCAATAATCTATAATCTGCCTTCTGCAAAAGCTAAGAGACACTCAAAGATAGGCAGGGCTAGATTAATTTTTGACATGATTTTATTGATCTTTTTCTTTCTGTTCGTGTTTGGTGGTTGATAGATTTATATTGCATTGTGTTGCATCACTCAGGCCATGCTCACATCAAAAATGCACTCTGAATATGAAATGGAAAACTGTAAAAATTAAAGTATTGCTGTCGAGCAAAAAAAGGTTGAATTTGTTCCTTATTGGAAGATTTACATAAAATCGGTTGAAATTTTTCAGCTAATTAAATTTAGTGGAGTTCTGTTGTTACAATTCAGATTAATTTCGTAAATATTAAGGTAATGATCTATCACCGTGGAATGTTAGATTTGTAAAATTATACTGTTGATTTGAGCTACTAGTTGCATAATTTTGAAAGTAGATAAATTGTCACTGGCGTAATTGAAGGGTTTTTTTCTCTTGCACGTAATTTTATTATATTTTATTATTTTTTAAGATTTTATTTATCTGACAGACAAAGAGAGGGTGAAAGAGAGAGCACAAGCAGGGGGAGCAGCAGAGGGAGTGGAGAATCAGGTTCTCCACTGAGCAGGGACTTTATGTGGGGCTCAATCCCAGGACCCCGGGATCACGACCCACACTGAAAGCACCGAAAGCACTGAACCACCCAGGTGCCCCTCTTGCATGTAATTGTATATTTCTGTTCAAAGGGTTAGTTTACAATCTAAAATAAGACACTTAAACCTACATACATTTATTTTTCATTACATCTTAAAGTATAGTGGTTACCAAATCATGATCCTTAGGTTAAGTGCTTATAAAATGGAGATTTATTGGATAAGAAATCTGGAAAATAGAGTTCCAGAATGTGCCCTTTTAATAAACATCCCTTAGAGTTTCAAACAGAGTGTCACAGACTTTGCAAATAATATTTTTATAACATTGGGATTTGGCTTATTTCCAATATTTAAGTCATTTAACTACTATGAGACTCAGTTGAAATATAGATTCACAATATCTTCCAAAAGAAAATCTCCATTATTTGATGTCAATAGAATATCTATCTAAAAGGGAAAGACAGAATTTCCTCTTCTTATCATTGCCTTCCTCTTTTTATCACTGGCAAAGAATTGCAGGTGAACTCTAGAACCTGAAGGCAAGCTCCAGGCTCTGGTCAGTAAGAAGCCAGTATCCTCATTCATATATCACAAAGGAATGAGTCCTGGCACCAACCTAAAGGAGCATGGAAATAGACCCTCCCTAGTTGAGCCTCCACATGAGAATGCAACTCAGCCAATACCTTAATTGCAGCCTTGAAAGACCCTGAGTAGAGAAGCTAACCAGCTAAACCTTGCTGGGCTTTTGACCCAGAGAGAGTGTGAGATCATATATGTGTGTTGTTTTAAGTCACTAAATTGGTGCTCACTTGTTTTGCAGCAAGAGAAAGACTAATATAAACTTCAAGGAATAGACTTAAAGTCTGCAGTGAAAACTGACCTAAGGCAGTAGTCCTTAAAATTTGGTAGCATTAAAAGCCCCTAAGTTATTTGTGTAAAATGCAGATTCTCAGACCTCTGGCCCACTGACAGTTTGATTCAAGTGTGTCTAGGTTGGATTCCAGGAATTAATAAATAAAATTCCACCCAAGAGAGAAAACTGTGGTTTGGTGCTTCTACCACAGTATGACAAGTTCCATAACTGATTCCTCCTGTTTGAAATTGACCTTTGAGAAACACTGAAGTAGGGCTTGTAGCCAGTGACAGAGGAAGTGGGATAAAAGGGATCAGGTTAAAGATATTTTTAAAATAGAATTGAAATGATTGGCGAGCGCTTGTTTGTGAAAGGTAGGGCTGAAAGAGGATCACAGACAACTGAGCTATCAATGGCTGATCAGGGCATAAGATGAGACGTGCAAAAGAAGGAGCAGGTTTCTTGGGGTAAAGGTGGGCTGGGATGGGGCACACACTGAATCCGAGGCCCCTCTAGGAATACAGGGAAAGATGTAGAAAGCAATTGAAATTCAAGAGTGGAGCACAGGAGAGGCTGGTGCTGGAGACAGAAACTGGGAGTCATTAGGGTTTGGTTGAAGGATGACTTGAGGTAGGTGAGATTTCCAGGGAGAGGAAGCCAGATGGAAAACAGGAGAGGATGCAGAACACCACACAAGACCGTCTCCTCCATGAGGTGTGGGTACAGGAAGAACCACAAGGAAGAAGTGAAGGTAGAGAGGTGAAGTGTGATGAAAGGAGACAGGGAAGCCATCTTTCCAAGTGTGTTTAGAAAGGGGATGGCAAATCGTTTCAAAAGATGATTAAAGTTCAGATGAAAGAAAGGCTAACAACATGATTCCAAGAGGCAGTGAGGAGATTGCAGGAGCAGGTATAGTGGGTGGTGGAGGATTAATTCAGGTTGTGGTAGAATGACAAACGAGGTGAGGAAGTGGAGGCAGGAAAATGTGCAGACTTCAGTAACAGAAGCACTGGGAAGGCTTGTTAAAGCACAGAGTGCTGACTGAGCATCGCTCCTAGGCCTTGTGACTCAGCACCTCTGGAGCGTGGCCCAAGACATTTTATTTCTTACAAGTTCTTTATAGTTTTGTTTACGATGCAACCAATTACTACAAACTTAGTGTTTTCAAACAACAGTAACAACAATTCAGTATCTAACATTTCTGGAGGCCCCAGGGGAGAATCTGTTTCCTTGCCTTTCCAGCTTCTAGAGGCACCCCACATTCCTTGCCTCATGGCTCCCTGTCCTCCATCTTTAAAATAGCGCCTTTGCCTCTTTTTGACCATTCTTGTGTTGTCCCGTCTCCTTCTCTTCACTCTGGGAGCGGTTCTCTGATTTTAAGGATTCAAGTGATTAGGTTGGGCCCACCTCGATAATCCAGGATATCTCAAGGTCCTTACCCTTAGTTTCAAATCCTTCATTTTAATCGTTTTTCAAGGATTTAATCCTTTTCTGATCTTTGCCAGTAGAAAAGCTTCTGCTGGTAGTGCATTTGTCACTTCTTAGAAGAAGGAAAGGTGAGGGAAATGAGATTTATTCAGGGAAACTTTTTTTTCATTATCTCTTTCAAGACGATTGGAGATAACCATATGCCAACAGAAAATGCACCATTGAAAATGGTCTTTAGTTGGTAAACACCTGCCGTGTGTTAAATATTCTCTGTATACTGTCTTATTCAAATCTGGTACCATTTTATGAGGAAAATATCTTTGTCCTTTTGGTGTACATCAGGAAACTGAGCCTGAAAAAAACTAACTTGCTGGTAAATCCTGGGGCTGGAGTTTAAACTCAGATTGGCTTGGCCTTAATTGCAAAGGTTACTCTTTTTTACCATACTATAGAGTTTGCAAAGGTGGTACAAAGATCACTAAATAAAAACCAATGTCATTCTTTTTCTCTTAGAACAAGGCCTCAAGTATTTAAGTTTAAAAGTAAGTCAATTAAAAAAATATTCAGTTGATAATAGATGTATATTAGATGGCAAGTGATAAATGTGCTGGCATGGCTAAAAGTGGTTAAATAGTCAAGAAATATTTTTGACTCTCTGTGGCAAGTTGAAACAGTTAAGAGGATATAAAGATGGTATGAAATGGATTACCTTTTTCAAAGTTAGCCATGATTTCAAGTACATGAACATGAAGTACTTATACTTATGTGTGGTTATTTATCATGTATACTAGAGGCCTTTTAATATTTGTGGATATTATGCAGTATTAATTATGTAATTATATATGCACCACACACAACTCTTCCTTTGATTCCACTCATTCTGTTTTTGACAATTTTCCTATCATGTCAAGGTAACATATGGTTCTCATTGCAAGAAAGAGCCAATCTAAAGCCTTCACATCAAGTTTAGAACCCATCTTGAGGATGATCAAGGACATTGAGGAAGCTTTTTGTTTCCTTTCATCAGAATAGTCTTTCTTTGAATATGAGGCAGGGGAAGAGAAAGGAAGCAGATGACTTATCCAGAATTTTTTTTTTTTTTTTTTTTGCCAGCCTCCTTCCCCTTGGAATGTATCTAAGCTCAAAGAAAGAAGATACTTTCTATTAATATTTGCTTTCTACTAAAATCTCCTAGGCTAGTCAGAGTTATTTTCTCAAAGCTCTACCTTGCCACTCAGCTTTGACAGTTTTATGAGACACATATAAAAACAAAGCAGAAGATTGTCATAGCAATGATTAGCAAGCCTCATTGTTGATTTCTCCAGCTAATATCTAGCTATTTAACTTTTCATTGCAGCAGGAATAATTGTATTTGCCAGTTCTGAGTGATTGTGGAGGTATAGTTTACCCAATGTAAAGCCCTTAAACGTGAACTGTGTGTCCCTTCTGTGTCTGAAAGATCAGAGATTCCCAGTACTCAGTTGCTTACTCAAGATGAGATCATTTATGCAGAAATGTTCATTTAATTAAAGATAACTGGTGCATAATATATTATGCAGTGAAAGCTAAGAAAATCTAAGACAAGGTGAAAAAGGCAAATTGCTTTTCTCTTTGAATAGAGGTAAGGACTTAAATTTCAAAGGAACAGCAACCTTCACTAAATCTTATCAACAGAGTTTTATTTCCAGCTGGCATTTATGTTTCTTTTGTGGCACAGTAGGTATGAGAATATAAATCTGGCATCAAGAAGCTGAAGTCTACTTTAAACAATAACAGTAAGCTCTACACTCTTGGATGGGAGTTAAACACAGCAATTATACAATTCTCTTAAAAAGAAGTATGCACATACACATACATACTTATACACATGCATGTATGTATTTTAAAAATTAAATAGTATCAGGATTTTATAATTCGTTCCTGTTGCACAATATCCCACCCCACTGCCATCCAGTAACATGTAATCTATTTTAAACTGTTGTAGCTCCTTCTTTTGGTGGTTACCTTAATTTCTCTAAATAACATGTCTTTTCTATTTCCCTTTTTAAAAATATTATACATTTAAAAATTTAGACATCTACTTACTTCTTGTTATGATGTAAGCACTTAGAATTTTTTTTAGCACTAAGCCATCTTATATACCAATATAGTAATATTATCCTTTTTAAAAAATTGATCATTACTGCTTACATAGTAGCAATCAATAATGTGTTCAAAATAGCAATCTTGTGTAAATATTGTCCACACAGTAATGTACTGTGGTAACATTTCCTTTCCTGTACAACCTTTTGCTTTTCTGGAGTTTCTAATTACTGTTTTTTCTTTCCTGCTCTATTTTCCCATTATTGTATCCTTACTTTGTTTCAAAAGCTTTGTCAGATTAGGCATTTTTTGAATCCGTTTTCCTTTCCTGGATCCCATCATCTTATAGCCTCAGTCAGGGTTGTTTCTCTCTAGTCTCTGCTATACAACATCATCCCAGAAATTGTGGATCTTATCTCTTTCCCTTCCCCTTCTATGGTTCACTCTTTTTTTGTGTGGGGGCACATTCTCAGAAAGGAGGTAAATTTCGAGAACTCCTTCCATGATTGAAAAATCTCTTTATTTCACCTTCAGGTTGATGAGTGTGGCTCTAGATAGTATTCCATGGTAAGAATAGTTTTTCTTAATAATATTTAAGGGATTCTCCATTATCTTTTAAACATCTGCTGTTGTTAAGGAGTCTGATGCTACCTGATTCTCCTTCCATTTTGGTAAGCTCCACCCCCTCTCCCCAAGAAAGTGTCTTGTATTTTTTCTTTTGATTGGGATTCTAGAATTTCACAGGAATGCCACTTGGCGTGGACCTTCCCCTCTCTTCACTCATGAGGCATTTCATCTTGGAGGCTCATACTGTTTAGCTCTGGGATATTTTTCTGCATTGTTTCTTTGTGAATTTCTTCCTCTCCATTTTCTCCTATACCTATTTCTGGAATTGTATTATTCAGATGCTTGACCTGATTCTTTATGCCTCCTATATTATCTCTTGCATTTTACGTATCTTTATCTTTTTATTTTGAGAGATTTCCTTGATGGTCTCTTTAATTTTTTTAAAATTGGGAATTCATAGAGATTTATGTTTAATTTCCAAGCCCACTTTCTTTTTCTTTTTTCCCTTTATGGAGATAATATTTTCTCAGATCTCTCTGAGCGTATGAATTAGAGGTTTTCCTTTTCTTACTTACTTTTTAATTTTCTTTATTATATTTCCACAAATAATTTTTCCTTTATTGTGTTCTAATATTGGAGACCTCTTTTGATTTCTCCAAATATGTTTAGGAAAAGGCACTAGAAAGCTAATTGTGGGCTCTGTTTATGTAGACTGTGTTGATTGAAGGGTTTTATTTGAAGTGTTTAAGAATTGACGGTTTCATTAAAAACCCAGAATCCCAGATCACAGATTCCTTCCCCCCCACCTCTGGCTATTCACTTTTTCTTCAGAAGAAATATTGCCTGGGATGGTTAAATGCATAGCTGTCAGACATTATTTATATGGGGAGAAACTGAGGCTCCATCTCTTCTGCATGCCAAAAGCCTCCTCTGACCTACTATAATAGTAACTAGTCTTCCATGCAATTTCTCTCTTCCAGAAATTCGTTCACCTTCTTTGTCCGCTGATGACCGCTCTCCTGCTTACTTAGTTATGACTCTTTACATTTTAAGTTCCTTTATTGTCATTTAAGTGATGTCTTTGGGGGCGCCTGGGTGACTCAGTGGGTTAAGCCTCTGCCTTCAGCTCAGGTCATGATCTCAAGGTCCTGGGATCGAGCCCCACATCGGGCTCTCTGCTCAGCAGGGAGCCTGCTTCCCCCTCTCTCTCTGCCTGTCTCTCTGCCTACTTGTGATCTCTCTCTGTCAAATAAATAAATAAAATTTTCAAAAAAAAAAAGTGATGTCTTTGGAGGGAGGAAAGATGGATGCTTTTTTGTTAGGCCTTCATATGTAATTCAAAGTCTTGAACTCTGATTTAAATAAGGTTCTCAGGAGGATTTTTGCACACTAACATTTGTGAACCACTAACTTAAGGTGTGGAGAGCACATTGATAAACAGTGTCTCAGGGAGGAGGGAGACACAAAATAGAAGCACTTCATTGCACCTCTGAGTTTTATCCTCTATGGAAAAGACTAAAATATACCCCAGAGTTAAGAGTTCTGGCTTTGAGTCAGAGAACCTAAATTTGAGTCCTTGTTCTGCTGGTCTTAACTGAATGACCTTCGGAAATACAATAATGCTTGCAAAGGGCTTAGTATTGTGCTTGGCATATAGCACTTAACAATCACTCACTATTACTAGTTAATATTAAAGTAACCATCCCCACTAGAATTGCAAAGAACAACAAACATAATGCTATATTCATAAATACAGATATAACATGAGTCAGTTATAAATTCCAACATATTTAGTTACATAACCTAAAATCAAAATGAAGTTTATATGTGAGACTTTGTCACATAATTGAACAGCTATGTGTCAGTGTTATTTTCAATGTCAATAATTTTAATGTCAATAAAAGAATTTCCTGCCATTATTTAAATAACGAGTAATGTATATTTTTACTTACAGCCTCATATTGTAGTTTAAAAACACCATTTACTACCTAATGATTTATCTAACAGGAGGCAAATTAGTCTTTTGTTTGTTAAATTGGTCCACACATTTTAAATTGATTTGTAATATAAGTGATGCAAAAATCATTTATCGTACTAAAATTTAAGCAAAGAAATATGGCCCTTTTTTTAATTTTTCTGATGTCAGCAAATCCAGGAAAAAAATGCTTGTCAAAATTGAAAAATGTTTCCTGCTGATTTGTATAAATCCAATTACTTTAGCTTTTCCCCATAGAGTATGTTTTTTTTTTTTTCATTTATTTATAATTATGCCCTGCAGTGGAGAAGAAGCATTTGTGCTGTTAAGTTGGCAAACATGGGCTCTAGCCCGGCCTCTGTTGCAGACTGCAAGTATATTCTTTCTGGTCCCTGAAATGTGTACAGCCTTATGTAAATGCGAGGCGGGGATGCTTCATTCAGATTCATGGCAATTGTCTAAAGCTTGTACAGGATCCGTTCCTACCTGTAGGAAGGAAGTGGGGTGATGTGGACTGTACAGTGCATTGCTGTTGTGTTTCCAGCGTAGAGAATTGACTGACTTTCTCTTATTTAGCCTGACTGTCATATCCTTTCTGTAAAAGTCTCTGTTCCTGGGAACGACCTCCTCAAAAGCACATCCTAAGCTTGTTGCCTGATATGATTCATTCTCACTGATGGTAAGGATCATCCAGCAATTCTCTTAGTCTCAGTTCAGGGTCTTCAGGATTGAAATATAAATTTGAGGTTCTGGTGGTTCAGCATAGTACAGAGTACTGATTTGATGATTTGTCCAGTTACTCTGAGATGTGTAGATTTAAGAAGTGGATATTTGGAGGGTTATGGGCTTCAACTTTGCTAAGTAACAAAGCTTCACTTTCCAACACATTGTTCACACAGCCCTTTCTTCATGTGTGTCGTCTCAATGAGTGACAATGAAGCCGTGTTCTGTTTTAGGACACAGTGCTTGTTTTGTGAGAATTTTGGATCTTCAAAAGTTTGGTTTAATTAGTCAGTTGAATTCTTGAACCTGCAGTCAGGATCTTATTTATGTTGGTCAGAAAATAAATGGTCAGAAAATAAAGCCTTGGGACTCAGAACATTTCGCACTTCTAATTATATTTTAGAGGATTTTTAGTTTCTTCAGTGGTTTTGCATTAATTGTCACGGTATATTAATAGCAATGCAATAAGAGCTTAAATCTGCATGATAAATGGGAACTAGTGTTATTTCCAAAAGAAAACCTGTTATTAATTTTATATTGGCATCTTTTTAGCATTACTAAGTAGTTTATCAGATTTTGTGATCACACATCCAGTTTTTTTTCTTCTAGAAACATTTTATAACAGCAACCCAAGATGCACTGGCAGCCTCACGCAAAGATTAAGATGACAAATATTGTAATTAGATGCAGAAATAGCGGGAAAGCTCTAATATAATATTTAAAACTGCATTTGTATTTGTGTCTGCGCATTAGTCTTTGAGTTATACAAACTCAATATTTTGGGTCTGTTATCACTTAAGTTTTGGAAACAGCCTGGTTGATGTTTGGAGCTGATTGTGGTTCTTAATGCATATAGACTTTAAAACATACATTTGCTTTAGCTTACTCATAATAAACATGGAAAGCGGTAACCCGTATTCCATTTCAACAAAGCAATATATAATATAAAGGCTGGACAGCAGATTGCAGGTTTAAGGTAGTTTTATTTCAAAGCTTTGTCAGCACATGGAGGGCAATGCAGAGTGTAAAAGCTGCCCCTGGCCTGTCCTCTGACAGGCGCAATCATCAGACTGAGAAATAAATTAACTACATTTAGTGGTAGAGGTAAAGAGTTCCCAGAAAACTCAGAAACAGCAAGAAATCACAGTCTAAAGACCTTAACATCCAGCCATAAATGTATTACTTAGCTCATTTTTCACCTACTCTAGCTGTGTTTTAATTTTCTAGCTCACTAAGTTTTCTCAGTAGAGGGTTAAGTTGCCATTGGTAGTCAATTTAAGTTCTGCCTCTTGGGAATATAAAAAAAAAAATGCGAGAAGGCCCATGTCTCTATTGATGCCCTGCACAGACTAAAGCAATGGAACCTGTTTTGTTTGTTTGTTTCTAATAGCTTTTCATTTCACTGATGTCACCTCAAAGGCATGGCATAGTTGGCAGAGTATTTTTAAAATTATTTTTTACATTCATGTATGAGAGAATACTCAAAGCTCATTCTTTCTATATTTCTGTCCAAAGTTTGTAGAAAAAAATGTAAAGCAAAAACTATGTATCCATGTAGAGGTGGCTCAAGTTGAAGATGGTGGACTCAGAAGGGGATGGAGAACCTTGTGGGGCATTAAGAAAAAGGACAGGTGGCATTTTGATGCAGCAGGTCAGAAACAGGAACAAATTCACCTATTTTATTTTTGTTGTGTAGTATTGTAAAAACCTTTAGAAGAATATGTGCACTGGAAACTATAAGAGAAAGAATTAGTAATACATACTGCATTACTATGCCACATTGAGGACCAAAGTACTCACATTACCAGTTCTGTAGGAGACTGGAGCATAAAAAAAATAAATAAATAAAGTACGCAGCCGACCTGATCCTGCCCCCTTAATCCTTTGTTCCCATGGTGGTGGATTACACTTTGATTTTTACAGTTAATACAATCCCTGTTAAGACTTTGTCACTTGGGGGTAATTAATCGACTCAGTGCAATCTACCATTGGGAGATTTCTCCTTCTCAGAGAGTTTCTACCATTGCTTCACCTCAAGATGGTGTCAGGGTGCAAGAAGGAGCGTTTGTGTCCTTTTAGCTTTGGTGCAGCTTGGTGGGGACACATCTGATGCCCTTCTAGCCCTTATGCTGTCTTTTGAGATTCCCCTGGCCTCGATGGAAATGTCCCTCAGCCAGCCTGAACACTGGGCATCCCGAGCCACAGCTGTTTGGGGTTGGGTTTTTGGCATGCCTTGGGGGCACCCACTGCTGAAGTCCATTGTCCCTACCACTGTCCCTTTGAATACTGTGTAGCTTCCTGGTCCTAAAGGTCCACTTAAAAAAAAAATTTATTGTGGTATGATATACATAACGGACAATTTACATTTTACCTGTTTTGAGTGTATAATTCAGTGGCATTAAGTACACTCACAAAGTGTGTAAGTAACCCTGATACTGAGTGATGTCAGGGAAGTATAAATCAAAACCTCAATAAGATACCACCTCACACCAGTCAGAATGGCTAAAATTAACAAGTCAGGAAACAACAAATGTTGGCGAGGATGTGAAGAAAGGGGATCCTTCTTACACTGTCAGTGGGAATGCAAACTGCTGTGGCCACTGTGGAAAATAGTGTGCAGGGGGGCGCCTGGGTGGCTCAGTGGGTTGAGCCTCTGCCTTTGGCTCGGGTCATGATCTCGGGGTCCTGGGATTGAGCCCCACCTCGAGCTCTCTGCTCAGCGGGGAGCCTTCTTCCCTCTCTCTCTCTCTCTCTGCCTGCCTCTCTGTCTACTCTCTCTCTCAAATAAATAAATAAAAACTTTAAAAAAAAAATAGTATGGAGGTTCCTCAAAAAGTTAAAAATAGAGCTACCCTACAACCCAGCAATTATACTACCAGGTATTTATCCAACAGATAGAAACATAGTGATCTGAAGGGACACCTGCACTCCAATATTTATAGCAGCAATGTCCACAATAGCCACACTATAGAAAGAGCCCAGATGTCCATTGACAGATGAATGGATAAAGAAGATGTGGTACAGTGGAATATTACTTACCCATCAAAATGAAATCTTACCATTTGCAACTACGTGGATGGAACTAGAGGGTATAATGCTAAGTGGAATAATTCAATCAGAGATAGACAAGTATATGATTTCACTCCTACGTAGAATTTAAGCAACAAAACAGAGGATTGTAGGGGAAGGGAGGGAAAGTAAAATAAGATGAAATCAGAGAGGGAAACAAACCATGAGAGACTCTTAACTATAGGAAACAAACTGAGGGTTGCTGGAGGGGTGGTGGGTTGGGGGATAGGCATTAAGGAGGGAACTTGATGTAATGAGAACAGGGCATTATATGCAACTGATGAATCACTGAACTCTACCTCTGAAACTAATAATACACTCTATATTAATTAATTAAATTTAAATTTTAGGAAGTAAAAAAGCCAAAAAAACAAAAAAGCAATGCGTGCAACCATTACCCTATTCATTTTCTGAATTTTTTCATCATCCCAAGCATGAATTCTATACCCATTAAACAGTTAAGTCCCCGTGATTGCCTTCCCACTACCTCCTGGTAACTTGTCCTACTTTCTGTGTAAATGAATTTGCTTATTCTAGGTACCTCATATAAGTGAGATCATATAATATTTGTCATTTTGTGACTGACTTATTTCATTTAGCATAATGTCTTCAGGGTTCATCTATGTTATAGCAGGTGTCAGAATTTCACTGCTTTTGAGGGCACGTGAGTGGCTCTACCTTTGGCTGGGATAATGATCCCAGGGTCCTGGGATGGGGCTCTCTGCTCAGCAGGGAGCCTACTTTTCCCTCTCCCTCTGCCTGCCGCTCTGCCGGCTTTTGCTCTATCTCTCTGTCTGTCAAATAAATAAATAAAATCTTAAAAAAAAAAAAGAATTTCACTGCTTCTTATGACTGACTATTGTTCCCTTGTATGTATCTGTATCTTTATTTGTACTATGCATTTTATTCATCCATTCTTCTGTCGGTGGACACTTGGGTTGTTTCTACCATTTAGCCATTATGAATAATGCTGCTATGAACATAGGTGAAAGAGTGTCTGAGTCCTTGCTTTCAGTTCTTATGGGTATATGCCTCCGAGTAGAATTGCTGGAGAGGGGTCCACTTTTCATCTTAAAGATTTTTTTGGTATCCACTGTATCTGACAGCTTTCAGATCTCCATACTTTGCTGAGGTGTGTGAGGCTATCCTCAAGTCTATTTGCCTAGACATTTTCCTCATTCTTTTTTTATTGTACTGCCCTGGTGCTGGCTGAGGGTGAGGACTTAATGTTGCCGAGCTTTCCCTGGACAAAGGAACATCTTCCTCTTCTCTCTGATTCCCTCTAACCCCTGTCGGTGGTTTGAGGTTTCAGCCCTGAGAGAGGGGAGCCAGGACGCCTACATCAGATCACGGGACCTCCGTATTTTCTCCTTTGTCCTGTGCACCAGTAATAGGACTTTCTACTTCCCCTTCCAATTGTCAAGAATTTTCCCTGCGCTATATCCTCCTGCCTTCTATGATAAGGTTTATAGTTAAGCACACTCGTCTCCAAAACTTCCCTTTTAATATGCAAAGCAACTCTTTGGGAATATCAAAAGCCTCTTATTTTCAACAAAGCCAGTCTTTCAAAACTGTTAGCTCACTCTGAACATTAAAACATTTAGCTTGAAACTCAAAAGTTGAGCTCAGGTTTCTTTCTTCCTAGATGGTGTCCACCAAATTCTGAAGGTATCATCAATTCGAGAAATGGGAGAGCAGCAGGGTAGGAAAAACTACATCAGTGAAATGTATCAGAACCACTATCACCATTATATTAGCAACACCATTTATTCTGCCGGTTTCTGGTCAGCTTCTCTTCTTTGCTCTGCTCCTATGTCCTACAACCTCAGCTTTGGTTTTGATGAAGCCAAGACTGCTGTGGGAGGTGAGTGGGATCCCCTTTGGTAGCTTGATGAGTTCTGGAAGGAGGCTTTCAATGTCTTCTTATTAGCCTATGCATGTAGGGTCTCTTTTCAGATGTGGTGACTATTGTCAGATTATAGCAAAAGCTTTAATACACATATCTTAAAATAATACGAAAAGGTGAAGAATGACAAATTGGCATTGTTGTAAAGAGAACTGCAGAAGTTCAGACTACTATTTCATATGATTATTGATTTCTAATGGCTTGGCTGTGACCTTAATTGGGCTATTAGAGGCCGAGCCAGGTTTGAAATAAAATGAAAGTGCTTGCAGCATATGCAGGGGCTCTTCTCGATTGATTGAAATAGTGACTGGGAAGACAGTGGGAGTCCTTGCTGATGTGCTTGGGCTCCCAGTGGCTGCAGAGCTAAAATGCATCATCACCTTGCAGGGAAACAGTGAGCTGCCCTTTGCAGCATTCCTCCTGCCTTCGGCCCAAGAGTAAGGCAGAAAAGGCTTGTAACAGTCAACGAGGAGAGAAAACACTAATGAAGAAATCAGCAGTGATCCGAATAGCGCATCAGTACCATTCTATTTACTTTGCCAGTGTCTGCCTAGGAATAGTAACTCCCAGCCCCTTTGACCTTTATATTGTGTATGTTGGTTTTCTTTATGAGAAGTACCCTTATCTAAACCTAAGAAGCTGGTGAGCCAAGGTCCTCTGCCTCCACCTCTTCTTTGTGGCTGATTTCAGAAGCTCAGAGCTTCTGAAAGCTTCTCTGTAATCCTCTTTTATCCTCATTTACTTCCATTTGGTCTAGGGGGTACTCACTGAACTTTTCAGTAATAGAAGGACAGATTCCTCCTGTAAATAGCACTTTATATTTAGGACATACCTTGTAGAAATGTTGGAGCAAGACTTGGGCACACTCACAAATGCATACAGAGAAAAGACCAGAATGATGAAATCTATAGTTGTAAACATTTATAGGTTTTTAGTTTATTTTTCCTTTAAAATGACCTGATCTCTTTTTCTTTTGTGGATGGTATGACTTGGCCCATTCTTTCCACCTGGTTTGTCTGTGCTGAACACATGTCATTGTGCCGATAAATGCTGGTCAGTACAAAGCCTTCCAAATCTCATGAATTTTCAGCTTGTGTTTATCCTTCCAAAGGCTCTTTGCACTATGTCTGCAAAATGGCTGTGAACATAGATTCACTGAGGGTGCCTTGCCCCCTCATTAAATCCAGTAGTTCTTAAGTCTTAGTGGCCATCAGAATCACCTGGGGAACCATTAACGTTTCTAAAAGATACACTGAATCAAAATCTCCAAGAATTTGTCTTAAGTATCTATGTTTTTAAAGACTACTCCATGATTTTGCTCATTAAGCAGATATAGGACCTCAATGACCTAATCCATTTCTCTTCTCTAAAGAAGGTACTTGCTTAGAATAGTTACAGGTGATTCCTAAGCCAGGATACACATATGAAACACAAAGTTTTTAAAAATATATTTCAGGGTTCTGAAATTTAGTAATAACTGCTTGAGATTGGGATCATAGGCAATTGTAATTCTAGTTTACATCTCAATACCAAGTAACAATCACTGATCTCAACCATTCTGTACAGATAAGAACAAAGCCTAGTTTTAAAGATGCCCAAAGGAGATGTACTGATTTAAATTATTTGTGTGTGTTTATTATAATATGCTGGTGGCTAGTGATAGAAGTAATTGAAATTTGAAGGGCTTGGGGAAGAATTTTTAAAAAAGTATAGAAACAAATGACCTGGCGTTTATTCCTAATAGAAGATGAGAATTTAGGAAATTAAAGTAGCACTGATTATCATCTAAAACTATCATGCCTTTCTTTTCCTTAAACTATTGTAATTAGGTCTCTTTTAGTTACACACAACAGAAACTCAACTCTTAAGAGCAAAGAAGAGATTTTTTTCAGTTAAGGAGAGATTAAAAATTGGGACTTCAGGTACAGCTTGATCCAGAAACTCAAAAAACAAAAAATAGAAGAGCTCTGTCTCTTTATCTTTCAGCTCTGTTTTTCTCTTTGTGTTAGCTTCATTCTCAAGCAAGCAGTTTCCAAATGGCAAGAAAAGAAATGGTTATTGACAATCCCAAACTCATTCCCTTACATAATCCAAAAGAGATGAATCCCTCTCTCTTATAGTATTCATAGTCTAAATCTCAAGGAAGGCTCTGATTGGCCTTGCCTGAATCACGTGCCTGGCCCTGTATTTGTTGTGATAGCCTGAGGAAAAAAGACTCTGAATGGTCAGCCTATGTGACATACCCCTTTGAAGCTAGGGATATTAGCATATTTCCCAGGACCACTGAAGGTAGAGTAGAATAATTCGCCAAGAGGTGAAGGGAAAAACTGCTGGACAGGAAAAAACAAACTATCTTCTGAAACGCAAATTGAATGATTTTGCTTTGTCTGCCCAAAACTCTAGTATTCATTAAGCTTTGTAATCTGTGGGGAGTGACACATCAGACACTTCTAAGGCATGGAAAATAAGTTTCTTCTCTGGCTGTATTCAAGCTGAATTGATGAAGTAAACAAATGTGTGGACAGATATTCAAACAGGCATTTTATGAACCTTTCCAAGATAAGTGGGCTGACCTAAGTGTTACAGTAATAAGGATTTTGCTTTCCCAATATATTTGTATGCAGATGTGCTCCTGTATTGTGAATATGACCTTGAACTTGAGCTGCTCATAGCTTTCTACAACCTGTTTAGTGATGCTTATAAGAAAAAAAAATGATCAGGGAATGTTAAGGTAAAAAATACATAATTCAAAATCATTAATATCATCTCTGAGGTACTTTCCTCTCAGATATTAAAAGCAAATAAGGGAATCACTTTTACTAAATCCAAGGATGCTCTTATGTCACTATTATGAAGTCAAGGTCAAGAAATAATTTAGTACCTGGTTCTCTGCTATATGATGTGCCCTTAAAAAATGTTCTGTGGTTGATCTTGATTGGTACTTGGCAGTCTGTTTGGCTTCTGGCTACAGACAAACAATAATTTGCAATTTAGCTATTTTAATTAATTAGTTCATTAGTTAATCAGCATCATTTAAAGGCAGTCATTATTGCCACTTCACATTATGAAAGACACTTCTCTCAGTGTCTTTGCTGTTCTCAAGATTTCACCATTTACATTGAGGTCATATTTTTAAAATTTTATTTAAACTCAATTAATCAACATATATTATTAGTTTCAGAAGTAGAGTTTAGTGATTCATCAGTTGTATATAACACCCAGTTCTCATTACACCAAGTGCCCTCCTTAATGCCCAATGCCCAATTACCCCATCTTCCCACCCACCTCCCCTCCAGCAAGTTCGTTTGTTTCCTGTAGTTAAGTCTTGGTTTGTTTCCTATAGTTAAGAGTCTCTCATGGTTTGTCTCCCTCCCTTCAATAAAGATGAAATCCCTGGATTTCATCTTTATTTTTCTTTCCCTCCCCCATGATCCTCTGTTTTGTTTCTTAAATTCCACATATGAGTGAAATCATATGATACTAGTCTTTCTCTGATTGACTAATTTCACTTAGCATTATACCCTCTAGTTCCATCCATGTAGTTGCAAATGGTAAGGTTTCATATTTTTTTGATGGCTGAGTAATATTCCATTGTATATATACACCACATCTTCTTTATCCATTTATCTGTCAATGGACATCTGGGCTCTTTCCATAGTGTGGCTATTGTGGATAGTACTGCTGCAAACACTGGGGTGCAAGTGCCTCTTCAGATCACTGTGTTCGTGTCCTTTGTGTAAATACCTAATAGTGTAATTGCTGGATTGTAGGGTAGCTCTATTTTCAACTTATTGAGGAACCTCCATACTGATTCCACAATGGCTACAGCAGTTTGCATTCCTAGCAGCAATGTAAGAGGGTTCCCCTTTCTCCGCATCCTCACCAACATTCGTTGTTTCCTGACTTGTTAGTTTTAGCTATTCTGACTGGTGTGAGGTGGTATCTCACTGTGGTTTTGGTTTGTATTTCCCTGATGCCAAGTGATGTTGAGCATTTTTTCATGTGTCTATTGGACATTTGCATGTCTTCTTTGGAAAAATGTCTGTTCATGTCTTCTGCCCATTTCTTAACTTGTTACGTGAGGTCATTTGTATGGAATTTTGAGCCTTAGACATTTGTGGTCTCACCACATATGGACACATAATGATAACATTTTTTAGCACTAGCTGTGTGATAGATACTATTCTAAGCCCTTTATATGTATATTTTGTTTAAATCTCATAATAGCCAGATGTGATAGATGCTTTGATTCTCCATTTTGTATATGAAGAAGCTGAGTCTTAGGGAGTTTAAGTAACTCGCTCAGGGTCACACAGCTATTAATTCTGGCACAAGGGTTCCAGCCGAGTTTTGTCTGGTCTCAAAGCCCAAATTCTTAGTCCTAGATCCTTTCCTCTCACTGTTTCTCTGATCCATGACTTAGTGGAAAAAGAAGAAGGAGGAGGAAGAGGAGGTAGAGAAGGAGGAAGAGGTAGAGAAAGAGGAGAAGAAAAAGGAAGAAGAAATTTAAAGTTCATAAATTAAGTGAAGGAGTCCAGTCATATAAATGAGATATACTTCCCCAATCTATTTTCTATATTGAGCTGGAGTAGATACTTTAAAAGATGTAATAGGTACTGAATTTTATTTTAGCTCTAGTTTTACACATAAACATTCACGAACATTTCTACAAGATTCTAAACAATATGAGGTTACTCTCTGAATTTCTCTCATCTCCACTTTGTTTGCTTATGTGTCAAAAGACATACAGAATAATTTAAACACAATATTTCCTTGTGAATGCTTTACCTTCTGTATTAACTTGGGCTTCTATAACAAAATACCATAAACTGGGTGACTTAAACAACAGAAATTTATTTTATCATAGTTCTAGAGGCTAAAAGGTCCAAGATCAGGATACCAAGCATGGTGGGTTCTGGCGAGAGCCCTCTTCCCAGGTTATAGACAGCCGGTTTCTTGCTGTATTTTTACCTGGTGGAGAGAGAGAGCTCTGTTGTGTCTTCTTCTTCTTATAAGACCACTAATATCATCTTGGGGTCCCATCTTTATGACCTCATCTAAATCTAATTACCTTCCAAAGGCCCCATGTCCTAATACCATCACGTTAGGGGTTAGAGCTTCCACCTATAAATTTAGGGGAGATATAATCAGTCCATAACAACTTCTAGTGGGGGAGATGAGACAGGTATAAAAATAGCTACTAAAAAGTGCAGTAAATGATGAGGCTTTGAAGCCCATTGAATATATGGGTTTCTAGGGTAGGTCATCCTGCTTGTGGATCAGGTGATGAGGAAGACCAAATGCAGAAGTCATTTAAAGGATTGGCTGATTATTAAAAGATTTAGGGCAGGAGTCTGAGGTGAGCTGGGTCCTGGCGGGTGGGAAATGGGGCAATTTAACCTTCCTCCAGCAGTTACTGTTGACCATGAAGATAAGATAGAGAACTATCTTATAGAAATCATAGAGAACAATGATCCCCTAGACCCAGTGAACTCAGCAGCCTGCCTTCCAGGGGCTTTGAGGTCTCATTACCCCTATCTATAATTTTATAGGTGTCTTTACCTAATCTTTCCATCCTGTCGGTCATTTTTCACAACAGCCCCACCCTAACCTGGTGATATGTATAGAGGAGGCACTAAGAATACTCATAAAAAGAAAATAAAAGTTGAGAGGCTCCTGGGTGGCTCAGTTGTTGAGCATCTGCCTTTGGCTCAGGTCATGATCCCAGAGTCCTGGGATTGAGCCCCATGACGGGCCCTCTGCTCAGCGGGAAGCCTGATTCTCCCTCTCCAACTCTCCCTGCTTGTGTTCCCCCTCTTGCTGTGTCTTCCTCTGTCAGATAATAAATAAAATCTTAAAAAAAAAAAGAAAGAAAATATAAGTTGAAATTATAGTTCTAGGAAAACAAACAAACAAGCAGCTTTTGGAGTTTATGCCTTTCCCTGCTCTCAGCCAGTATTACATTAACTGGGAGCCATTGATTAAACATCTTTATGCTTTGATTTGTTTAATCAGCCCCTCTTCCAATTGAAGGCAGCATGAGAGATGGGGTCCACGTATGGAGCAGAGAATGGGCAGGTCAGGACCCAGGTAGCAAGATCCTCACTCCCATTGTTCCCTGCATCCCCCAGCCTTTCTATTCAGGAGCCGCCAGGACTTTCCTAGAATTCAAGCCTGCATCCGAGAGGTCCCAAGGAATTGGTTCCCCCTTGGAAGAGTTCTCTTCGGGTCTAGGAGATTCCTCTACTAGGCTGTTGCTAATGTGGCCTACTTTCAGGGCAGCTAGCTGGTTCTGACAGATTTGGGGCTAACCTGTTCCAGTTTGGACCAAATTCTTCGGGATCTTCCTGATGAAATTAAACTGTTGGTGGGAATGCAAGCTGGTACAACCACTCTGGAACACTGTATGGAGGTTCCTCAAAATGTTGAAAATAGAGCTACCCTACAACCCAGCAATCGCACTACTGGGTATTTACCCTCAAGATACAAATGTAGTGATCCGAAGGGT
>CM052802.1:39249004-39277672 GCA_028533885.1 Nasua narica | reverse complement strand
CATTATATGTTAATAAAAAATTAAAAAAAAAACCATATTTTACATCGTTCTCACAAATCCATGAGTTCGTGTTCTTTGTGTAAAGACCATTTCAACTAGTTAACAAATTTAGCTAAGTGTGCAGTCCTTCAGCCTATAGTTCTCTATCTTGTCTTTGAGCTATGTCATGCTGAATACTAATACACTGATCTTACAGATTGCCCCAGATGGATTTCTGTGGTTATGTCCAATATGATTATGTAAATGAGCTGCCTTAAAAGCTAATGCGTTTCTAACCATTGGAGGCATTCAAGTATAAGTTGGATCACAAACTTGTGGAAATTTAAACATTTGTTCGATTTTGGGGCTGAACTACCTGAAGGACCCTTCCAATTCTGTAGTTCTACGATTCCTTATTTTTCCCATATGTGTCTCTGTTGACTTCTAATAATCAAATTTTTCCTTCTTAAATGTTCATCCTTCCCCCCATTTGAGGATTTTTTTCCTGCAATTACTTTCAAGGTGTCCATTTATAGTTTGTAGGTGTCTCTTTCTTCCTTTTGGTGAAAATCAGGCCAGCATATGCCCATCTCCTGTCTTGTCTCCTTCTTCCATTTTCTGTGCTCTCGCAGAGGTCGGCGTCAGCAGTTCTGCCACTCATTTGCAAGTTCTGCAGTTACCTTGAGATGTGATTTATCGAGGTCAGGATACTTGAACTCACTTAGAGCCTCCATGTGCTCTTTTATCATCCTTCACCTCCCTTGCATGTCAATCCCTTCTTACCAAGGCTCATTCCTGTCTCTTCATTCAGAATCTCCCTCTCACTGACAAAGATTGAAACAGAAAAGGAATGGAAAGTTCTCCTTGCAGCTATCGTTTGGGAACATTAGAGCATCTGTCGAGCCCAGGTCCTGGCCTCCCTTGGTCTTTGGGCATCAGCTCTAATTTAGGAAGCTCTCATTATTTGCCCACTTAATTTTTAGAAGCCTTACTTCACCATGCTTTTTAATCTTCGTGACCCTTCTGACTTGTTTGTGTCAATTAGATGCTTTCCCTTGATTGTATGTCCTTCTCTATATACCTTCTGCCCGTCTTATGAAAGACAGGCTTATCAGGGAACCTGCCCATGCAACTCCTTTGGCTTCCTCTTCCTAATCAAGCGTATTCAGAATTATATGGTCTTGGAACATGTATGATGCCTGCCTCTACTCTGAGCTTTCTGCTATGTGTAAAAGCCTATTCATAAAGCTTGGTTTACATGTCCAAGTACATTCTCCCTGCTCCCTACCTGTCCCACCCAGGGAACTCTGAGATGCTGGGGCTCTGTATTAATCTGCTCAGGCTGCCATAACAACACTCTGGAGACTGAAGGGGTCTTACACAATAGGAATAGTTTCTCGTGGTTCTGGAGGCTAAATTTTTGAGATCAAGGTGTTGGCAAGATTGGTCTCTTCTGAGGCTCCTCTTCTTGACTTGTATGGTCATCTTCTTCCTATGTCTTCACATGCACTTTTGTCTGTCACCATCTGTGTCTAAATTTCCTCTTCTTATGAGAACACTGGTTAGATTGGATTTGCTGCTACCTGAATGACCTAATCTTAACTTAATTTCCTCTTTAAAGATCCTATCTCTAAATACACATTCTGAAGTACTAGGGGTTAGGACTTTAACATATTAACTTTTGGGGAAACAATTGAGCCCATAATAGGACCCTTTCTACTTCAGCAGCTGGTACCAACAGGTCAGAGTTACATCCATAGTAACACTTATGGGTTGTTGCTGTTGTTGCCTCTTTATTTTTAGAGATCCAACGTCAGCAAATAGTCAAGATCACCTTTGCTGATCTGATCTTGGCTAGGCTTAGCCCAGTGTTCCAAGATTAAATTTCACTTGACTTTTCTCTTCCTACCTTCGTAGAAAACAGAATGAATACACGTCTTCTATGCTTTTGCCCCAGTTCCTTCTATCAAAATCCTACCCATCCATCAATCAGAACTCATATACCACCCTGTTTTCCTGGTCTGTGCTGCCATAGCCCTCTACCTGTATGATAACGTTTATTGTTTAATAGAAACATTATTGTTTCTATTGTATTAATGTTATTTATATGTAGTGCTTCTTGCTCATATATGATAGTGAGTACCTTGTGGAAACTTTCTGTTACCAAAAAGCACCAAGCATTTGGTTTGTATCCAAATGTTGAGTGGTTACTCAACAAATATTAAATTGGTTTGAATCTTAGCAGAGATTTAAATGATATTCAAAGCAATAAATATTTAAGTTGCACTTTATATTTACATATATTCTTGAAGGTATTATGTGACAAATTACTGATATGGTGAATATAATCATTGGATTATTTTAGTAATTACTTCTAATGGTTACTTAAAGTATTTAGCCTAATTAAAGTGTGTGTCTTTCCATAAATTTTTCATGGTGATCTCACGTTCTGAACTCCCAACACACCGTTTGTTCCTAGCACAAATTTTACATTTATTATTTATGATGGAGTATCCTTTTAAACTTTATCCTGTCCCTTATATTAAAATGTAGTCCCTTGGTGAACAGGAGCAATGGCTTATAAATGTTTCCATCCCTGATACCCATGTAGTAAACAGATAATTCAAGGTAAGCCACAAGGTTACTCTCACCAGCTGTGTAGGGTTGCCATCTGCCTATGATCACAAAAGTAGTTTCTTGGGAAAGAACCCATTGGAAAGAAATGTTGAGTCCAGCAACCAGGCAGCTTTCCCCTTAGTTTATCTTTCAATCTTTTTTTTTCCATGTGCCTCATCCACAGAATGAGTGTTGAACATTCATTCATTCATTTTTCCATGTTAGAATATTTAATCAGCACTACTTATAATAAATCTTATTTTGTTTTGAAAGGGAAAAATGTTGAGGGGTGGGCAAAGCTACTACTTTTGCTTGTGCAGGTTATGCCCTGAGCAAGGACTTCCAGCCAAAGGGATGATGGGGCTAAAACCAGTCTGATTAAACCATGTCATGCACCCTGGCATACAGATGTGTTAGCCCAGAGAAAGAGGAGAAAGGAAGGCCTTTTTCTACTTACCATTAAGTTGCTATGCTCTTACCATGCTTGGTATCTGTGGGATTGCATCAACCCAGAGGGGGCACCTTTTTTTGTAATTTATGTAAGATACCCTGTGGACTAGCAGCACCCCTGGGGATGAGAGAGCTCGACCTACACACACTGCAGAGTTGTGTGGCTAGAATGGAAGCAAAGAAATCATTTAACAAGCTATTACAGAAACCCAGGAAAGAAATGATGATGTCTAGGACAAGGTCAAGGCAGTGGAGACAAAACTGACATGTTGATGGATTGAATACAGGGGATGTGAAAAGGAATGGGAGACTGGGAGGAGACTCCAGAACTCTGGCCTGAGTATTCAATGATTACTGCTGCTGTTTACTAAGATAGGGAAGTTGAGGGCCACAATACAGAGAGAAATGTAATAGCCTTGGTATGAGGAGTATCACTGTAGGTGCTGCTTGAGGACTTTCTACTTTATACAGTTTTGGAGCCCCATAAAATAGCTAGGAGGAGGCTCATCCATCTGTGTGCCCAAAGCCTAAAAGAAACAAGAGAGCCTGGGCTGGGAGTTTAGTCAAGTCATTCAACATCTGTAGGTCCATTTGCCAAAGGAAGTAGGTACTCATTACTTCTAAAGTCCTTTCCTGCCATAAAACACTATCATTAATTTCTATTTCCTTCTGCTCATTTTTGTAATATTCTCTGTGCAGGATGCCCAGCTCAGAAAGAGAGGGTGCCACTGACAGCTAACAGTAAACTAATACAGATCCTCCAACCTAAAAAACAAAATCAACAACACGCATAAGAGGCCACAAGCTGCTCCCTACCATATTTTTGCAATAGTGCTGGCTCAAAGATAGACACTTAGAAGACTTGTGGATCTATTTTCATGCCTGTATTGCTAGTAAAAGACCTCTCTTCTACCATGGATTTAGATCCAGGGTGCATATGTGGATTACAGAGTGTTCTGTTAACAGTTCTCCTCAAAATAACCATTAGCCTGCAATTTGACTTTGCAGAATTGGAAAGAATGTCCTTTTTTCTGTAAGCCAGTTTTACAAAACAAAAAACAATGCTTTATTTCTTGACTTGAAGCCGAAAAACTTTAATGGTCCCATAAATGATTAAAACAGCAGCTGGTAATGTCTTGAAAACAGATTGATCAGTTGGAATGCCTTAAAATTTGCTTAGGTTCTGCATGCCTTTGAGCAGTATGAACTAACTCTGATGTGCGACGAAGAGTGGGTGTTTAGAACTCAAAGATATCAAGATAATTATTAAAGCTCTGGCAGGGACTGCATCTCTCTAGGGCAACTGCTGCCTCAAAGTGGGATCTAAATTTTGGAAGCATTTGGCATTATGGAAACTCATGGTGACTCCAACCAGGATACTCCAAGTCTGATCTCCTGGTGGTGTCATCTACTCATAGCAAATGGGTTTTAGGTGTCTATGTTGTATCCATCAAAGGGATGCAGTGGTGAATGAGTCAGAGTTCCTGCCCTCATTGAGCTTATATCATAGTGGAAGGAAACAGACAGTAACTTAGTAGATAAAGAACATATATGAATTCACATAGCAATAAGAGCTATGCTGGAAATAAAGCTGAAGTGGTGACATACTACTTTAAATTGAAATACCAGGAAAGCCCACTCTAAAGAGGTGACATTTGAGCAGACACTTCAATGATGAGAAGAAAGGAGCCAACAATGTAAATTCCTCAGGTGAAAATTCTGCATGGACAGAAGAAATGGCGCATTGTAAAGCCTTGAGAAGAGAATGGACTTGGTGTAGTTGAACAGTGAGAAGAAGGCAGATGGGGCTGGAGTCTGGTGAGTGAAGAGAAGAGTAGTAGGAAATAAGGCAAGAAAGATCAGCAGAATCCAGATCATCTGTTGCCTTCTTGATCATAAGGAATTGGGTTTAATTCTATGGAAAATCAGTGGAGGATTTCAAACAGAGTTTTACACAGGAATAGAATTGATTGAATTATTATTTCTAAAAACAGCCCTCTAACCCTTGTGTGGAGAATGGACTGTGGGTAGCATAAACAAAAGGAGGGAGACTAAACAGGAATTGCAGTTGTCCAGACAAAAGAAGATAATGGGCTTGGATTAGATGGATGTGGGAATGCTCTCAGAAGTGGTTAGAAGTGGAATAGCATTTGAAGGAGGATATAATAAGACGAGGGATTAGATTTGGGGGATGTGGAAAAGAGAAAGAAATAAAAGATGATCGGATGACATGTAAGTTCTTGCCCTAAGCAGTTGGGTGAATTAATTTTAGCTGGATGTATGTAGTAAGTTTTAAGCAAAACAAGAAATAGGCTTGATGGAAGTGGAGGAGGGGTCTAGAATTTACACTTGGGCTTGTTAATGTGAGATGCCTATTAGATATCTAAGTGGCAATATACAGTGATTGCTCAAGCTCACTGGATGAGTTCACAAGAGAGTAGAATAGGCACAGGCTTAGGACTAAATTCTAAACCCCTTTAACCTTTAGTGAGAGTGCAAGAAGAGCATCCAGCAAAGTAGGAGAAAGTCAGGAGTATGTGAATTCACATACTGGGAAGGAATGCTGGGAGGAAAAATAAGAAGAAGACTGATAAACTGACCATCATATTTGACAAGACAAAGGTCATGGCTGTATTTAGCAGTAACACTTTCAGGGGAGAGCATGGAAAGGAGCCACAAAAGTCTTAAGTGGATGCCGGGAGGATAGACAAGTCTTTGAAGTTTTCCTATAGAGGACTTGAGGGAAATCAGGTCATGACTTGGAAGGGATGACCTTCTATTTCACTTTTGTTTTCAAGGTGACAGTTGTAGCATGATTTTGTGCTGTTGAGAGTGATCAAGAGAGAAAATCAAGATGCAAACAAGAGTAGGGATATGTTCAAGAACAAAATCCTATAGTAAGTAAGTGAAGATAGTGTCCAGGGCACACATGGAAGGCTGGACATTGATTAGAGCAGGGAATGGTGTTCACTGACACATTAGGGAAGACAGAGTATATAGGACCAGGTGAACTGGGTATGCGAAGTGTGGAATAAGTATATGATGTAGAACTTGCAAAATTGCTTTCATTTTATTCAGTGAAATATGAAGCAAAGATTATCAGCAGAGATCGAGGAAGGCAAAAGAGGTGGTGTTGAAAGTTTAAAGAAAGCGAGAAGGTAAATTTTCCAGGCAAATAGGACAGAAAAAGTAATGTGAGAATGTGAGCTTTGGTAGAGTTGTGGGCTGGAGTGGTTCTGTGCTTTCTCAGGAGCAGGGAAAAGGAAGGAATTGAGTCAATAAGATATTGGAATATTGCTGCTAAATCCTGTTTCTCTGAACTTTCTCTGTCCCAATCTCAACCTTTTATTTCTTTTAATCAAGCAAGTTGCAGAATCAGTACTGAATTTGCATTTGGCAAATGTTGAATAAATAAAAATAATGAAATACTAATATATATGAGGAATACGGCCACAGATATTTTTAGGTAAAGCCTTGGTACAACTTGGCCTAAAAATTTGCACCCTATGGCTGAATCCACATGGTTCCTTTAGTTAAGGCATAGCAGAAGGCAGTGAATGTGAGCTGTAAAGAATAAAACCTCTAGTGAAACAAATCTTTGTAGACATACTACCTCTTTTAACTACCTCAGATCTTTTTTAGAAAAGGCTAGGCTATAAATAAATAACCCGTTCTCTTGGCTGATTTTCCAGAGTGATTGGGCATTCGATTTTGACTAGCTCCATACTGAGCAGCCCCTGGTCACTTGGGCATTGTTGTAAAATCTCCTTTGAATGCACAATAGATGTACCTTCATTATTTTTCAAAATCCTAAGGGTTGACTGTTAGGGATCACACTTCATCTTTTGTTCTATTCATTCTAGGACTCTCCTATTGAGAAGCTTTCAATGAGCTAAGGAAGATACACCACTCTCCTTCCTCTTTGCATATTTGTTCATTCAGTGTCTAACTGTAGACATGAGGTAACATTACTAGAAAACGCAGAACCGTGAAGGGAAGCATTTTTTATTATTCATGGTATCCCTCTCTCCTACTACAAATCTGCTTTTTTCACAATGCCTTGACTCAAGCAGAATACTCCTTTTACTTTTATTTCACATGCAGTATTGGTCATGAAATGCTATCAGTTTTGCCTCTTAAGCATTTGTGGGATTTATCCCTTCTTCTCCATCTTCTCTACCTCACTCAGTTCAGGATTTCAGAAATCTCTTCTTCTTGGTTCTTACTGGCCTCTTTTTCCTTCTTTAATCTTCTTTCAAGGTTTTCTCATTGCAGCCCAGATCTTTCTAAAAGTCAAAATTAGCACCCCCCTTTAAAAATGCACAGGGCTGCTTCCAGTTGCCTCAAGATAAGGCTACACCCTGAAGCTAACTTACATCATCCTCCCTCATTGGACCCCCACAACACTTTTTGTCTTCATACCTTACCAATACTTTCTTTTGTTCTATGCCCAGGCCCCATTGTACTATCTTCAGTATAGATTCATAAATGTCACTGAAGGAAGGAAGAAAGACCTGTTTCTGAGGGGAGAAGGGGGTCGCAGGTGAGGAGGGTTTGACTCTTCCTTTTAAACACTTCAGCCCCATTTCCAGTTTCCTGAGCCAGAGCGTTAAAGGCCTTGTTTTTCTTCTCTTTCAGGAAGTTTCCAGTCACTTATGTCTTGGGGGTGTACATTTATCTCTGTCTCTTTTCTTGTTGGACCCAGAGGGCAGGGGAAGCCATTTTGGTTTAAATGTCAGCTGTCACAGCGGGACGTTTGAGTGCACAACCAGAGCTGACTCTGACAGAGTGATATTTTTCTGTGAAGATTGCTTTATATGGGAGAGTGTATTCAAATCACAGATCTCATTTAGAGAATTATTTTGCTGCCAACATCAGGCGCAACAGCTGATAATGCCACGGTGCTCATTCTTCGTACCAATAAAACAAAGTACACTAATCTATTAAAAACAGCATTGAGCTTAAATCTGTAATAATCATCCAAGACAATTCCCAGTTACCTAGCGATTATTCTAGAATGAAATTTTCCATCTTGCTAAGTGGGTAGGTGTGATTTAGGTATTCCTTAATCATTTCACATTTATTTATAAATAGGCTTATTTCGAAGTGTCATGTGTCTCCTTTCTAAAAATAAGACAGATATGTCTGTATATCACCCATGTACTGTGCACTAACACAGTGTGAATAAAAAATTAACACTGATACCAGTACTATTAAATAATAACAAGAGTACTTTGACTCTATTATATGCTAGCCCAGTTCTAGATGTTGGGGATACAACAAACAGATCAATCAAAAATCTCCATGTTCATGAGCTTTATGTTATTACTTCACAATTATGTTATTATTTACTTCATAGTTCTATAGGTTGATTGGAAAGCATTTTCATATACATGCCTACTTTTGATTTTCACAATAACCTTTTGAGGTAGATAAGGCTATTACCCTCCTCCTGAATTAAGAAAACCCAAGTTTTCTTAGGTTTCAGGAAGAGTGTCTTGAGGACTTCAACAAGAACATATAACCAGTAAGTGGTAAAGCTAGCATCAGAATCAAGGTCACCTGAGACTAGTGCCAGTACGATTTTCACTGTCCCATCTTGTCCATGGCAATCCAGTTTTTCAAGCCAGTAAGCCTCATGCATTGTGAACCGGGAGTGAAGATAGCTAAAGTACCCCACTGCAAAGAGACCCACCGTTTTCCTACTGGCTTCCCTTTCTTCATACCACTGATGACTTTTTGCTTCTTTCTCTGACTCCTGTCTTAGGTCTTTTCTACACTCTTCTCTTTGTATCCAGATAGTATTCTTCACAGGCTTTCAGCTCTTGGTTAGATATCCCCCATTGCCTATATCCTCTCCCGTATATTCCTTATTTGATGACTAAAGTAGTAATGTATCTAGTAATATGCCCTTGAGTAAAATGACTAGAGGTCAAATAATACTTGTACTATCAAGACAAAAGGTGTTGTTGATGTAGAGAAATAAGACAACATATTTAGAGTAGAAGAAGGGGAAAGTTCTTTGTCCTTATTCAGTATATCCCTTCCTGGTTCCCTTCATTTTCTCACCATTAGGTTTGGCTTATTGTATAATTTTCCTGCCTTGTGGAGCCTATAAGTCTGTCTATGGATATTGAATTATGGCTTGAAATGGACCATGAATCAGAGGGAGAAAACAGCATCAGGAAATGTGCCTCTGCTGGGGAAGTTGGACAAAGGAAAGTTCAGAGGGAAGTATGCTCGTGGTGTGAGGGACAGAACTGTTTACTCTAGAGGGGAGAGATGGCAGCAGGTTGGTGGTGAGGGTGGCAGTGCTATAAATACAAAGATTTTCTCATTTGAAGGAAACCCCACATAGTATGATGAAGTCATTTAGGAAAGTGGTTCTTAAACTTGAGCAACAGAATCACTGGGAAGTATTATCAAAATAAGTGATTGGAGGGGCGCTTGGGTGGCTTAGTTGATTAAACATCTGACTCTTGGTTTTGGCTCAGGTCATGATCTCAGGGTTGTGAGATGGAGCCCCACACTAGGCTCTGTGATCAGCATGGAGTGTGTTTGGGATTCTCTCCCTCTTCCCCATCTTCACCCTCTGCCCCTCCCCCTGTCCAAGTAAATAAAATCTTAAAAAAAAAATAGGTTGTTGGACTCCACCCCTACAGTTTCTGATTCAGTAGGTCTGTTGTCTGTTACTGCTTGCTAGTTGGGGAACTTTGCTTTGAGAACTACTGACTTAGATGCTACACATGTCATATAGAGAAGGTATATAGCCAAGGAGAAGACAAGCACTTCTTTCTCTCTCTCTCTTTCCCCTTCCTCCCCAATAGAACCCCTTACTTAGTGGTAACAGCTGACCCTCAGAGCCTGAAATGCTCAGTCATGCAGTCTAATGTAGATAGAACTGACTGCCAAGGGGGCTGAAGGGAGTGACCCCCCAGGCTGAAAATAACCCAGTGTCCAAGGACATATCTGAGGTCAGCCATGAATTAAGACTGCTAGAGCCTTCTGCACCTGCAGATCCCCACCTTACACAGCGTGCATTAGGAGAAGATGCTCTGTGAGTGGCTACGGTACACAGTCACACATGAGTGGATTGGAGAGGAATTCACACATACTCCTCTAGCAAGCAGTAAAACAGCTTTTGGTTAAATGACTAGAACCTATGATTTGATACAGTAGTAAATAAAAGATAAAATACATTAGTATTACCTGCTTCTTGCTTAATGTTAATGGAAAAAAAACAATGCATTAGTTTGCATTATAGTAAGTAACATTTACAAGCACTTAAGAGCATTTTACATGTATAACATATTTACCCTCACAAAAACCCAGTGTGGGTAGGTATTGCTGTTACTATATTCTTCTTTTATAAATGAAGAATCTGAAGCACAGAGAGTTTAAATAACTTGCCCAAGGTCATCCAAGCTGTAAATAACAGAGGCAGGATTTGGATCAAGGCTGTCAGGTGCCAAAACCTAGACTTGCTTTTAACTTATACAGGACTGTTTTGTGCTTATCACCAGAGCAGGGGCCTTTCAGACACCTTAACAAAATGGTTCCTAAATTTTAAACCAAGTAGACCACTGAGAGAGCTGCTCTGAGTTAGCCAAACTCAAGGTCAGGGGCACAGCCCTCGCTAAGACTGCTCTCGCTTCAGATACCAGCCTGGACCCATTGAAGAGTCTCCAGGGCCACCCTCATTTCCGACTAGCCGGCTAGTCTGGGAGTCCTTATGCAATCTCCTAATTTCAGTAAATCACTAGAATAATTCATAGAACTCAGGGAAATACTCCACTTAACAATTACAGTTTTATTGTAACAAAAGCATACAGATGAGAACCAGCTTAGAGAAGAGGCATTGAGGGAGAAGTCTAGGAAGGTTTCGGATGTAAAGCTTCCATCATCTTTAGGGATGTGCTAGCCTCTCCGTATCAAAGTAGAAGATACTCAACAGTATTGCCAGCCAGGCCAGCTCATTCAAACTGTGGTGTCCAGAGTTTTTATCGGTGGTGTTTCTTTATTAGGTATGATGGATCAAATCATTGGCCACACGATTGGACTCTAGTCCTCCTCTGTTCCCTGGAGGTAGGGCATCTGATATCTTGTAGCTCAAATCCTCTGTGCTCTCTAACCACAAGCTTGGTCTCTCTGGTGTGGCCACCTCCCAGTCTGAGTCACCTCATTAACATAAAATATCAGGTGTGGTCCAGGAATCCACCATGAATAACAAAGACACTCCATTTACTGGAGAAATCCCAAGGGTTTAGAGGTTACCTCCCAGGAACTGGGGACAAAGGCCAGCCAAGTTCTTTATTACACAAAAGCACAGCAGAGGAGGGTGTCGGAATAAGGATGCATGCTGGGAGGTGAATTTTATGACACCTTTTAGGTCAGCAGTACTGTTTCTGTGCCAGGCAGAAATCTCAGCGTCACAGAAAGGGAAAGAATTTTCTCCTGGAATTTCTTAAAGTCATCAAGCACTCAATCGGGAAAGGTGACACTGGAGAGAGTGTCTATATTAGGAGGGAGCTGGAGAGCTCGAAGTGGCGGAGGCTGCTGGTGAGCACAACGCAGCAATTTGCAATGAACTCACTGGCTGACAAACCAAACACAACCTGCAGAGCAAGGGAGTGAGCATTTGCTGTGTGAATTGAAGGCCACAGGACCCTGCAGTGGTGAAGCCTTTATGCACCCAACATGTAAATTACAGTGCTTGTGAATTGGGGTTGGTTCACATGTAAATGAGAAAATGCTTGAGTTAACCAAGCCTGCCTTTGAAAAGAATGGATATCTAGGAACTAAAGACTGTACTGAAGAACTTACAAATAATAGAGAGGGACAGAGCTGTTGTAATTCCAAGGGGCTTCTAGAATGAAAAATAATGAGGGGCCATTGGGGGAGGGGAGAGTAAAACATCAGAAGAAGCAATCTTCCATAAAATCTGCTTGGATGCCATTAATGTATGTCTCTCCAAATAAGAGCAAGCAAATGAGAAAGTAGCAAGGAGGTATAAAGGCTGGGGTGAGCTCTAAAGGAAGCCTGTTATGCATGGATGGAGACTTTTATTTTAAAGGGCTGGCTGTTATATGAAAAAAAAAAGAAAAGAACATTGCCCACTTATGTTTATAACTCACTCAAAACATCAGATTTTCTATTACATTCAAGCTCTCTTTTCTCTAAAATTTAAGTCCCTCAAATCTGAATGAAATCAGGATTTGCAGTAGGAAAGGGGAAAAAGGTGAAGGAATGCTTAATTTCGCTTGTCTCTGCATCCGAGTGTCTTGGATGTTTGCCAGATTGATTGGTTTTGTCTTCTTGTTGGCATCCTCCCTTTTATTCTTCAGTCTACCTGGAAGTCTGAGAGGGATGGGGTTTTATGATCACTAAGACACTAAGACAGCTTTTAAACTGCTGTGCTCCTCTGTTTAGGTCCAGTGATACTGTTGGGGAGGAGGAATTTATACTGCCCTTCAAGGTCCTTCTAGCTGGACTAAGAATCAAATTGATATAAGACAGATTAATAGGAGAAAATCAGATTTAATTTTGTAGGTAGAAGAAATTCACAGACATAGAAATTTCAAAAACAGTCAGGCAAAATGAAGTCTGTACGTCATTCTGAACTAAGGAGAAAGGGTTAGGGGTCTGGGACTTCAGAAGAAAGGAATGAAATTCACAGGATATGAAAAAGTAAATGTTTGATAAACACATGTTTGCTGAACCACTCAGGAACAATGGGACATAAAGGGCTTTGATCAAAGAGGCCTTGTTAGGTTCCTCCCTCTCAACCACACCAAGTTCATGGTGTAATGTAGTTATCTATGGTGCTAGCTCTCTTCCTGGAGTAGGTTCTTTATCTAAATTCTGTTAGGCAGTTGAAGGGGAGGCAAAGAGCATTTCCTTAATCCACTGGGTTTTGATTGCTTTTTAACTCAAAATACTCTTAATCCAAAGTAGCCCATCTTGGCTATGCCCGTGACCTCTAACTGCTGGTTTAAGCAACATAAACTGGTGCATACTAACAGGTTATTTATTATTTATTTATTTATTTAAGCTTTATTTATTTATTTAAGCTTTATTTATTTATTTATTTATTTATTTATTTATTTATTTGAAGGGGGGAGGGGCAGAGAGGTAGGGAGAAGGACAAAGGAACTGAGCATGGAGCCCCACACAGGGCTTAGTCTCACTACTCTGAGATCATGACCTGAGCCAAAATCAAGAGTTGGACGCCTAACTGGCTGAGTCACCCAGGCACCCCAGCATAGTAACAAGTTAAAGAAAGGGCTTTTCTTCTTCTTCTTTTTTTTTTTTTAAAGAATGGGTTAATATTCAGATGCAACAATAAGCTTTGTTTATAAGGTGACAACTCTGGGTAATGAGGAATTCAAAATGTCCATTGGATGCTGAGTGACATTTTTACATTGTAGCACAGCAGTCTTTGCCCTGAAATTAGTTGCTTCAGATGCAGAGAAAGCAGCCACTGCTGTGCCTCGAGAGCTCATCCATGGGCTTTGAGGCTTAATTCCTCCTGTTCTCTCTGAATTCTCCTTTTGGAGGTCTGTCCCCATCAACCAGATGCAAATCCAGTGTTTGGCAGGAAGGATGATCATTCCCTAGGAGGCCTGGGTTTCAATCCAGAAGGAAAGCTGTAAAGGAAGTTCTCATTTGACACAGCCAGATATGATGCCAGGTAGCCACAGGAATGGAAGGGAAATGGACTTCTGATTCTGCCTGGACATATATTTGTACTTAATACTTTTGCTTTGTACTTCATAGTCTGGGACAAGTGTTTGCTGTTGTTGCTATTTACTTTTCTGAACCTTCATTTACCCATTTGTAAAACTGGGGTGATCATTAAATTTATTAAGGTTGTTTTGAAGATTAAATGAAAGAACATTCCTGTAGTTCCTGAAACCCAGTATGGGCCCCTCCCAAGAAGAATATGTTGACTATCAAGTAAATATATTGCTAAAGCAAAATTGAAGCATGCAAATAATTTTCATTGACTTTAAAAGTTGTTGACTGTTGGAAAAACACTCTGTATTTTCCTTTACGCTACTACCATACTTCTGATACCCAATGGGAAAGTTTTTCCACAAATCAAGCAATTCTGTGACACCAACTGGGTTTCATACAGTTCAACGCAGTTCTGACAGGATCTCCATGGACTTAGCATCAGAGGCCATAAGTTAAGAGCTCAGGCCCACAACACTGTCTTCACTTCAGATTCCAGATTGTCACTATCCATCTTGCTTACTGGCTATCAATCAGGGTTCCCGCAACCCCTTCAGAGGTTCAGTTATTTGCTAGAATGGCTTATAGAACGCAAGAACACTAATGTTTACAGGTTTATTATGAAAAGATATAATTAGAGGCTACAGATGAACATCCAGAGGGAAGAGAAGTACAGAGCTGAATGTAGAGGAAGGAGCAGCATCCTCCCATTGGCCTCTGCGTGTTCAGCAACCCTGAAGCTCTCCAAACTTTGTTCATTACACAGGCATGATTGATTAAATTGTTGGCAATTGGTGACTGATTCAACTTCCAGTCCCTCTCCCTTCCCCACATCTTGGTGAGGTGGGGAGAGGGTGAGACTGAAAGTTCCAGCCCTCTAATCACATGGTTGGTTCCCCTGGCAACCAGCCTTCATCCGTAGGGACTCTTCAGGAGTCATTCAAGAACATATACTCAGGTATGGTTGAAGGGGGCTAGTCACACATAACTGAAAATACTCATTTCACCTTTATTGCTCTGAAGCTGTTTCCGGAGTTGGGAACAAAGGCTGACCCTAGAGCGCTTGTCACTTAGGAAATTACAAAGGTTTTAGGAGCTACGTACTGGGAGCCATGGATGAAGACCAGATATATTTCTTATTATAAATCAACTATCCTAACGCCTAATTTATCTTATGAGCTGTCAAATTGGTGACCTGCTGCTTTGGGGATCATAAGGTCTAGCCGAGTACATTCATTTATTACTGTTCTCTTATTATTACTAGCGCCATTTGGCTGCCCTGCCCTGACCCCTGCCTCAGTAGAAGGCCTGTTCTGTCGAGGTGTGGAGTGGGTGGTCGTGCCCACTCACGTCACTGCCCCCTGTGCCCAGCCCCAGAAGCCTGAAGGGGCATATCCCATCTCCTTGTCGAACATGCTCTTCCAGAAATGGCAGGGAGGCCACCACCTGGTGCTGAAGGAAGCCAAATGTGTGTGAGCTCATCTGTGAAAATGCCAGGGCAGGCAGCTTGTGTGGAGCTAAGAGTGGCCGCCTCTCTTCCCTTTCTTTTCTCTTTGTGGGAGGGACTGGACCTCTCTCCCTGGAAGAGGGAAGGTGCAGGTCATAGCCCGGTGGGTATGAGCTTGCTTTGTTTATGAGTGTAGCTTGTCCAAACTCAGAGGATTGTTTCGGCGGCCTTGAAATGGTTTTGATTTAATGTTTCCATTTGCCATGATTCAGTTCTGCCAGCAGTTATTTTTAACCAGTAATGCCACCTAAAACAGCCTCAGATTACTATGTTTTATCAGCACATGCCTCCTTGTGAACCTACACTGAAAAGGTAAACACACCGAAATACAGTGTGTTCTACCACAGAGCTGGCCATGGAAAATCTGAATAGCATGTATGCCAGTTCAGAATCCTGTCAGGTTTTTTCCCTTTCGTCCTTCCTTCCCTCCCTTCCTCCTTCCTTCCTCCCTCCTTCCCTCCCTCCTCCTCTCCCTTCCTCCCTTCCTCCTTCCCTCCTTCCTTCCTCTCTTTTTCCTCCCTTCCCTCCTTTCTTCCTTCCTCCCTTCCCTCCTCCCTTCTTAACTCCCTTCCTTCCTCCCTTCTTAACTCCCTTCCTACCTTCCTCCCCCCTAACCCTAACCCTAACCCTTCCTTCCTCCCATCCCTCCTTCCTTCCTAACTCCCTTCCTTTCTTCCTCCCTCCCTTCCTTCCTCCCTTCCCTTCTCCCTTCCTTCTTCCCTTCCTTCCTTCCTTCCTTCCTGATGTGGGAACTGGTTGAGCTAAGGTGGTAACAGTCTTTTCCTTTCCAAATTCAGATTAATAGGAGAAAGGCTTCACATTGTTCAAGTTCTACATGACATAGGAGCCTTTGGAAGGAAATGAAGAAACAGTTAACTCTGAGTATTTTATGTAAAGTTTGGTGAAGATTGGACTATCCTGGAGGAATATGCTGGGGCAAAGAGTAGGAGGTGAGCTTAGTAAACTGAAAGAAATTCGGTGAGACCTGTTTGTTGGGATTCTTCTCAGAGTCCCTTCGTCTTCAGAGACATGGCTTCTTCTTTTCTCTGGGTATAGGGAGGGTACCTCTCACGTAATGGGTTTTTTCTCACCTGTTTCAGTGGAACAGGGCAGGGGAAGATCAGAGTAACCTTCCTGCTTCCGCTGTTTTCTCAAACTCCTTCAGCTTAAAATACTCAGTATATCATAGTGCTATATTCTGGGGTATCCTGAACCTTATCACTTCCTTCTTATTTATTTATTTTTATACTTTAAAGGAATTAAATACTCCAGTGGTATGTTGAGAACTTAGATTGCATGTCTAGCCTGGTCCAGCAGCTCCCTAACATTGCACTCTGGAATATGACTGACCAGGGCCAAATTTACTATTATTGGCTGTAAGGTCCTGTGCAAACTATTAAACCTCCTTAATTCTTAGTTACAGCATCAGTGAAATGTAAATAATAATATGGGGTTCATAGGATTCTTATGAGCTTTAAGATTTTTATTTTATTTGACAGAGAGAGATAGAGTACAAGTAGGCAGAGAGAGAGAGGGAAGCAAGCTCCCCGCTGAGCAGAGAGAGAGCCCAATGCGGGGCTTGATCCCAGGACCCTGAGATCATGACCTGAGCCGAAGGCAGAGGCTTTAACCCACTGAGCCACCCAGGCGCCCCATTGTGAGCTTTAGATAATGTATAAAGAACAGTGCCAGACACATAATAAATGCTCAGTAAATGTTAGCTACTTTTCTTTATTTACTTGTGGAGAATTTTGTAAGTTCTAGTAATATTATTTGTGATGGTTGTGATTCATTTCTCAGGTTCAGTCACTAAAGAAGTTGTATCATAACCAAAAAGAATAAAGGGAGAGGTGAAATAATCCCTAATAGTATTTTTAAATAAATAAATAAATAAACAATTGAAAGTAAAAAGAATATATTATTCTAAAAACTCTCAGTATAGCTATTGAAGAAAGGAACTTCAAAGCTTTGGACCAATGTCACCCAGCTCCTAGTGATCTTTTTTTTTTTTAAAGATTTCATTTATTTATTTGACAGAGAGAGATCACAAGTAGGCAGAGAGGCAGGCAGAGAGAGAGGAGGAAGCAGGCTCCCTGCTGAGCAGAGAGCCCAACATGGGGCTTGATCACAGGACCCTGGGATCATGACCTGAGCCGAAGGCAGAGGCCTTAACCCACTGAGCCACCCAGGCGCCCCCCGCTCCTAGTGATCTTTAGTTATTTGGCCTAGTGCCCTTCCAAGTTCAAAAGATCCGTAAGACTGAATCTACCTTTTCTCTCTTCTCTGTCGAAAGCCTACAGAATAACTCCTCCTCTCCAAGTCCAGACCTGTTAGTTCTCTACTGTAGCCATGATGTTCTAAGCACTTTTGTCCTAGACGTGGACGTCCTTGCTCCTCCTCTTCTTGACTCCTTCCGTTATGCCCTCCCCAATCCTTTCTCATCTTTTTTTTCTATAGCTCGTTCTCCAAGCCTTCCTATATTCCACTTGGCTTCCTCCTCAGGACACTACTTTTCTTAGTCTTCTCAAAGAGTAGCTGAGTATTATTTCACATCCGCTGCTCCTTACAGTGACACAGTAGGTTTGTTTCATTGCATCCAACTATGACCCAATCCTTCTTTTGTGGACATGCTATTAATTAATACCCCTCTCCCACCTTCTTGCTATTGTCTAGCCCCCAGTCTTGCTTATTCGTTAAAGATTTTGGTAATTGGGGGCACCTGGGTGGCTCAGTCCTTAAGCAGCTGCCTTCAACTCAGGTCATGATCCCAGGGTCCTGGGATCGAGCCCTGCACCGGGCTCCCTGCTCAGCGGGAAGCCTGTTTCTCCCTCTCCTACTCCCCCTGCTTGTATTCCTGCTCTTGCTGTCTCTCCCTCTCTCTCTGTCAGATAAATGAAATCAATAAAATCCTTAAAAAGAAAAAGATTTTGGTAATTGGTTCACAGTTTCCATCCTCACCTCCATGTCCACATGAGTGACCCATTCAACAGCCTGGGCCTCCATTCCTTCACCTGTTTGTCTCCTCTTCTTTGGCCCTTCTATACTCCATCTCAGAAACCCACACTATGTTTACTCCTGGACCTTGTCATCACCATCTCCAAAATAAGTAATTTAATTGTTCCACACTCTGTGTGAAGCTTTCTTTTGTTGTACTTTGCTTGCTGCATCACTCACACTATGACCATTCTTTGCATTCTTTCTACCTCATTATTCCCTTTAATTCATTATCTAAGCATCTTATAATAGCATGCTTATTTATCTTATCTATCTTAGGTTCCAAGAATTCTATTTTTTAAGATACTTATTTATTTATTTGAGAGAGCACACAGAGAGGGCACACAAAGGGAGAGGGAGAAGCAGACTCCCTGTTGATCAGCGATCCTGATGCAGGGCTTGATCCAAGGACCCTGGGATCATGACCTGAACAGAAGGCAGGTACTTAACTGACTGAGCCACCTAGGCACCCCATCCAAGAATCCTATTAAAATTAGGATACCCCTACCTTTCTTCTCAAATTTTTATCACACCCATCAGATAAAATATGAACTCTAAAAGAACACGCCTATATGCTTTATTTGTGCCTATTTCTTTTCTTTTTTTAATTTTTTTAAATATTTTTTTAAAGATTTTATTTATTTATTTGTCAGAGAGAGAGAGAGAGCACAAGCAGGCAGAGTGGCAGGCAGAGGCAGAGGGAGAAGCAGGCTCCCCGCCGGGCAAGGAGCCCGATGTGGGACTTGATCCCAGGACCCTGGGATCATGACCCGAGCCTAAGGCAGCTGCTTAACCAACTGAGCCACCCAGGCGTCCCTTTTTGTGCCTATTTCTGACCAGTGGAGTACTAATAAAGAAAAATCACACTAATCTTGAAGATATCCTCAGAACTAACCTGGCAACACTGTTACTTTTTTCTATTCAGCTCATTCTGTGAAATCCCACTCTCAAATCCCAGTCATCCCTCTGTCTCTGCTTCCTTGTACTTCAGAGATAAAATAGTAGCCATCAGTATATCAGGCCTGCAACTAAATGTTGATAATACTAATGTTATTAAGCCTGAAAACCTGTAACTTAATACTCATTCTCTTCTTCACACTCCCGGTATGATAGAAGAACAGATCCCATAAAACTAATAATGGCCCCTCCACATAAGGTTTGTATATTATCTTTCTGCTTTCTCTAGAACCTTACACTACCAACTCTCCTTCCTCTTTCATTGTAGTCAATGCCTTTCTTTCAACAGGAACTCATAAATTGCTTGGTTCTTCTCCCCACACCAAGCCAAGGGTCTCATTTTCCTAATGGCACCACAATTCACCTAGTTGCTCATGGAAAAGTCCTCAGATATCCTTGTTCTTTTTCTTTCACAGCCGTACAGTCTGTCAGCAGGAACTGTTGGCTTTACATCTGCCGTAAGCTAAGTCTGATCACTCCTCACCATTTCACTGCTATATCTCCCTGACACATACTACACTAGTAGCTCTCTAGTCTGGTTGTTGCTGTTTGATCTCCTATTACCCATCTCCATGCAATAGGGAGACTAATTGTTATAATGTTTGAATAAGATCATTCCACTCCGTCTGTTGAAAACTCTATAATACATTCCTATTGTGATTAGAGTAAAATAATAAAATTCAAAGTCCTTCTTTGGCTGATGGGCTATGCTTATCTCTTAGATTTTAATTTCTACCACTTTCCCTCATTTACCACATTCACTGGCTATCATTCAGTCCTTTAGACACACCAAGCTGTGTGTCCCTACCCTAGAGTTCCCTCTGTTTTTGCATGCTTTTGCCTCATATTGTTTCGTGACTAGATTTTTTTCATCATTTCAGCCTCCACTAAAATGTCACCTCCCTTCAGAGGCCTTTCCTCACTACTTTGTATAAATAACACTGCATCCCTCAACATCACTTTGTGTTATTTTCTTCATAGCATTTATCGCCAACTAATACTAATGTTATTTGCTTATTGTTTATTTGTTTTCCCTCAAATAGATGGCAAGCTCATTAAGGATGGAAATCTAGCCTGTTGTATTTGTTGCTCTTCTATAATGCTTAAAACAATGTCTGTTATATAGAAGATACTCAAGAAATGTCTGTTAAATGAAAGAATGGATGGACCAAAAAACTGAATCTTTCCTATAAGTATTTAAAGTTGCTTAAGTTTGTGCCTTCTCAAAGGAAAAACAAAATGAAAACAAACAAGCAAAAAACCTCACTGCCTGCTTTCCAACAATTCCCTCCATTACTGCTCTGTTTTTCTGTTCCCTGTTCTAAAACCTGCACTCTTCAACTTCCAAACCCTTTCCTCCCATTTTCATTTGGGCTGCATATCTACTCAGTACTGCCTAGGGGAAGAATTGGGAGGCACTTGTAAATATATTTTTCCTTAACTGTTTGCCCCTCAAATGGAACTCTTTATCAAGAAAGATTTTCTTCTGGGGCGCCTGGGTGGTTCAGTGGGTTGGGGCCTCTGCCTTCGGCTCGGGTCGTGGTCTCGGGGGTCCCTGGGATCAAGCCCCACATGGGGCTCCCTGCCCAGCGGGGAGCCTGCTTCTCCCTCTCCCTTTGCTCTGCCTACTTGTGCTCTCTCTCTCTCTCTGTCAAAATAAATAAATAAAATCTTAAAAAAAAATTTTTCTTCATTGCCCAAGAAAGCTAGAAAAATGAACACATAGCCTGTCAATGTTGGACTCTGTCTTCTTCCTTGCGGCAATATTTTAGATAAATCTTAGTTCTAAGAAGAATGGACTAGAGACTAGACCAATTTTTCTACATATAAAAAAGTTTTGAAAATAATATTGGGCACTTTGGGACTTGTGTGTAAATTAGACATACACACCTATATACACATGAGCAAAGTGTCTGTGTGTGTGAGCAGAATTGACAGTATTAATTAGTGGAGATAGTAATATAGATGATGTTGGAGATCAGGGAAAAAATATAGGTATTTTCAGAGTCCAAAAAAATCTCTAAGCGTTCCCTCAAATTATAGCAAATTCTTCCCTGCCTGGAGTTTTATCAGTAGGTCTTTATGAGCCCCCAGTTCTCACACTGTTCTGACACAATGAGAACTTCAGATCCTACCCCGAGGTGCTTCGATGGGTTCAAATGCTTTCTAAATCATTCTGGAAAGAATGAGCAGTGTCAAATTTTAGTATGCAATCCACATAATGATTTGGAGATTGATAGTCTGTGTTTCGTGTACATTGTATGAAATTCAAATATTTGATTCATTAAAAAATTCTGCTGCTGCCAAATAACAAAGAATTCATTGTTTTGCCAGGCCAGTGTAATATCCCTCTGGAGTTTGATATTTAACTGTACGAGTTTACTAGTTCCATATTTCTTCTATAATTAAAGTATGAAGTGAGCTTTTATCATGATCAAGACTTGTTTGCCACAGTCATCCTATTGATGCCAGTGCCTAAGCTACTTCTGGATAAATTGCTTTAAGAATCTGAAGGAGTCACTGTGGACTTTTTAAATGGTGATTTATCACTGTCTTGGGGCCTGGGACAGTCTGCCTGTGTATCCACAGTCCCCTGTGGTGGGAGAGGTCAGAAAACTCCTTAAGAAGTGGAAGATCCTTAAAAAAGGCTAAAAGTGCTAGGAGGTCCTTGTTTGCAGATACTTTTTTTGTTTATTTGTAGATACTTTTAAATGTACCTGTGTAAAAATACCTTGGTTGTATGATTAAAGGGAAGGAAATTACTTGAAAATCTTTTCTCAAGAACAGTCTTTCCCTAAAAAAGGCTTTTTCCCTAAAAAGCCTTGTCGGCTGCTGCGATGTGTTATTACTAGAGCATGGGTTGGGGAATTGTTTTGGAGCCCATTTATACTGTTTTCCCATGCAGAAAATGATCAATCAGCCTTCTATCCATTAAATTTTTTTTTCTTATCAAGCCATAGATGGAGAAATGAGTTTAGCTTCTTATGTTTCAGTGACATTTTATGGGTATATTATTTTCTCACACTGGAAAAATTAAACCTCTCGTAAGATTAAGTTGCAATACTTACTGCTTTTCTTTGTTTTAAATCATTCCAAAGTCCTCTGTGACTATGCTCCTTCGAAGTCATTCCTGCTGGATAAATTTATAACAGCTTCAAGTCAAAGAAACTTAGAAAACATAGTGAAAGTTAATGAAGAAGAGTATCAAAGGAGCAGATTAATTTAAAATGGAACTTCACGTGTAGGAACAACTTCCTCATTACTGGGAATCACCATAGAGGGAAGAAGAGATTCAGATAAGAAATACTAAGGCAAAGCCTTATGATAAAATCTGAATGTTTGAGATCATTGGATTTAAGGGATTCATCTACTCATAGTAGAAATGGATGATATAAACAGATATGGAGCATATGAAGAAATATGAGTGTCCAAAGGTTTGTGATTATGCTAGGTCATTGATCACAGTCATGGTGGTTGGGAGTGGAAAGACTCCACAGTACTAGCTCTCAAAGTCCCAAAGGCATTGACTGATACCTGTATGGTGTTTTCCTTGTGTTTTTTTCTTTCCAGTGTCAGAGGTACAATAACCTTCTGTTCAAGGCTCATACATCAGCTTTCCTTGCTCACTACCTGAAAAGGAAGAGCACTATAATCTGACTAAACAATGCACAGGATCAAAGCTTCAGTTGGTTATGAAACTTTCATTAGAGTTCCACCATCTAGCAATTTGAATGTAAGAACTTTGGAGAACAGGGGCACCTAGGTGGCTCAGTCAGTTAAATGCCTGCCTTCAGCTCAGGTCATGATCCCAGGGTTCTTGGAGTAAGTCCCACATCAGGCTCCTTGCTGAGTGGGGAGCCTGCCTTTCCCGTTGCCTGCCACTCCCCCTCCTTGTGTTCTCTCTCTCTCTCTCTGACAGATGAATAAATAAAAATCTTTAAAAAAAAAAAGAATTTTGGAGAACATCTAAATCTTTACTGGTTGGGGGCAGGTGCTAAAGTTGACCTAAATATTCCAGGAGGAGTATATGGTAGAAAGAGGAGTTATTCTGAGTTAACTTGTCTTACAATAAGAATAAATCACATAAGGTAGAAAAAAGTGAACAAATGTAATATATTAGCAGATAGAACACCAGCAACCCACACACAGGTGATATTCAGCAAATACTGAGATGTAACAATGTAAACCTTTCTTAGTCCATATGAGGCAGTGTACTGATGGTCAGGATGTTCTGAGGGAGATGCACAAAAGTCGGGAGAAGAACCTGTGAAGAACATTGAGAAACTGGTAGATCCATGCTTTCACTTTCTGACAGGAGAACTCAGAAACCATACTACATATACTAAAAGCTGGGTTGCTTTAGATGGGAAAGGAAATGTCACAACCTGGCTTACTGACACAGTCTAAGCCATTAACAGCCTTCAGAAAACCCTTCTCTATACCTAGCATTACCTTTATCTTTAGTCTTTCATTCAACATATAATTATTAAGGGCCTTTTTTCTGTGGGAGACTATGTCACTGGGGGTATACTGGAGAGCACACTAATAGGTCTCTTATGTAATAACAGGGGATTAAAGCCAAAAGAACTGCAAGTCTCAGACCCTCTTTATGGAATTTTAGAGACACCTAAAGACAACAGAAGAGATAAAAATAAGGACATTGGAGGAAATTTTAGCCTCTGACACTACAGCAAGGGCAAATGGTAAACACAGTCTAACTCCTAGCTAGATAAACATATCTAAACAACCTCACACTGAAGTCCTCTCTACTTCAGGTTTCTTTGCTAGTTTGTATTGTCTGTTATATCATGTCTAGATTTCCACAAAAAGTTTTAGGGCGTGCACAAAAGCAAAACAACAACAACAACAACAACAAAACAAGCATTATGATCAGATTTAGACAAGGCAGAGATTTTGGAATTTTCAGATTGGGAATTTAAAATAACTATGATTAATTTGCTAAGGACTATAATGGAAAAAGTGAACAATATGCAAGAATGAGTAAGCAGAACGGAAACTCTAAGAAAGGATTGAAAGGCAGTACTAGAAAGCAAAAGCCCCATAACATAATGAGGAATGCCTTCAATGGGTTCATTAGTGGTCTGGAAATGACCAAGAAGAAAATCAGCGAGCTTGAAGATATGTCAGTAAAAACTTACCAAACTGAAATGCAAGGGATATATATATATAGAAAAGATGGAACAGAATATCCAAGAACTATGGAATAATTACAAGAGGTGTAACGTACATATAATGTGAATATTGGAAGGAGAAGAAAGAAAAGGCAACAGAGTAAATACATAATAATGGCTGAGAATTTTCCAAAATTAATGATAGACACTAAACCGCAGATCAAGGAAGTTTGGAGAACACCAAGCCAAATAAACAGGTACCTATATGGCCCATGAAGCAGTATAGTGTTATTTGACAGTGAACTTGGATTAGTCATAAATGTATATTACAAACTATAGAAGCCACTAAAAACTTGTTTTAAAGAAACAGAACTGAAATGCTAAGAAAAGAAAAAATAAAATCACATAACACCTCAAATAGAGCCAGAAAAAGCAAAAAAAAAACCAACAAAAAGTAAGACAAAAAAGGAAGCAAAGAACAAAGGCAACAAATGGAAAACGGTTACAAATATGATTGATATTAATCCAGCTATATCAATTATCATTTTAAATGTGAATGTTCTAAATACATCAATTAAAAGATGAGACTTTCAGAGTGAATAGAAGAATAAGACCAACTATATAGTCTACAAGAAATTTGTTTTAAATTAAAAGACACAGATTAAAAGTAAAGGAATGGAGAAAGATATACCATGCTAACACTAATCAAAAGAAAGCTGGCATAGCTATATTAGTTTTGAAGACAGCAGACTTCATAGCAAGGAAAATTATAGTAACCTCTCAACATTATCTTTTCTAGCTTTGATTTCATTTCTTTAACTTTTTGTTCCTAGGTTCTATTTTCAAGTGTATTAGTGTAGAGCAGAATATGAGGCACTGGTTATCAATCCCAAGGGAACAGAATATCATGCACCAGTTACTAATCCCAGGAGAGGTAAATATTTCCACTCATTGCATCTTTGTATTGGAGTCACTGGAAAACACAGCACAGTCAAGTACTGAACGGAACAGTACTTTATAGAGAGGAGACAGAGCAAGATCAGCTTCAGTAATAGGTATCAGCCTCCCATGGCCAGTGGGTCTTTCCCTGTGGCCAATACAGGGCAGTTGGCCTTCATACTCTCCTCTAGTTTTGCAGTGAAGGAAACCCCATCCCCTCCTTGTGGAGGACAGGAGTAATAGTATGGTGCCATGTGATGCAGATGCTGTAAGCAGTGACAAAAGAATAGGCATTGAACCTGAAATAAGTATATTCCCAAACAAGATGATAAGCCAGGCCCAGGTTGTGTGGATTCTTTATCTCTTGGTAAGGAAGTGTTCCAGACCCAAGGCCCATTTTTTTTTTTTTTTTTTAGATTTTTTATTTATTTGAGATAGAGACAGTGAGAGAGAACACGAGAGGGGAGAAGGTCAGAGGGAGAAGCAGACTCCCCGTGGAGCCAGGAGCCCGATGTGGGACTCGATCCCAGGACTCTGGGATCATGACCTGAGCCGAAGGCTGTCGCTTAACCAACTGAGCCACTCAGGTGCCCCCAAGGCCCATTTTTATGTGGGCCAGTGGAGGTTCAAAGACTGCACCTAGGGGACTGCCTTTCCCATGAGATAATTAACTAGTTTCTGACTTTCCTCCTCAGATTCTTCATATTTTAGAGCCCAGAATTATAAATCAGTTCTCCACTACCATTTAACAATGCTGTACCATTTTCCTTATTTAAAAACTGTATTGTCTCTCTTCTGTGCTGCAGCTATTAAGATATCATAGTGCCAGTGTCGTCTGTTAGATGATGTGTCAGCAGAGTTCAATGACTTGTTTACTTGTCTTTATTCAGCATAGCGTAATACATGACACTGCAAACAAGCAAAAATACCAGTATTAGCTAACTTAAATCAAGCCCTTTGAGCTGTAGTACATCATTTAGTTATCATAAGAGATAGATACTGGTTTTATCTCCAGTTATACCCATGAGGAAACCACGGCTCAGAGAGTGAACCATGGAAATCAGGCAAGGCTGTTTAGTGGCAGGGATGGGGCTTGAACTTGGCAGTGTTGAACCCCAGAGCCCAAATACTTAACCACTACATCTTGACTTCTTTCCTTATAAACATTGTATTATCACGATAATGTCTCTACTTGCTTCATATTTAAGCCATGTTCTTGGAACACTTTAGCCCCCAAGTGACTTGTATTTTTTTTCCCCTCAGTTTCTTAAATTTCACATTGATAGTACTTGGATTCTTTGGTTTCACCCCAAAGATGTTTGGTCTCCTCTCCACTGTTTCAAGCTCTCATTCCTTCCATTACACCAGTCAGTTGAAATCTTTCTCCTATAGCCTTTTACTTTCATTCAGTCTTAACATGATTTAGATTTGGAAAGGGTAATCTCATTATTTTGAATTGGAATCATGGTCAATGGTGGTGGGGTGTGGGGGAAAACAGTTTATTTAACATATCTAGGGTCTTCATTAAATAAAGAAATCACTACATTTTTTAAATATAGAGTACAAGAGATACATAATCCGCTGCACTTAATAACCATGCAAATCTAATAGAGGGTCTATGTAGAAGCCACTTGGCACAGAAGGTATTTGTTTTAGATAGTTCTAATTTGATATCCAGACTGCTCTTCCCAAACTGTCGCATTGAGTTATTAGTTGACTTTTAAGTCACTGTTCTGTTTTAGGAACTCTCCCAGCTCTTGCTTCAGATAATGCTGAGCATCAATCAGCTGATTTTGCTGCCAACACAGTTCTACTTTGATATAAGATAGGAACTAATAGTATTTACACTGTGCTACTTTTTCTGGCAGGTGCTTCGCTGATGTCTTCTAATCACGCAATGGATTATAACTAGAAGTACATTTCTATGTAATTGCAGCACACTGTGGGTGCCATTATGAGGAATTACATTTTTAACCACAAAAGAATAAAATGACTGTTCAGAGAAGCAGCATCTAGGAGATCATTGCTGTTGTGAAATTGAATTACAGTGTATGTAATTGCAGTGTATGCAATTAAAGAAGTTAGCCTGGACCTTCAGCATGCTTATCAAGGTCATTATCTGTTGTGTTCAGAGGCACAGCTTTGTTTCAGACCTTGTAGCTGCTCTGGCTGAGTCTGTCAGCTGTAGCTTCATCCATAATTCCACATTGATGTGCTTGTCACAGCACCCCGGGAAGAATGATTCATGCTTAGGGTGTCAAAGCTGGCCATCAACTATCAGCAGGGACAGTAGATAAAGAGAAGATTTGTAGAGGTGACAAGGGTCCTAAAGCTGCTAGAAAGGAGGAAGGTGCACTGAGCAGATAGCAGGTGTGTACTGAGCACTTGTTGGTTGACAAATGGAAGTAGAAGAAAAACAACAGTATTAACCAGAAGAAAAGATGAAGTGATAAGCGGAATCAAGGATGAAGTTGTAGTTTTATTGATGGTGCCATATTCTCTTCTATTTCTTCTAGAATAAAAATAATTGTATTCATAGTATTTTATAGTTCACACAACATTTAACATCATTTGTTTCTTTGAGGCTTCACCACCAGAATTTTGAAGTGGATGGTGCATTTCACAGGTACTAAAACTGGCCAGCACCACACCAGGTGTTGTTTTGAACCAGAGACCAATCAAGTAGTTTGATCTTATCTCTGAGATTTTCTTCTCATACTTTCCCCTACCACAACATAACTCTGCTAAGCTTCATATAAGTCTTTCAAATAAGAAGGAATAAATGCGCAAAGAATTGGTTGACAAAATGACAGCAAGCCAACTCCTACCCAGGTAGAAAATGAATATGGATGTCTTGTATCCAGTAAATATCTGGGTAAGGTTAATAAAACTGTTCATATTAAAAGTAAAAAGTCTCTTATTCAAGTCTGAGTAAAAGGAAAATATGAAAAATCAATTTATCTCCAATATGTGTTTATTTGAAGATCTACTGTTGAATGGTTGGAAGTAAAACATGGAAATTTTCCCTTCTTCCTTGAGATAATTCAAATATGCAATTGAGAGACAAACTCGGTGCCTTGATAAAGGAAGACTTGGCAAACACAGTATTTCAAACTGTCCCTTTTTGTAGTGTCTTCAAGTCTCTTTATACCCCAAGGCTCTCTCAGCCACCATACTGTGATGCGGAATGGGTGAGAGGCATGCATTTCTTCTGTAAAGTGGGAGAAAGGACATGATGAAAGAGAGGGGAAAAGGAGCACTGGCATGACCATCAACTACAGATTGTCAGGCAGACTTAGTTAAGAAAGCTTATATAGGGGAAACTGATGATCTGTAATTGATGTCTTCAAATTGGACCTT
>CM052802.1:39209284-39248504 GCA_028533885.1 Nasua narica | reverse complement strand
TACTTGATTCTAAATATTATCACCTTTATCAATGCAAACACTTTCAAAACAGAGTCTTGTCAGGAATTTTTACGATATTTTCCTAAGTGAAGGGATACATAGTTTTGTGTTTACTTTTCTGGTGGCACTGTACTTATTGCTTGTGACATAGGACAAAGAGAGGAAAAAATAACACATGGACATTTGCAGCAACTACATTCTGAAAACAGAAGTAGAAAGAGGGGAATGACTTGTTTTATGGGGGCACTCATGGAATGAGAGGGCTTCTGAGATTATCAGAGTTGATTTTCTAGGTAAGAAGGATCAATAATTTGGAGTAAGTTTTATCACTTTGTAACAAATACAATGAACCAAAAAGAGCAATCCAGAATATAAAAATTTCATTAAAGTGTTATTCACAGATGTTAAGTGTACAGTTTGATAAATTCTGGTAATTATATTTAATTGTACATCAATGTTAGGTGTACAGTTTGATAAATTTTGGTAATTATATATAATTGTGCAACCATCACCAAAGTAAAGATACAGAGTATTTCCATCGCCCTAAAGGCTCCTCAGGCCCTTTGCAGAAAATTCCCTCCTGAAACTCCCCAAGCTGAAGGAACCATTGATTGCCTTCTGTCAAAATAGTTCTGTCTTGTCTAAAATTTTCTGTAAATGGAGTCACACAGTGCGTTCTCTTTTGTGTTCGGCTTCTTTCACATGGCGTAATGTTTGAGATTCATGTTGTTGCATGTATTAATATCTCATCATTTTTTATTGCTGAGTATTGTTCTGTGGTATGGATATAGCACAATTTGTTTACTTATTCATCACTTGAGAGAGATTAAGTTTGCTTCCAGTTTCTTGCTGTCATGAATAATGCTGCTACGAACATTCGCATATACATTTTTGTATAACATATGTTTTCATTTCCTATTGGATAAATATCTAGAAATGCGAATTGCTAGTTCACTCAGAAAACGTATGTGTGTGACATTTTCCGAAGTGGCGATACCATTTTGTATCTCCATCAGCAGTGTATTAGCAGTGTATTAGAATTCCAGTTGCTCCGAGTCCCCATCAGCACTTGGTGTCATCAGTCATCTTAACTTTAGCCATTCTAGTGGGGCTGTGGTGGTATTTCACTGTGGTTTTAATTTGCATTTCTCTGAGGACTAGTGATGTACAGCATCTTTTCGTACGCTTCTCAGCTATTCATATGTCTTGGGAGGTGTCTCTTCACATTTTCTGTTCCCTTTTAAATTGTGTTGTCCTCAAAACAGATTTTTGAAAGAATCCAGGAGGCTTTGAGTTCTCGTGAATGCCTTCTTATGTGGAGGAAGTAAAAAATCTGGTAGGTAAACAGAGCGGAATTCATTTCCGGAAGGGGCAGAGCTGGGAGCTAATGAGCCTCTTTTCCCAGTATGGCTGAATGGTGTGCTGCCGAGTATAGCACACCAGTGATTTATTGATACCCATGGCAAGATCCAAATGAAAGACCCTGTGATGAAAATGGCAGCTTCTAGGGATAGATATGCTTTGCATTTTTGCTCCAGGGCTCAGACATGGATTCTTCTTGAGCTAAGAGACAATAAACCATTCTCTTTCGACAGAAGTTTCCCTAAAATAGCACAAGGTAAATTTCAGACTCTACGGGATTGAGCAATATTGACAAAGCTATGTGGTGACAGATCTCAAAGCACAGAGGGTTTAAAATAAGGCAAATATTTCTCAATGATCATTAAATCTTATGTGAGAAGAAAAGAAATGTAGCACAAGTATTCTGCCCTTTTAAAGATTTTGAAAGCGATGCTTATATACAAGATGATGTAAAATAATTCAGTAATAACAATATTTTCTTATTTTAAAAAGCAGAAAGGTTTATACATTATTGGCTAATCTACAACAATGCTGTCCAATACACAGTTTTAGTCATTATCACATAATATTCGTATAGCACCATTGTGTATATTGTGAGGTACCCTTGAGAACTACCCAATGTAAGCTCAGTAATCCTGGCAGCGTACCTAAAAGGTGTAGGAAATATACAATATTATGCTCCTTTTTTACAGGATGAAGTAATAGGCATGCATTTTTTGAGGGACATTCAGACCATAGTAGCTTATCTTTTGTAGATATCCAATTCAAATTAAATAAATAACTTGTATTTTACACTACTGAGCTTAATAAATTGAGTATACAACAGATGGAAAAACAAGAGATAAAATGAATTAGGAAGTCAAACATGACGAAAGGCTTTGTAAAAATAATAAGGTTACATATTGAAAGGGATAATCTTTGAAATGGAGATCTGAAAGACAAATAGCTTAAAAAAATAGCAGCTTCTGGCCACAATACCGACAAAAGACTACTCCAGCCTCTAGGTTTAAATTGGGTCAGATGAAGCCCAATTCAAAGGTATCTTCTCATTTCTTCTGGGTTAATTTGACACCTGTGATAAACATACAGATGGTTTCCCACAGTGCACAGTGCTTGGCATGGAATAGGCAGTTGGTACAATTTGATGAGCAAGTTAGAAATTCTCAAGAATCTAAGAAACTGTATACAGAGCACAACTTTTCTTAAATCTTTTATGTCTGATTTCAAGCAATGATGCTACAAAATAACCTTAGCTGAGACCAGGCTAATGCAGCCTGCACTATCTGAGTAATTCATGGTAATCTGCTTGGCTTGGTAGATTTTGCAAATACCTCTTTAAGAGTCACTTCAGCTAACCACGAACTCTTCACTCAGAATCAAATTTCATTAATTCAAAGATTAATCAAGAATTTTTTTTTAAAGATTATCTATTGATTTATTTGAGAGAGAGTGAGTGAGAGAGACAGAGCAGGTGGGGGGAAGAGCAGAGAGAGAAGGCAAAGCAGACTCCTTGTTAAGCAGAGAGCCCATCATGGGGCTTGATTCCTGGACTCTGGGATCATGATCTGAGCCAAAGGCAGATGCTTCACCGACTGAGCCACCCAGGCACCCCCAAGAACTTATTTTATATTAAAGATAGCGCCATCATTCCCTTACAGATATATGCTGATGCTTAAAATTACCCTCAAAGTAAGGAATTCCTTTTATATTTATAGAGGTAAACTTAGGAGGGAAAAATATGGCCATAGGATGCTTATAGTTTACCAACCCTTTTCTCTATATAGTTCTTGTGAACATAAGTTTGTTGGGTTATGTCTTCTGCTTACAAATAATTTCCATATTTTCTCAAGATAATTCAAAATAATGAGAACTGGAAGCTCAAACCTTTAATTCATGTACATTGTACATAATTCATTGTAATTCATCTAAGCAAGAGTACGTTAAAATTGTACATTAAAATTGATGATGGAGGGTGATGGGTAAGTTGAAGCCCCATGAAAACCCCATGAACACCACAGACCCTTGCAGGGTTCCACACTAAAGGGTCACTAACAAATTCATTCCATTAAGGTTCTAAATATTTAATGATTAAAGGAGCTCTTAGCCTTGGCTGCCAAGCTCTCAATATTAAACTTAAGCCTGAATTGTAATAAACTCAGTAGTTATTACTAATTCTTGGCATACTGATTTTTCTTTCTTTTCTTTCGTTTTGTTTTTGTTTTTTTGACTGTTGCCCTTTAAACTGTTTTGAATTTAAATGTGTAACAGTTTGGGGCTCCTGGGTGGCTCAGTCAGTTAAGCGTTAGACTCAGGTCATGATCTCAGGGTAGTGAGATCCCTTGCTCCAAACTCGGTGGGGAGTCTGCTTCTCTACCTCTCCTTCTGCCCCTCCCCCTGATATGTTTCTCTCTCTCTCTCTTTTTTTCTCTCTAAAATAAATAAATAAATCTTTAAATGTTTAACAATTCTATCAGAAATATCTAATATATCGTTTTTTGCTTAATTTTTGTTTTAAGTGATCTCAGTTTTTTTTTCTTAAGATTTTATTTATTTATTTGACGGGGGGGCGGAGAGAGAGAGAGAGAGAACAAGAACAAGTAGGCAGAGTGGCAGGCAGAGGGAGAGGAAGAAGCAGGCTCTCTGCCAAGTCGGGAGCCTGACGTGGAGCTCAATCCCAGGACTCTGGAATCATGACCTGAGCCGAAGGCAGTGGCTTACCCTACTGAGCCACCCAGGTGCCCCTCAAAGGTTTTTTGAGAGTAGACAGGGGACCAATTAAAAATAGATGAAAATAATCCCAATAAAAAAGAGGTTTAGCATTGTTAGCTATCAAAAAGCAAAGAATTAAGAAAAATTGATTTGCTTTAGCAGCTGTTTCTTGTGTCTCTTTTCTGATTTATCATCATAAGCATGAGTGTAGAGAGTCACTGGTTTATTTTATTAGGCATTCAAGAGTTGCTATTCAGAGGTATAAATTAGAATCTGTGGTACTACTCTATTTTCAGAAAGTTGAAAGGGACTTTAATAAAAATAACTATTACCTTCTGAAAATATATTATGATATAGCCACCACGGTAAGGATTTTATATATTGATCTAATTTAACCTTCACAGAATTGTTGTACACTTTCATGACCATCATTTTAAAGTTGAGAAAATGGAAGCCTGTGAGCATTATGTGTGTCGCTCAAGGTGACAGCACTAGCATGTTGCAGGACAAGGGTATGAATCCAGGGCTATCTGACCATATTCTTCTGCTCTGTGCAAATAAACCACCTCCTTAAGAATCATTTCAGCCAGCCACTCTCCCATCACACAGAATCACATTTAAGTCATCTGTGTAAATGAGAAATTATTTTGTCTTCAAAGACAGCACTGCCATTCCCTTATGCAGGCTGATGCTTTGCATTCCCCTCAAGGGTATGAAATTCCTTCTTCGTATCTAAATTTATCTTTTATATGATCTCTCATGCTTTTTCCCTTTTGTCTTTCTCAGTTGAAGGGAAGACCCTCAGACACACCGACACACTCTTGTAGACAGAAGGGAAAATATAATTCTCAGATCTTTAAGATGTCAGTAAAATAAAAATTACTAGATGACTTAATAACAATGCAATTGGGGATTTCAAAATAAGTTCTTCATGCACACTGTTAGAGTAGCTGTCCTAGTCTTTCAGAATCAAATATTGCTATCAAATCCTATGAGATATCTCCCCATTTCCAAGTTACATTTTCTCAAAACATTGAAATTACCCTCAGAAAATGGGAAACTGGTAAAATGAACTCTACTTGCAGAATGCAGTTCAGGACATGGTGATATCTTATTTTTATATCTCAATTGACGTAAAATGATGTAATAATTTATTGTAGTTGAAGACTTCAGCATATTATTTTTGTATGTCCAATGTAAGCGTATCTTTACTTCAGTTCTCTCATTTCTCTTCTTCTTTCTTTCTTTTTTTTAAGAAAAAAAAAAAGGAAATGTAATGAAAACATAAACTCCATCGTTCGCTAGAACCATTGCAACTTGGCTGCTCTGAGCTTCGACGGTGTAGTACCTTGATTTCCAATGGCTGATTGCCCTGTGCTTGCTGATCTGAAAGGATTCAATACCAAGCAGAGCTGCTCACTAAACAAGCTTTTGCCAAGTCAGAGAAACTTTGTTTTCTCCTGCCATAATATAAGCTACCAAGTGCAATTCTGGCAGCTTCCAACTTAACAGCAGCAATGGGAATCTGGGAGAGCTTGGATAAATGAGATATACATGATAAAGAAAGTTTACTATTATTGTGTGCTTTTAATACACTGCCTTGCCAAACTTTTAGCCAGGGCTGCCAACAAATAACAAAATGAACTTATTTGAGGCTCCAGGCTTTTATCCCTACCCTACTCCTGCCCCTCATTCCCTCGTGAAGGAACTAACAAGCTGTGCTGTGGCCAAAAGGCAGGCAGCAGAAAAGAAACAGAGGGAGAGCAGAGTCAAGTTAATTCCAGACCCTGGCTAATTGGCCTCCAAATAATTAAGAGCTGGCTTTAAAATAAAATACCCAACACTTAACAGAGACTCAGCAATGAATAGGGCACTAGGAAGAGCATTGAAAATTTTGGAACATTTATCAACTAGTAGGAGTCCAAGCTATGGGCTAACGCAGGAAGTTAGATAGAAATAGACACCAATAGGAGAGAGGAAATTAGGCAGCTAGCTGGCAGCACCAGATTCGTCTAATAGCTAGAAAAAAGATCATCTTTCACTTTCAGTGATGAGATGTTGGGTAATTGGTAGTTTGAGTACGATTTATTCTCAAGAGGCCTTTTTTTTTTAAAAAAAAAAGCTTGCTTTATGTTCCCTTTTTGTTGTATAATAAATACGTATCTACAAACTAAAGAGAAAATCCTGAGAGAAACACTTCTCTGGCTATGTCTCCAAGTTCAATTAAAGTGGAGGGTGAAGGCAATTACCCAGAAGATTTAAAGTAAAACAATTACACTCTTGCCTGAATTAATAGGCAAATTCAACCCAAAGCTTACACTTTGCTTTAACTCCAGCACTTGACTATTGTTGGGTAGAACGGATGATCAAACGTAAAGTATTTGGTAGATGTTGTAAGGCCATTCTTAGAAATTCAATTCCAAATAACAGATTTTTTTTATAGTTACCATGGAGATGGGTTCTAAACAAACAGATAAGATATTTAATGAATGACAAGAAAAGAAATTGCCTATGTGCACTTTAAGAGGTGACTCCCATCTGTGCCTTGCTGTTCTACCTGTTAATGCTTTGGAAGTGCCAATTGTGGAATCAGTGAATCTCTGCAACCTTTGGTCTTCCCAAAAAAGAATAAGACTCCCAGGCTTAAAACAGAAACATTTCTGAATTGACACCTTACAGACTTCAGTGAGTACCTATCATTGTCAAGACATCCCACCATTCTCTCTAACAATCTGCTTGAACTGAAGTCCACTTTTATTCCCTTAGTGAGAGTTCTTGGGAACTCTTGGTCAAAATGGCAGTTCTGGAAGTCTTTATTTTTAAATGGGGCAGTCATTCTCTTTTTCTGAACTGCACTCTCCAAGAAGGCCAAGAGTCCCCTCTACAGCACTGGACCTACATATCCTTATCTCTCCTTATAGAGGAAAAAAATAAAATATTAACAACCTGTGCCCACACTGGAAAGCAGGAGAGAACCGAGATCTTCCCCTGGCAAGGTCTCAGTCCTCTGTCTTCTTACTGAGCCCTGATCCAAACTGACTTATCCTTCTTTGGGTGGCATCCCAAGGTCACCTTTCATGACCTAATGAAACCCCCATATATTTATTTACAAACTCTTTGCTCCCTTCCTCTTGGATAGGACCCGAGTAGGTATATGTAATCAAATCTAATCTCAGGAATTCATCAAGAAATTCTATATATTCTCAAGGTATCACTATGTGTCTTTGGACATACAGATATATAAGTAGGTACTTGCAGATGTGAGTATGTGTGTGTCTTAAGAGAGGAGTCAAGAACAATTTATTTACAGAAAAAAAAAAGAAAATGGTGTTCTCAGAATTAAACACTCAGGTTTTATTTCTGGTTCCTAATTTAAAACTGCTAGCTAAAATCTATTGTTACAGGGAATGATATATCACTTTTACCTCTGTACTATCTTAACTTTATACCATTATTTGGGAAAAGATAACAATTATATATATAAAATTGGAACACTTTTTTAAAAATGAATTTATGTTTTGGTCACATACGGTAGATGTAGTACGTTTACATTGGATTAATAGTTATTCATCGGCATTTTTCCAAAAGGTGAGAAAAAGCGAATTTTGCCCTTAGAAGCTTTGGCGTGAAGCAAGAATTAGACCCTGATTGACTGTGTTTATTTCTGAGTATACCTGGGGAGTCCCAGTTAAGCTTCGCAGCCTGTTCTTCCAGATATGCTCCCTTTTATCAGAATTCATAAAATATGAGAACTTATTCAGATACCAGTGGGCGGACAGCCTCATAACTAGAACCTCAGGCTAGTTCTACTTTTTCATGTTTCTAAGATGAGGGGTTTGCCAATGCACCAGAGATGAAGCAAGCCAAGCCACAGGACATCTGTGACTTTGATGAGATTGGGGTGGGTGTATATTTTATACATGACCTCGTTAATATCATTACATCAGCTCTCAGCCAGCCCCACCAGTGATGAGGAGGGTTGGCACTTCCATGGCCTGGAGTGGCTTTTGGGCTACTGCCTGTGGATAATCGCTATCCTTTTTTTCTACTTGTTTGCCTTAATTCCTAGGGCAGTAGACATTTCTGTTAGCATTTGGCCAGGGGAAGGTTGACTGACTTAGAAATGATACTAGATCAGAAAATTCAAGAAAATAAATTCAGAGTATATACAGTCAGAGTTTTACCAGGAGAGGCAGAATAGTTAGTGGTGAAGGCTTCAAAGATGACAGCACCAATGCACCCCTCACTAGCAAGCACCTACTGACTTCTGGGCCTGGTGTCTCATCTGTGAAACAAGGATACAAGTAGCCTCTCCTGAGAGGTTCGTTGTTAGGATTAGATGAATGAATTCATGTGAAATATTTAGAAAAGAGCTTGCTACATAGTAAGTGCTGCATTAGACTACTTCTTTCCCCGTCCCCCCCCGCCCCCCGAATGTCAGTGTTTTAACTTGGGGTGTTTCAAAATGATTAAGCAATGCCTCCTAAACACATTCATTGCTCCCGTTCTAATAATTCACACGGTTGTTATTGATCCATTCATCAACTCTTTTTAAGGATCTTCCATTTGAGAAACAGGCTGCTCAGCAGGCAAGATACAACAGTAGGCAGGAGGTGCTCAGTCCCTTCCCTCATGGAGCTGACAGTCTAATGGGGGAGACACATGATAAATAAGTAAGCAAATGAAGGAATCGAATAATCATGGATTATGATTAGTGTTTTAGAGGAAGTCATGAAGAATACTAATAGCAGGGTCTTAAATTAGGTGGGGAGATGAGGGGTGGCTTCTCTGAGGAAATGCTACTTGGGCGGATGTACAGAGGCTGAGAAGAGCTGAGGGGAGAACATATTGAGCAATGGAAATAAGAAGAAGGCCTGAAGGCCCAGGTGCGGAAGGCATTGTCTTGAAGAGCAATGGAGGGCGGAAAAAGGAGTCAAAGCATCAAAGGCTTTTTAAACCAAGTTGTTAAGTGCCGTAATTTGCATTTCCCAGGGTTCCTTTAGCTGAGTTATCTAAATGTGTGTAGATTGAAGAGGGTGGGCGATTATGGGAGCTGGGAGACTGGGGGCTGCACAGACAGGGGACAGTGGCTTGGACTAGGAGGTTGGCAGTTGTGGGAATAAGGGATGGATTTCAGAGATGTTTTGGAGATCAAATCAAGAGGACTTGCTGCAAATGGATCGGGCCCGGAATGTGAGAGATAGGGAAGAATCAGGGGTATGAAATGAGATTCCCTACCTCAATTTTGATGAAAAATATGATGAATACAAGTAAAGATGCCAAGTGAACAGTCTTCACGTATTTAAGAGATAATTTATGTATAATGTAAAATTACAATCCTACGCTCTGTGTTATAGGACAGAATATAACAGATGGAAAAGGCTTTAATGTTTAGGAATTCACTGAAAGTAAGAACATTGGGTAAGTTTCATCCATTTTTCTTTTTGTGAGGTTGCCTGTTGCCTCAGATGTATCAGCATTAATTTTATGAACTCTCCATCTCCCTTCCTATACTATCGGTTATTTATAAAACACTTTATAATTCTAAAACATTTGAAGCATTATGTTACAAGAAATTTGAGATAATTACAATCTGAGTTTGAAACCTGGGGCAAAGTATTAACCTTTCTTTGGTGGTTTCTTCATCTGTAAACTGGAATTTGACAGTAGCATCTTTCTCAGTGAGATGTGGTGAAGATCAAATCGTGTAGTACCTGTGACGTGCTATGCAATGTCTGTCACCAAGTATGCGTTCAACAAATTTTAGTTCCTTTTATTAATCTAGACAGACTTCTTAGGATATGTGTGCTTCAGTTTCTTCATCTGCGAAGTAAAGATGGTTTCCTCCTCTGATACCAGTAGTGTTTGGTTTACTCTAGAATACTGTGACTTTCTAAAAGAGCTGTCATTTAACAAGATGGAAGTCGTTTTTTTGAGTATCTCACACCAAATGCACAGCACTTGGCCAATCATATTACATTTGCCAAATGTTCAGAAATGTGGAAAAACATACACTAAGCTTAAGGCAGCAGGTTTTTTTTTTCAATTTTATCTGCAGTTTTCTGTGCAGAGAATGGCCAATCCTTGTTATGCATGAAGCACTATTATTATTTCTTACCTATTTATCCTGTGCTACAGTTAGAAAGGATTTGAGGCGTTTATAATAAAAGGCTCAGAGATCATAAATCATTTAAGTAAAAATAACAGAACCAAATCCAGTAAAGGAAAGGGAAAAGTATGTTAAAATTTTATAAATATTTTATGTTTTCTATAACTAGGAATTTTTTTTTTTAGGCAATTACTTCAGATAACTTTACAATCTTCTGACTGATCTTCATAAAATATATGGCATGGAAAGCTAGCATGATATTGCCCTCACCTGCACTGTCTTGCTCAAGGCCAAGGTTGGGAATAGTCCGTATATAGGCTGGTTGTTCCAATATTGCACTTTCCCCAAAGACACACACATTTTTTATCAATCATATTATTTCCCACAATTTCAAACTACTTGATGATTAACTTATTAGAGAAGAACAGATTCAAAAGTAAGAATTTTGTTTTTATTGATCCATGAAAGGTAGAACATACACCAAAAGAAAACAAGAGAAAGAAAAAAAAAACTCTGTCAATATGCAGAAAATAATTTTATGCAATCGTGGTCAAAGCACAGAAGCAATTTTTACTATAGTGTTTTTCACATGGTGTTATATTTTAAGCATTTAATATCTCTACAATCTTTTAGCAATGATGTGAAATTGCTGCCTACTGTTCAGTCAAGTTTATGCACTGTAACTTAATGAGCCATTAAGTTATAATAACATTTAGGTCATTTCCAAGTTTTTGTCAGTATAATAATAATCATGATGCAAGTCTAATTTTTCCATCTTTTGGATAACTTCCTTATAATAAATTCTCAGATAGGAGATTATTGGAGGTGTCAAAGAATATGAATATTATTGTATCTTGGTATATACTGCCATCAGTAATGCAGGAGATGTTGTGCCCCGTCTTTTAAACATGTGTTTTTATACTTTATAATGTGTATACTTTTTTTTAATACTTTACTTTAATGTGTATAAATGGGTGAAAGTTTTGCATACTGATATAGTAATTCTAAATTTTGCATTCTGGCATTCAAAGACAGATAAATTTACATTATATGTATTGTATTATTTTATATACTATTATTATACTATTATATGCTATATTATAATATTTACACAATCCACATATGTAAATATATAAATATATACTGATTCAAGTAATGTATGTCACCTTACTGATGAATTATTTTATCTTCTTTCTAAAAGGTCAGTGTTTGTTTTTTTCTTAAACTTTTCTAGAAATAAGTAACACCATAAAAATCACTGTCTTTTGTTAAGAGAACTCTGTAAATTCCCTAAGTGTCAGATCTATAATCCATGCTTGATACTACTATTTTGAAAGGACCTCAAGAAATGGATATATGGATTTAGTAAATAACTCAAGGATGAACCTTACTCTTCAGAAGTTGTTATTTCAGGAAACACAAGCAGATCGATCCAGATCTTTCAGAATGGATCATACCTGCTTTCTTCTTCCCCAACTCCCCCAACCCATATCACTTCATTTTATAGTCCTTGGGTCAGAGTAATATAAATATTATAACAGTGAAGACTTAGTGGGGAAAAATATATGAGAAAGAAAGTAATGCAGTGAAACGAAGTAATGATGTAAAAATAGCAGTATAACACGTCTGTGCCCATGTATGCAGTGTGTATATCTGTGGTCATCTGGGAATGGCCATATATAGTTTGTGGTTAAGAATTCAGGCACTGGAACATTATATGTTAATAAAAAAAAAAAAGAATTCAGGCACTGGAATTAGGCTGAGTTTGAATTACATTTCTCTCACTTGCTAGCTGTGTAATCTTGGGCAAATTACTTAACCACTCTGTGCCTCTGTTTCATTATCTGTAAAATGGAGATAATGAGGGGCGCCTGGGTGGCTCAGTGGATTAAAGCCTCTGCCTTCAGCTTAGGTCATGATCTCAGGGTCCTGGAATCGAGCCCTGCATCAGGCTCTCTGCTCAGCAGGGAGCCTGCTTCTCCTTCTCTCTCTGCCTGCCTCTCTGCCTACTTGTGATATCTCTCTTTCTGTCAAATAAATGAATAAAATCTTTTTAAAAAAATGGAGATAATGAAAATACTTATGTCATGGGGTTGTTGTAATGTAATGTTGTACATTAATCCATGTAAGGCCCTTTAGAGTGCTGGGCACATGGTAAGTGCTTAGTAAGTGTTATAATGACGATTTTTATTATTGTCACTATATGATAAAAACTGAAATCTCTAAAATAACTTGTTCCTCTCAGTGAAGAATGATTGAGTAAAGATATTTAATTCTCTTATTTAATTCTCTTCTTAGCCACCCAAGATATTTGCCCATAGGGTGTGACTTAAGCAGCAACTGCAAAGTTCTATCCTCAAATGTATCCTTCACTAAATTGTCTAGTTCCACTATTACTGCCATTTCTTTTTATTGAGTTTTAGCCTACTCCCTTTACCATCTTCTAAAATGCTAAGGAGGTGGGATATTACCTCGCCATCTCCTTGCGCTATTAGTAAGGTTATCAGGGTTTCCTGAGGGGTTAGGAGAACACAGGAACCCACACTTTCTAGAGGAAGGCATGGAGATACAAAAGGAAGGGCTGAGAGGGGGCTTTGGGGCTGAATGTGGTTCTTCTAGTAGAGGGAGGAAAGAGCTTGACATATGACTCCCTATGCTTCCTTGCATGTTGTATCTGGATAAGATGTGTAACAGGAACGGACTCAAATCTCCGGAAAGGATAATTCGGGAGTTATGTGATATATCTGAACGAAAGGTCTCTGCATTACACTTGAAATGATCTTTTCCTAGAATTAGAAACCTATGATTTGTCCCTGGATCCAAGAGAAAGATATGGACCATAGAGTTTTCAGCCAGAACCTTGCTGATGGCAAAGAAAAAAGAGACAAGTGAAAGAGAAGAATAAAAAATGAAACCTTGCTGCAAAAGCACACATTACTAGTGCTGAGGCTGAGCAGGACTCTGTTGCCTTGACTTAGGTTTTCTTCAAAATTAAGTGGCAGAACTATTTTTAGGTTCTAAAAAAATGTCATTTATTTCCACTAAAACTAGTTTTTAGATGCATAAATGGCAACATTTCTGGCTGGAAAAAAATGAATTTCCACCTAGAACTAGTTTATAGAAAGTTTAATCGTATTAATAGAATAAAATAGGCCAACTTTGCATAGAAATATTTCAATGTGCAGAATTACCAGTGGGAGGAACATTTTCTCTTGATTTCTGTTTTGGAGTTAAATTTACAGAAAACAGACTTCATTCTCGAGGAAAAATAGTTGTGATTTTTTTTCTCTTTTCCTTCTTATAATACAGAAGTCCAGGACACTATTTTATTATTGTTGTTTTTGCTTATGGACTCTTTTAAATATGAAAAATAATGGATTCTTTGATTTACTGATGGACTGCTTAATTTCTAGATGTGATCATAGACATCTGCTCTGACCTCCTTTGTCACAGTCTCTGTCCCCAGGGCCATGGAACTGACACTCACTGGATGCCCAACAGCTGCATGGCCTGGTCATTGAATGATTTAGTGTGCTGCTTTTTGGAAGCATTGGCCTTTCTGTCCATAGCGAGCTTTCTTGGTTAATAGTGGTTCATCCTTTCTTTGCATCTCATTACATTATTCCCCTAAATGTCTCTGAGACTATCAAGGCAGTCTTAATGTGAGTGTCACATGTTGGAGTGTTTCCATCTATCTATCTCTTTTTTGGAAGATGAAATACAACTCATTTTTGGAAGTTTAGATCCCAGAGTACCTGGGTGGCTCAGTCGGTTGAGTGTCCAACACAGGATTTTGGTTCAGGTCATGATTTCATGGTCCTGACATGGAGCCCAGCATCTGGCTCTGAGCTCAGCAGGGGGTCTTCTTGAGATTCTCTCCCTCTGCCTTCCCCACCCCCCCCCCCACAACTTGTGTGCTTGCCCTCTCTCTCTCCCCTCTGCGAAATAAATAAATAAGTCTTTAAAAAAAAGTTCAGATTCATATGAAATCTGAAGTTAATAAAGATATATCAGATAAAGGAATAGATTACAACTTCAGAAAAAGAAGAGTGTCTGTGCAGGACTGGCCTTGTACCATATTCAGAAATGAAATGCACAAGATGAGTGCTGGTCCTTGCCTAATACTGTGTATTAGGCAAGGTCAAAGTCTTGCTGCAGAGAGGGAAGAAGTTTGGTTGCATCTTATAATCTGTTATCTCATTACTTTAGTCTCCTTCCTACCTTTGAGATGTTTGCTTTATCATCTGTCAAGTCCAGGTGGAGAGAGGGAATTAGAAATGTTGTTGACTGCCTCCAGCGTAAGAGCCAGGAGAAATGTGTTGGTCCACAATAGAGATGCTTACAGTGGCAGGTAGTTGATGAAAGAGGGTGAGTAAATAGTGCCGAGTCCCAGAATGATGCCATACATGAGGCAGAGTTTATTAATAGAATCCCAAAGTGAGTTTAAGGCAGAGACCTAGACAGAGGTGGCGGGATCTGGGCAGAAACACATAGGAAGTCCATTCTGTGCTTCTCTCCTCTTTCATAGTACGACTCTGTGAGGCAGCCTCTCTTGGGGTGTGGAGCCAGGGACTAGAAAAATCTAATGACACGTGAAAGAGAATCCCTCAACACCTAAAGAGTGGCTGATAAATGAACTATACAGTTTTAAAGACCTGCAGTCACTTCCCTCCATGAGTCAGAGGAGGCAAACATCAGGATCTTCTTCCTCTACTTCTCTTCCTCTTCCTTTCTCTTCTTCCTCCTCCTGTTTCCCCTTCCTCTTCATTCTTTTTCTTCTTTGAGTTTTATCTTTCATATTATCAAACTAGGGATTTTGAAAATTTGAGTGTTGACTTTCTGTTCTGTCTGTCAAAATGAAGGACAAAGTTGAAAAGCTTATTCTTAACAAAGGCTATACAAGAATTAAATCAGTAGACGGAGAAGGTGAAGTAGGTAGAGATTAAGAACAAGAACGTAACCTCTCTATGGGCTTATGAATAAACAATTTCCCTCCTTATTATGATGTATATTTCTGAAATAGTGCTGGACCACACTTTGAAAAGCATCCTGCCACACAACCCCATCTTTAGTGTATACTTTGGACACAAGTTTATCAGAGAGTCATTAAAACTCAAAATAGTAAAAATTCAAGTGTGGCTCTTAATAACATGCTAATAAACTAAGAAGTTCATAATCCTTTTTTATATGACATTATTAAATCACTTTTATTTATTTTTTGTCTTTTTAAATTTTTTTATTTAAATTCTAGTTAATATACAGTATAATATTGGTTTCAGGAGGAGAATTCAGTGATTTATCACTTACATACAGTACTCAATGCTTATCATAACAAGCGTCCTCAATACCCATCACCCATCTAGCCCATCCCCCACCCTTCTCTTTCCACCAACCTTGAGTTTGTTCTCTATCTTTAAGAGTCTCTTATGGAAAAAAAATAAAAGAGTCTCCTATGGTTTATTTCCCCCTATCTTTTTGTTCCCCTTCCATATGTTCATCTGTTTTGTTTCTTAAATTCCACATATGAGTGAAATCATATGGTATTTGTCTTCCTTTATACAACTTATTTTGCTTAGCATTATGCATTCTATCTCCATTGCAAATGGCAAGATTTAGTTCTTTTTGGTGGCTGAGTAATATTCCATTGTGTATATATCCAATATCTTCTTTATCCATTCATTGGTCAATGGACATTTGGGCTCTTGCCATAGTTTGGCTATGACTATAATGCTGCTGTAATCATGAGGGTGTATATACCCCTTCAAATCTATGTTTTTGTATCTTTGGGTAAATATTCAGTACGTAGTAATGCAATTGCTGGATTGTGAGATAGTTCTATTTTTAACTTTTTCAAGAACCCCCATACTGTTCTCCAGAGTGACTGCACCAGTTTATATTCCCACCAATGATGCAAGAGGGTTCCCCTTTTTCCAAATCCTTGCCAACACCTGTTGTTTCGTGTGTTATTAATTTTAGTCACTCTGCCAGGTGTGAGGTGGTCTCACGTGGTTTTGATTTGTATTTCTCTGATGATGAGTGATGTTGAGCACCTTTTCATGTGTCTGTTAGATATCTGGATGTCTTCTTTGGAAAAGTGTCTATTTATGTCTTCTGCCCATTTCTTTGTTCTTTTTTTTTTTAAGATTTTATTTATTTATTTGACAGAGATCACAAACAGGCAGAGAGGCAGGCGGAGAGAGAGGAGGAAGCAGGCTCCCTGCTGAGCAGAGACCCCCCCCCCCAACACAGGGCTCGATCCCAGGACCCTGAGATCATGACATGAGCTGAAGGCAGAGGCTTTAACCCACTGAGCCACCCAGGCACCCCTGTCTTCTGCCTATTTCTTACCTGGATTGTTTTGGGGGGTTGAGTTTGATAATTTCTTTATAGATTTTGCATACCAACCCTTTATCACACATGTCATTTGTAAATGTGTTCTATTCTGTAGGCTGCCTTTTAGTTTTGTTGCTTGTTTCCTTCCCTGTGCAGAAGCTTTCTATTAATGATGCAGTCTCAGTTATTCAGTTTTGCTTTTGTTTCCCTTGCCTCCAATGACGTGTCTAGTAAGAAGTTGCAGAGGCCAAGGTCAAAGAGGTTGCTGCCTGTGTTCTCCTCTAGGATTTTGATGGAATCCAGTCTCACATTTCGTTCTTTCATCCATTTTGATTTTATTTTTGTATATGGTGTAAGAAAGTGGTCCAGTTTCATTCTTCTGTATGTTGTTGTCTAGTTTTCCCAATACCACTTGTTGAAGAGAGTGTCTTTTTTCCACTGGATATTCTTTCCTGCTTTGTCAAAAATTAGTTGACCATATAGTATATAGTTGTGGGTTCATTTCTGGGTATATAGTTGTGGGTTCATTTCTGGGTTTTCTATTCTGTTCCATTGATCCATGTGTCTGTGTTTGTGCCAGTACCACACTGTCTTGATGACTACATCCTTGTAATATAACTAGAGGAGACTTCTATCTGGAATCATGGTGCCTCCAGTTTTGTTTTTCTTTTTCAAGATTGCTTTGGCTATTTGAGGTCTTTTGTGGTTCCATACAAATTTTAGGATTGTTTGTTCTTTCTCTGTGAAAAATGCTAGTGGTATTTTGATAGGAATTGCATTAAATGTGCAAATTGCTTTGGGTAGTATAGACATTTTAACAATATTGTTCTTCCAATCCATGAGCATGGAATGCTATTCCATTTCTTTGTGTCCTCTTCAATTTCTTTCATAAGTGTTCTATAGTTTTACCTCTTTGGTTAGGTTTATTCCTGGGTATCTTACTGTTTTTGGTGTAATTGCAAATGGGATCAATTCCTTGATTTTGTCTTCTGCTGTTTTAATATTGGTGTCTAGAAATGCAACAGATTTCTGTATGTTGATTTTATATCCTGTGACTTTGCTGAATTCATGTATTAGTACTAGAAATTTTTTGGTGGTCTTTTGGGTTCTCTACATAGAGTATCATGTCATCTGCAAATAATGAAAGTTTGACTTCCTTGCTGATCTGGTTGCCTTTTATTTCTTTTTGTTGTCTGATTGTGGAGGCTAAGACTTCCAGTACTATGTTAAATGGTCATAGTGAGAGTGGACATCCTTGTCTTGTTCCTGATCATGGAGGAAAGGCTCTCCGTTTTCCCATTAAAGATGATATTAGCTGTGGGTCTTTCATAATGGCTCTTTTGATATTGAGGAATGTTCCACCTATTCCTACTTTGTTGAGGGTTTTTATCAGGAATGCATGCTGTATTTTGTCAAATGCTTTTTCAGCATCTGTTGAGAGGATCATATGGTTCTTATCCTTTCTTTTATTACTGTTGTATATCATGTTGATTGATTTGTGAAAATTGAACCAGCCCTGCAGCCCAGGAATAAATCCCACTCAATCATGATGAATAATTCTTTTAGTGTACTGTTGGATTCGAATTGGTAGTATCTTGTTGAGAATTTCTGCATCTGTGTTCATCAGGGATATTGGCCTGTAATTCTCCTTTTTAGTAGGGTCTTTGTCTGGTTTTGGAATCAAGGTAATATGAGCCTCATAGAATGAGTTTGGAAGTTTTTCCTTCCATTTCTATTTTTTTGGTCCAGTCTGAGAATAGATATTTCTTCTTTAAATGTCTGGTAGAATTCCCCTGGGAAGCCATCTGGCCCTGGACTTTTGTTTATTGGTAGGGTTTTGATTACTGTTTCAATTTCTTTGCTGGTTATGAGTCTGTTCAAATTTTCTATTTGTTCCTGTTTCAGTTTTGGTAGATTTTATGTTTCTAGAAATTTGTCCATATCTTCCAGATTGTCTAGTTTGTTGGCATATAATTTTTCATAATATTCTTTTACAATTGTTTGTATTTCTGTGATGTTGGTTCTGATCTCTTCCCTTCCATTTGTGATTTTATTTATTTGGTTCCTTTCTCTTTTTGATAAGTCTGGATAGGGATTTATCAATTTTATTAATTCTTTTGAAGAACCAGTTCTTAGTTAGATCTATGCTACTGGTTTTTTGTTTGTTTGTTTCTATATTATTTATTTCTGTTTTAATCTTTATTATTTTCCTTCTTCCACTGGCTTTAGACTTTATCTGTCGTTATTTTTCTAGCTTCTTTCAGGTGTAAGGTAAGGTTGTATTTTTGAGACATTTCTAGCTTCTTGAGGTAGGCCTGTATTGCAGTATACTTCCCTCTTAGGACTGTCCTTGCTGCATCCCAGAGGTTTTGGACTGACGTGTTTTCATTTCATTTGCTTCCATGTACTTTTTAATTTTAACTTGAATTTCTTGGTTAACCCATTTATTCTTTTTTTTTTTGAAGATTTTACTTATTTATTTGACAAAGAGAGAGATTACAAGTAGGCAGAGAGGCAGGCAGAGGGAGAGGGGGAGGCAGGTTCCTCTTTGAGCAGAGAGCCCAATACAGGGCTCGATCCTAGAACCCTGAGATCATGACCAGAGCCAAAGGCAGAGATTTTTTTTTTAAAGATTTTATTTATTTGACAGAGATAAAGAGATGACAAGTAGGCAGAAAGGCAGGCAGAGAGAGGGGAAGCAGGCTCCCCGCCAAGCAAAGAGCCCGATGTGGGGCTTGATCCCAGGACCCTGAGATCATGACCTGAGCTGAAGGCAGAGGCTTTAACCCACCGAGCCACCCAGTGCTCCCCAAAGGCAGAGATTTAACCCACAGAGCCACCCAGGCGCCCCAACCCATTTATTCTTAACTGAGATGTTCTTTAGCTTCAGGATATTTGTGATCTTTCCAATTTTTTTCTTGTGGTTGACTTCAAGTGTTGTGGTCTGAAAATCTGCATGGTGTGATCTCAGTCTTTTTGTACTAGTTGAGGGCTTATTTGTGACCCCAGCATGTGATCTATTCTGGAGAATGTTCCATGTGCACTTGAAAAGAATGTGTATTCTGCTACTTTAGGATTAAATGTTCTGAATATATCTCTTAACTCTTACCTGTTCCAGTGTGCCATTCAAAACCATTGTTTCCTTGTTGATTTTCTGTTTAAATGTCTTTCCATTGCTGTAAGTGAGGTCTTAAAATCCCTTACTATTATTGTATTGTTATCAACGAGTTTCTTTATGTTTGTTATTAATTGATTTATTTATTTGGGTGCTCTCAATTTGGGGACATAAATATTTACAATTGGTAGATCTTCTTGATGGATAGACCCCATAATTGGCATATAATACCCATCTTCATCTCTTGTTACATTCTTTGTTTTAAAATCAATTTGTCTAATAAGTATATCCAGTTTTCTTTTGACATCCATTAGCATGGTAGATTATTCTCTATCCCCTCACTTTCCATCTGCAAGTATCTTTAGATCTAAAATGAGTCTCTTTTAGGCAGCATATGGATGGATCTTGTTTTTTTATCCATTCTGATACCCTATGCCTTTTGATTGGGACCTTTAGCCTATTTACATTCAGAGTGATTATTGAAAGATATGAACTTAGTGCCATTGTGTTACATAATGTTGGTGTTTCTGGTGATGTTCTTTGTTCCTTTGTAGTCTTTGTTGTTTTTGGTCTTTCTCCCCCCCCACTCAAAAAGAGTCCCCCTTAATATTTCTTGCAGGGGCTGGTTTAGTGATCATGAACTCCTTTAGATTTTTTTTTTTTTTTTGGTCTGGGAAACTCTCTCTCTCATTCTATTCTAAATGACAGTCTTTCTGGATAAAGTATTCTTGGCTGTATATTTTTCCCATTCAGGACGTTGCATATATCCTGCCATTGTCTTCTGGTCTGCCAAGTTTCCATGGACATATCTGCTGCACACCTGATTTGTCTTCCCTTGGTTAAGGACTTTTTTACCCTTTGCTTTCAGGATTTTCTTCTCTGTGTATTTTGTGAATTTGACTATGGGATGCCTTGGTGATGGCCAGTTTTTGTTGAATTTCATGAGAGTTCTCTGTGCTTCTTGGATTTTGATGTCTGCATCCTTCCCCAGATTAGGGAAATTTTCAGCTATAATCTGCTCAAATATACCTTTTACCCCTTTTTCTCTCTTCATCTTCTGGGACTCCTGTGATACAAATGTTACTCTGTTTTAATAGGTTGCTGAGTTCCCTCAATTTATATTCATGATCCATTACCTTTGTTTCCCTCTTCTTTTCAGCTTCATTATTTTCCATAATTTTATCATATGTATCACTGATTCATCCCTCTGTTTCATCCACTTTCATTGTTATGGCATCCATTTGGTATTGCATCTTGGTTATAGCATTTTTCAATTTTGGCCTGACTAGATTTTAGCTCTTTTATTTTTGCAGTAAGAGAGTCCCAGTGTCTTCTATGCTTTTTTGAAGCACAGCTAGTATCCTTATAGTTGTTATTTTAAATTCTAGTTCAGACATCTTACTGAGATCTGTATTGATTAAATCCCTGGCCTTCATTTCTTCCTGTTTTTTCTTTTGGGATGAATTTTTCTATATTGTCATTTTGGAGAAAAAAAGAAAGAAATGATAAAATAAAATTAAAATAATGGAAGCTAGATCCTAGGTGTGTTTTGATCTGCTTGTTACAAGAAGCTTGATAGGGAAAAAAGATAAAAAATTAAAAGTTAAAAAAATACCAATAATAAACAAAATAAAAAAATTACTTTTCTGTATCCAAAACAAAAAACAAAAACAACAAAACAAATAAAAAACCCCCAAGGAAGTTAGTTCCGTTTACCATAGAACTGAAGGTTTGCAATTCTCTGTGATCAGTAGACTTAGTGCATGGGAGGGATTTGTGCTGACTTTTTGGGGAAGGGACTTGCTGCCCTGATTCTCAGGTGTACTTGCTGTAGTGTTGATGTGCCTGCAGGGCTCAGTGGGGTGGGGCTTGGTGTAGTGGTTTCATTCTCCACTTGGTGGTGCTATTTAGCTCACTGGAGTTGACCAATGCTATTGGATGAAGGGTGAAAATGGCTGTGCCCCACTCCCTTGTGTCTGGAGCTGGACATTCACACCCACCACTCTTCAGGAGGCCCTCACAGACACTCAGTGACCCCTCCTGTGTTTCCACTTTCCATCAGATCCCTGCCTTCTCCCTTTCCGTGTCTGAGCTGCCCACCTGCCAAATATGAGGCAGCACTCCAGCCTCTCAGGGGAGGCTGTGTTTCAAAGCCCCACACTTTAGTGGCCGGCACAGCCAGAATTCACGCTGACCCTCTGAGGGAGGGTCTTGCTGCTCTCTGGCATGCTGGCTTCTCCCAGAAAACAGTTGCACAACTGGACAGTGGTTCAGAGTTTATAGCAAATTGAAACACACAACTGGTGCCAGGGTTTGTTGCCCTCCGCCAGCTTTTTTGTTCCTATACTGGTGACTATGGCAGATCAATGGCACCTATAGGGTCTTTTCCCTGTGGAGTGGCTATATCCCCTCTACCAAATGCACTCCAAGCGGAGAGTGATTTTCCCTGTGGGATCCAGGAGATCTTTAGACCATGCTGTGGTACTCTGGGATTCCATGTTGCTTTCCACCTGAGAACCACTCAATTCAGCAGACATGACCCTGGCTATAGTGCTCACCTCCAAAACTTCAGACTCTGTGCTCTGCTGTTTGTAAAACCTGACAGGTTTGAAATCCTCTCCTTTTTTCCAGCCAGTGGGTTTGGGGGACAGTTTTCTTGTGCAGTCCTCTGCGTGTGTTTTCACTTTTTTTTTTTCCTCTCTTCTCTCACTACCAACTCCCCATCAAGTATCCTCCCCACCCCTACCATACCCTCAGCTCTTTTCTCCCACAAATCAAACTCTCCACAGTCCCTACCTTCCATGGGTCATTTTTCCAGTTTGCAGATGTGCAGCTTTGTTCTCAAAGACTTCTGATCATTTCTTGGGTGTTCAGAATGATTTGATATTTATCTAGCTGTGTTCAAGGGAGGAGGCAAGCTTAGGGTCGCCCTGCTTCTCCTCCATTTCCATAATCCTTCTATCCTTCAAAATTATTCTCCAGGTTGTAAATTTTTTGTCAGTCATAGCATTCTTTCTAAAATATCATTCGTAAAATTTCAGTGCCACGTGAATTCTATATTACATTTCTACAGCGGGAACCTTGTTTATGTTGCTTCACAAAATAATGCACCTAAAATAAAGGGAGGATTGAAGCAATGTGAAATCTCCACCTTTGGAAGCATTTAGATGGAGGGTACTGGCCATCTGTGCTGATTGTTGTGTAGGACCCTGCCCAGGCTCTTAATTTGGCTTGGCTGCTCTACAGGCCAGCTGAAACTCCAACTTGCTGCACAGTCCAGTTGGATTTCAGCATCTGTCTCTGCATGCACAAAGATTTAACACCTGCTGGTTTCTAACCATTCTGCAGACCTCTGCTGCTCACGGAGTGAAGAGAGGTTGGAGCTTGAACAGTACATTTGGGTGATTTCTGATACTCACTACAACTAAATTCGTATTATCTCCAGCATAATCCCCTCACCAATTTTCCTTGAAGTATTTCTGTAGAGGGAAATTAGAACCAGGTGTTGACCACCTGTTTCACATAATTGGGGGATAGGAGGATCTTCAGTGTCAACTTCCTCATAGGCCTAGAAGCCAGAAAGTTACTTCTGCCAGAGATTCTGTAAAAGACTGTACTTGGGTTCTCACTCCATGCACTGGGCTTTCGGGACACTAGGACACAGAGGATCAAAAACCTTTAGGGTTTTGCCATCATATGACTTTGGGGGTTGGCATTGACAAACAAGCACCACCATGGAAAGACAGTCTGTCTTAGAACACTTGCCCCAGTATTTTCCACTGTGGGCATATACTGTCTTTCCCTCATTGCCTGCCCTCAGCTGGCTGTATTCTACTATAAATTAGCGTTTTTTAAATAGTACTTCTGGTGTTAGTGATGGTCTGCATTTACTATAGAATAATTGTGATGAATTCAGATGTTTCCCTACCATTGTCTTGTCTGTAACCTATAGTTAATTAACACATTAAACACACTGTTCTGTCTATATCTGCTCCATCTTTGAAGAATTGTCCCCATAGTGCTGAAATATTTAATATAACTGATTAAAAAGTACCCCGTGGTTTATTTAAGTGTCTCTATTTGGGATTTCCAGGTCTCTGTGCTAACATACATGCCTTGGTGGGGATAAAACATTTTTTTTTCTTTTAGTTTCTAATTTTATTAGAGTTGAATCACAGGATTTATATCTTGAAAGAATTTTTACATGAGTAGAGGGTGGAGCCTCTTTTCTCCCTCATTAACCCATCCACTCCCACCCTTCCCTTTTTGTTCTTTGGGAGTCTTGCTCCACTTCCAGACATATACTTGCAACAAATAAGAAATGGGAAAATGTTTGCAGATGTGTCCTGGGATTATCAACCGAACCAAAAGTTTATGTGCCAAACATGAAAGAGTGAGTTAGTGCGATAACTGGCACCTCTTATGTCCCTCACTGATATATTTCAGGGAATGCACAGGAGAGAACATTTCGTGAGAAAACATTTTATAAAATATGTATCACAGCAGCCATCATGTTCTGTTCTTCAAAGGGCCTCATTTCTCACCTTCCTCAGATTGGTTGTGGAGCTGGAATATGGATTAGGTAGTATCTATTCATGGCTAAGTAACTTGCACAGTTTCTTAACCTAGTCTTCTTTGATTTTATATGTCATTATTTTAGAAAAATCAGCAAACACCGTATGAAAGCTCTATTTTGCTAGATATTAGTACACATGATTTCTTGTCTATTTCATTTATCCTTTAGCACATCATTGAAGTGTCCTTTAGCTTCGTAAACCTTTCTTTTTTGTCTACTCTATCCCCTCAGACTTTACCATCATCCTCCCCATAAATTAAAGAAACTATAATCCTTGCCCATAAAAAAATTCTAAGCATTTTCCAAAGGAGTAGGAAAAAAGAGGAGATTGAGGGTAAGCAAGATGCTTTACTCATGAATGACTTCTTAGCTAACAAAATGGAAATGAACTTTCTCAAGGGTGGAAGAGAGGCCTTCTGTTCCAGATTTCCACAAAACAACTTAAAACTGCTTTCATATTCTCTTGACTCAGACTCAGAGGAAATTCTCAGCCATTTGGGAAGGGTATTCCCTTTCCCCACTCCAATTTACCCCTGACCCTTCCATACCACTTATTCTAGCCCTGCCCATTTCTTTTGGACCAAACAGGAACTCAGGGTCTTATGCGTATCAAAACATATTGGACTGGGGCGCCTGGGTTGTGTAATCAGTTAAGTACCACTCTTGGTTTCAGCTCAGGTTGTGATCTCGGGTTGTGAGATCAAGCCCCATGACAGGCTCTGTGCTCAGTGTAGAGTCTGCTTGAGATTCTCTCTCCCTCTCCCTCTGCCTACCTTACCCACTAGCGCTCACTCTCTCTCTCTCAAATAAATAAATAAATCTTAAAAAAAAAAAAAAAAACCCATACTGGACTACCAGTATACATATTTTCCAAGCCTGCATTGTGCCTTGGAATCCAGAAGGTTTGTGGGGTTTATACCATCCTTGGGCACAGAAATCCATACAAGCTAGAAGCCTTGGTTCCTGGAATACAGCTTATCTAAGTGGTCTACCACAGTATTCCACCTTGATATCTATAACTTTCCCCTCCCTAGGGTGGTATGAGGGGTTGTGTCTCCATCTCTTTTCCTTGTAGAACTGCCCTAGTCTTGAGAAATCATTCCCCAACTTGATATGTCCATGTCCTCCTTTCTCTAGCTGATGTTTGCCTTTTCTGCCCCTAACCTAATCCTCTCCACGGAATCAGAAACAAAAGGAACATTTGTTTTAGACCTCTGTTTTCCTTTTAAATAAAACTGTTCTGATGCCAAGGGACTCAAAACATGAGGGGAAAAAAATATTAGGGGAACCACGTAATTAAATGCCTCAATAAATTATTTTTGTTTCAATATAAAGAAGATCCTATGCTCATTTTAGCCAATTTTTCTGAAGTTAATGTAATATCTGTCTCACTCAAGGAAGAAATGACCCAAGGTCTGTCTGACCTTATTCACTCCTTAGAGAAGGTATCAGCAACCAAGTCATTAAATAAAACCCATTCTGCCTTTTTCACTCATAGAACTTCATTAGATGAAGTTCTAAAATGTGCTTGAAAAATAATCTAATTTATCTTGCTCCAAGGAATTTAATTAGAACTTAATTAAATTCAGTAGAATGCATATATCATGTTACATGTTGTACTTTGATTTATTTTATTTGCTATTTTTACTTTCAAAGATGCAATGGAATCATTTGGTCCTACGGTATTCTATCCAAAAGAATCCACTTCATGCATACACTAATTGGTCCTCAGGAGCACTATGGGAAACAAAATATGTACATCATTATGCATGCCACGTACAACTCATTTGAATTTAATCTCTTTGGCAACGTGTGCGCTGGTGAGAAAGGTACTTCAGGTATCAGTTTACCTGTATTTCCAAAAAAGGTATCCTTTTGGCCCCTCTCTTGTTTCCTATCAGACCCATGCATAAATGGATCCATACAGGAGAAGAAGCAATAGTCAGACTCTATTCAAATCACTTTCCATTCACTCTTAAAACTTGTCAATCTAAAAGCACAGGCGACAAAAGCAAAAATAAACAAGTGGGATTACATCCACCCAAAAAGCTTCTGCATACTAAAGGAAACTACAAAATGAAAAAGCAACCTACAGAATGGGAGGAAATTATTTGCAAACCGTATAGCTGGTAAAGGGGGTTAATATCCAAAATATGTAACGGTTGGACAACCCAAATGTAAGAATATGTGATCTTTTTAAAAAGTGAGCAAAAGACCTGGATAGACATTTTTCCAAAGTAGACATACAAATAGCCAACATGTGTATGGAAAGGTGCTTGACATCACTAATCATCAGGGAAATGCATATCAAAAGCACAATGAGATATAACCTGTTAGGATGTCTGTTATCAAAAAGACAGGAGACAGCAAGGATGTGGAGAAGAATGAACCCTTCTACAGTACCGATGGGAATGTATCTTGGTGCAGACACTACAGGAAACAGTATGATGAGTCCTCAAAAAATTAAAAACGGAACTGCCATATGATTCGGCAGTCCCACTTCTGGGTATTAAATCCAAAGGAAATAAAATCAGGATCTCAAAGAGGCATCTGCACTCCCATGTTCATTGCAGCATATTTCACGATAGCCACAATATGGAAATAATCTAGGGGTCTATCAGTGAATGAATGGAAGATGGAGCATGTGTGTTTATATGTGATGGACTGTTTTTCTTCCATAAAAGATAAAATCATTCTACCGTTTGATCTAAAAAGTTGAACTTATAGAACCGGAGAGTAGAACAGTGGCTGCCCAGGGGCTGGAGAGGATGGGAAATGGGGAGATGTTGGTCAAAGAGCAGTAACTTTCAGTTATAAGATGCATAAGTTCTTGGAATCTAATGTATAGCATGGTGATTGTTGTTAATACTGTATTGTACACTTTAAATTTCCTAGGAGAATAGATTTTAAGTGTTCTCACCACACACACCAAAAAGCGGTAACTGTGTGAAGCGATGTTAATCAAGTTGATCGTGGTAATCATTTCACGATGTACACATATATTAAATCATCACATTGCACACCTTTAAGAAATTACATGGTACCACCTAAGTATATGTAATCCTTGCTTGTCAATAACACCTCAAATAAATGTGGAAAAGTAAAACAAAACTTTAGATTGCCAAGAAAACCAAGAATGGAGTTTAAAACTATTTGTTAGGGATATTTCAAAATTCTAACATGTCTGAAAATTGTTTTGTTGTCATTGCTAAGGCACAAATGTGCCCCGCTGGGATACAGTTGGTCTAATACAGTCTGAAAAGTACTGGTATCACATGAATACTGCTACGTAAGCACCACTGGAAGGATGCTCACTTAATAGTTCATTTTCCAGAAGGATAGCCACAGGACTGTCTTTGGGTTGTTCCTTGCCATGATCAGTGTTATACAACAGAAAGCCTCCAAGGCTATATACTTCTGTGATTCCAGAAACGAAGGGGGATAGCAAGTGTCTTTTCCCTATATTTTCTTGATCTCAAATTGCCTATAGCTGAAGGCTTCACAAGTAGAAGGTAAGCCCACCCCTGTCTTGGTTTACCAATGTGCTCAAACTGTCATAATGTCTTAGTATTATTCTCAGTCACCAAGCTATATCACTGCAGCTGTGACATCAAAGGAGCATTAGACAGTTGCAACTTAGGCACAGTGTGCGGGAGGGCAGGTAGACAGAAAATGTACATTTAGTAAAAAATATTGTTAGAATTAAATTGGACTGTTTATTCTTCAGCTTTCGAAGTTTTATTCATTTCCCCTTTGGAGGAACTTTAAAATGTTGAAAGAGGCCTTTCTCCTTTCTTAAATTTGAAAGACAAAATCTTCATGTTCTCTTTCAGTATTTTGGCTAGATGCCCTCGGTGTTTTGGACAGTTTGGAAACATCGTCGTAGCCCTTACTGGTAAGCGGGTGAGCTAGGTGAAATGTGTCCAACCTCTGAAGTTCCTTGGATTTACCCAAGTCTTGACATAAATGAAGAGGAAGGAAAGGTGGTTTGTAGAATGTTTCTGCGGGATGCTAGTAAGTGACGCTTTCCCCAGCAGGCCACATCGTGAAAGGGCGGCTGTACCGAGCAAAGCAGACCAGAGTGAAGCCGTAGGCCACGTTCAGAAGGTACTGGGCCTTCTGAACTTCCTCTCACTCCGGGGACTGCATTGCACCGTCAGGTATATCGGAAGTCACCCTGTTTTGTTAACAGATTATTTCACAGATTTGCCCAACTAGGAGAATGGTGAGCACACAACTTATGTTGACTGAAGCAACCCTTCATTATTTTCTTCCTCCTTCAAAAAGTGTCAGGGGGTTCCCACAACTTGAGGACCAGAGACTGGTCTTCAGGCAGTAGCCTTGGCCGTGGCTACACTTGTATGAACACGCTCTTCTCTTTCACAGAGAATGTGAATTTTATGAGAACACTCCTCTTCAGAATGAAAAACCACCGTGGCACCTTTGGCTTGTAATCTGCCTGATATTTTTGTTTGGCCTGATATTTTTACCACAATGCTTAGTCTTGGTAGCTTTCAAAAAGTTGGAACATTTTGTACCTCATGAACAAACCTGAGTGAGTTGTCTTTTAACAAATTCATCAATTTCATTTTGTTGTTTTTTTCTTTACCAGCCCTCATCTCCTACTGAGTCTTTAAAAATCCTCCTTAGGTTGCCCTGTCTCAAGACTTTTCTCTCCCATGTGGCTTTCTATCCTTTTCTGTCTTAAAGGCTTCTGAGAGCCTTTCGGGATTTCCCTCTTACAGACATCCCTTCCTTCTAACTGCCTTTTCCTCTAACCCTGAAGCAAGAGTGTCAATGAGAGATTTTTTTTTTTCTGTTAGAATCATTGCTACAGTAGAAATTTCAATAGGTTGAATTTCTTTTCAGTCATTATAATATTTAATTATGATAAATATCCAATTTTTATGCTTACAGAAAACGTTTTCTTCTAAAATAAGTTGTGTTTAGCTCATGATGCAAAAATTGGATTTTGGTATGGTATTGAGTTGTTTTTCAAGGCACTCTATCAGAAGTCAGATCCTTGTGAAAGGGCAATTGGAGTCCTCTTTTGATGCAAAGAATGATGAAGAAAAGTGTCAGCTAGCTTCCACTCAGAAAATGCTTTTATGACTGGAAAGCAAAAGCCAGATATATTTGTCTTGTAAATTGAGGCCTGACTTCCCTACCTTTTTATCCTGAGTTCCCTGCATATTCTTCCAAGTAAAAGGCATTATTGATGATCTCAGTTGATAATACATTTTTCAAGCAGGTTTTAATTGTGTGCAGAGAAGTTCAGCACTTAGTGGAATCTAATTTTCCCAATTTGCTCTACTTCAAATACATTATACTGCATGCATACAAATTTGGTAAAAATGTGACAAAATAATGGAATTTGACATAACTCTTTATTTTAAAAGAAAGTGAGTCACCAGTCCACTTGTATACTTTCTTTGTTTTATTTATTCAGTAGATTTTAAAGTTAAATGTTTGCCATTTGGTCTCAGGGTTCACTAACATAATTAAAAATGCAAAGTTAAAAGCATTTTGTAATGAAAAATGTCAAAGTCATTTAAAAATGCATAAAGGAAAAAAAACAACAGTAACACAGTTGGCCTAAAAATATCATCATCTCTTTTCTATTCTCCAAGAAGATGTTATTAGCAAGTGTGAGAAGGTCAAGTTGAAATTTCTGTTAAAAATAAGATGTTAGTTTCATAATAGTCACGTCAGGTAAGACTCTTTAAATATTCCTCATTTTGGGGCACCTGGGTAGCATAGTTGGTTAAGTGACTTCCTTTGGCTTAGGTCATGATCTGGGAGTCCCACATCCAGCTCCCTGCTTTGTGGGGCGTCTGCTTCTCCCTTTGACTCTTTTCCCTCTCACACTCTCTCTCACTCTCTCTCTCACAAACAAATAAAATCTTCAAAAATAAATAAACAAATAAATATTCCTCATTTCTTTTTTGTTTACCTTCCCCGATTTCTAAAGGTCAGAAATCCTTTAAATTTTCTGAATTTGGGAGTAAAAGTACTAGTCAGAACTTGTGAAAAGAAATCCGAGATGCATGTTAACTATATTTTCTCTAGTTTTTCCTAAATGTGTAATGCAATCTTATAGATAGACTTAAGTAGTCAGTAAGAGTATGGGTACTTCTAAAATGTACCAAAAGTTAATAAGAGCTAAGATTCTAGGCATTTACCATGAGCCAGTTACTATAGTAGAGAGACATTTAAAAACTGTCTCATTTAGTCCTTATGACAGTCCCGTGAGATATATATTATTATCCCCACTTTATAGATGAACAAAATGAGTCTCAGTGATTAGTGGCAGAGACAAGATCTAAATCCACTTTCAAAGCATGTTCTTATTTTACGACACCATACTGATTCTCTGGAGGGAGATGACAAATATTCTTACCGTCCAAGCTAATGATTGAGAACTTATCTTTTAAGTCACTAAACGTGAGAGTACACATTTCAAGGGATAATATGAGATGATTCCCAAGGATCCAGGAAGGAAAGTTTACCACCATGTTATATTGAAAAGAAAAAAATCTGTATTTTATACATAGAAAAATATAAGAAATTTATTAAGCTTGACTAATTTTTTTTTTAAGCTTGACTAATTTTTAATGTATAAATTGACCCTGGCACAATCACTCGATTTGTAGATGAAATGTTTGAATTTTTTTTTTACCTGCTGTATAATTTTATCTTTCTCTTATCTTTTTTACTTATCTATTTTACTCCTTCCTCTTTCCTTTCTTTTTTCTCTTTTTCTTTTAATAACAGCTTTACTGAGATGTAATTTACATACAATCCAATTGTTTAAAGTATCCAATTTTGTGGTTTTTAGTATATCAGTATTTATATACAGAGATGTACAACTAACCGCACAGTCCATTTTAGAATTTCATTCTCCATTTCATCCATTTCATCACCTCAAAAAGAAATTCTATACTCTTCAGCTAAAACCTCCCTATCTCCCCATCCTCCCAGCCCTAAGCAATCAGCTCTGTACTTCCTGTTTCTGTAGATTTGCTGATTCTAAACATTTCATATACAAGGAGTCATGTAATATGTCGTCTTTTGTGACTGGCTTCTTTATTTTTTTTTTAAGATTTTATTTATTTTTTTGAGAGAAATAGAGAGCCCAAGAGTGGGATGAGGGGTAGAAGGAGAAACAGGCCCCCCGCTGAGTAGGGAGCCCGATGCAGGGGGCTCAGTCCCTGGGGTTCTGACTTGAGCCGAAGGCAGACACTTAACTGAGGTACCCAGGCGCCCTTGAGACTGGCTTCTTTAGATAGTCAACTCACTTAATGTAGGAGATTCTCTGACAGAAGTGAATGCTCTGCTTTCAGGGGGGGTTTCACGGTAGCCCCCTGACTTCACTCAGTTTACGTGGATCTAGTTAAAGGATTTAGTGATTATACTCAGTAACTAAATTTCACAAACTGATTCCTACACAAAGCCGAAGAGTCAAAGACAATGCCAAAATGTGCCAGAAATAAATAGCAAGAAAAAATTTACTCAATTGAAACTTCTCTCTGACCTTTCTTCATTAGCCACATTGCAAAATAAAACAAACACAATGAATTCTAATCATATGAAAACAAAAATATCAACCAAAATTTGTAATGTCAGTAAGATAATTTCCAATATGAACTTGCTCCCACATTTATTAAAAATGGGCTTCACTCCAAGTGGACATTGTGCCTTAAGATATTACCCGACACTATGTTAGCAAACAAGTAAAAACTAAACCACAACATAAATACAACTTTTGCAGTTTTGGTGGGGGGTTATGTTAAAGTCATCAATCCATTACTCTTTTTTTTTTTTTTAAGATTTTATTTATTTATTTGACAGAGAGAGAGAAATCACAAGTAGGCAGAGAGGCAGGCAGAGAGAGGAGGAAGCAGGCTCCCTGCCAAGCAGAGAGCCCAATGTGGGGCTCAATCTCCGGACCCTGAGATCACGACCTGAGCCGAAGGCAGAGGCTTTAACCCACTGAGCCACCCAGGTGCCCCTCAATCCATTACTCTTAAAAATACCCTTAAATGTAATAATTGTTTAATTAGCCTCAATTGGTATTTCTTACTTATTAGTAAGTAAATGATCAAAATCCTTAAACTACTGGAGAAATCTTTCTTCTTACCACTGTAGAAATAGCTATAAAACACAAGAAAAACAAGTGGCAACAGACTAAAACAGATTCTTCTGTTAGCAAATAGTATTGAAAAATGCATAGAAAGCCATACTGGTGATTTGAAGAAGCAAGTATTACGAGACTGTAGCTTCACAATGTTAGGATGTGAGGTGTGTTGAGCACGCCCAGGGCAGATGTAGAGGTATTATGAAGCCAATGGACTTTCAGGATGTCACACTTAAGCAAAGAGACCTGGTTCTCCAATCTTGCCTCTTCCTGAAATTTTTTCCCATAGTAAAAGCAGGATTTGGTTCTAAGGGAATGAGCAGAGAAATTTGGGGATTGCGGCAAGAGCTTACTTATTTCATTTCTCTTGCTCAGAAATTCCAAAGAACAGCTCTACTGAATTAAAACTCTTTCCCATGCCGTAGGTTCCTCTGCTATTTACCCATCTTGGCTGTTCCTCTTTGCTGTTCTCACTGATCAGCCAAGTGATTCCGTGTGTCAGTCTCTGCTTCTGAGACAGCACAGCATTCTGTTAACTGGGATAGCATGCCAATTTCTCAATACCAAATTACATCTCTTCCATTATTTAAAGCAAACAAAAAGACTCAAAACTATGTTCTCTGTGAAACCCTTCCAGATTTGCTTTGTCTTATTTTAAGGTTAAAATGATCCCAATAACTTCAAGCAATTTTATATAAACTTACCTGAATATATAGGTATTTTTACGTTCTCTATTTAGATAGTTTCACTTATTTATCTTCCATGTCTCTCTAAGCTTCTGGGAGGCACGGGTCAAACATTCCTTTCTTATAACCTGCACTTAGCATGCCTTGGCAAGTGCTACGGGCTGATTTATTTCTCAGTGACTAATCCCATAATTCACAGAGTTTGCACATAATAAATGAACAAACATTACCGGTAACTCAACTACCAAAAGAGTTTAATGAAATATACAAAAGGAATGGACTTTAAGATCGAAGATAGCAATTTCAAGAGTTGATGATTGTACACCAGCATCTTCTAAGAGTAAGTCAAAATCATGGAATAGAAGGAAGTATAAAGCTAATTATCTTCCTCTGAGTTACTCAGAAAGCAGAGCTTTATTTGCTGCTACTTTTTTTTTTTTTTTTTTAAAGACTGCAATCCCAGGGAGCAGGCATGAGGAAGGGGTGGAGGGAGAGACAACACAAGGAGTACCCAAAAGAGCATCTTGGGAGGCAGGACCTCTTCGGAGAAACTGAAGAAGTGACTGCTTCTCAGGACAGTCTGTCTGAGGGGGAAAGAAAGAAGAATCTATCTGTCTGCTGTGGTTTCTCTAGCGGAAGAGTGCAGTAATTCTCCTGCACTTCCCAGTTGCTGAGGAACGCACACTAAGCAGATCCTCACACGGTCTGGCCCTCAGCATCACGGTGGAATCCGCAGGGTTGAAGGCACAAGGTGTACGGAACGGGCATGAGGCTTTGGGCCACTGGGTTCGGCCCATATAATGTTGTTTGTAGTCTGTGCAAAACTGGTGAGGCCTCCACTAGAGCTAGAATAAGTGACCAGAGACCTTGGAGGTAGGTAAGACCAAGAGAATTTGAAGGGAGAGCCTAAGAGGTATCTCAGCCACTCACTACTTTGTATAGGAAGGAACTGAAGCCCAATGTAGAAGATGTCCAAGATTATGGAGCCAAGTTAGTGGCACTCAAGAGCCAGAAGCTTCCAAATCCCTATTCGGTGCTTCTACACTCTTTTGTGCCAATTCTTTAGATATACCACATTCTGATTTACATGCGCAGTTGAGACCTATCCTCTCACACTAGAGTTTCAAATGTCTCCTACACTTGGTGCCTCATAGATTTACCAAAATATTGTTTAAGAGGGCTTTTTGTGGCTTACTTTGTTTCCTCTGAGAAACAAAACAAAACAAAAATCTGATATCACAGAATCAGAGATTAGATTAAACTCCATGAATATAGAATTTGAAGCAAAGACACTCCAATTAATGTTAAGTCTGTCGATATGTGTATTTGCTTCTTGCCCTAGTGATCTTCTTACATAGAAGTCTAATTCATACTTCAAGTGATAAAACCTGTCAGCAAAGAGCTTCAAGAAGCCAATGTCCTAACTTCTGAAAACATGAATCTTTAAAGAACATAGTAGAACACATGTTTCTCCCATGTTCAAGTGAAATTGTTTTTAGTCAAGGGAGTTTACTTACGTGTTCTCTGTGTCTGTATATCTGAATTCATTCCTGACCCAAATCTATCTTGGCTTGCCTGAGAATAGTTATCGGAATGAAGATGTCTCTACAGAAAGGTTGATGTGCTCTGATTTAAGATGATAACATAATTGTTCCACTCTCATGCCAAAGAATTACAAAGCAATATGATTACATAACACTATGTTGAAAATTTTCATACCCTTTTAAAAGAATATAGTCTTATAACTGAGGGTAGAAAACAAGATTCAATTCATGTTTTATTTTCAATCTTATTATTTTGAATATCTAATTTGTAACAAGTTTATTCACAAGGCTCTAAAGTCTATTTCTTTAACAGAATAAAGTGCTTGTGGTAATGGTTATGTCAGTCTTTATGAATATAAGCTGTATTATAATAGGTATTCAGCTCCCAGCAGCACTGTTTTTCCTGAGACTCATGCATTTTTCATTGTCTAGTCATTCTGAATTTAAAGTGGATAGGATGTCCTTTTAAATGCATAAACAAAGAAGATGAAAGTATGTATCATAGTCTCTCCTCAATTTCTGCTACTAAAATTATAGGACCTATGTTTCCTATGTTAGAATGCATCTGGTGTGTTATTCTATATATTGCATGAATAACCAGCAGCTCCCTGTGCAGAATTCTACCCAGCACCATATTTAGCATCATTTTTGCAAGATAGCACCTTACCAGGCTTGTTCAGAAAGGCAACAGAATATAGCTTATTACCTCAGTGTCTAACTGGAAGATGGAATACAGTAAAAACAAGGTGGATTTTGTCTTTCAAAGCTAGTAGTTTTTTAAGGTAAGGTAAGCAGCCATCTTTCAAATCCTTTAAGACTTTGCTCTTTTTCATTTATAAGTATTTGTTCACTCATAAACATGTTTATTCATTCATTCTGTACTTATTGAGCATCTATTTCCTTTCAATCCAGCAATCCTGAAGGCACCAGGAACATAGAATTTAATAGAATACATTGCCTTCTTTTCAGGAGCTGTGAGTTCTGCAATTTGGGGAGTATGAATAGAGATAGGAGCATACAAATGAGAGCACTTAACTCAGCCTTGGTGAGAAGGGAGTAGCCAAAACGAGGTTTTCTAGAGAAGATCAGTCTTCAGATTACGAAGAGTTAGGTGAAGGGACCACATATCTATTGCGGTGATTACCTATGCAAAAAAGACAAAACAAAACAAACAAACAAAAATACAGTTCAGAGTGATAAGGCAATAACAAGTGAACTGAAAAGATCCGAAAAAGAGTGTCGGGGAGGATGTTCTGTGAAACAAATTACAGAAAGGATTTGTCCAGTGCTTAAAGACAACAAAAGAGAATTTGATGAAAGGTAGATGGCAGGGGTGGGGAGGCAGAATGAGCAGAGTTTACTATCTAGGTCAACATTTAGGCTTATTTATATTTTTATTTATTTACTTACTTATTTTGCTTTGTTGACTATAGTAACTTACCTCAGATGTGTAGACTACAGTAGCTACAGAAGCTGGCTTTCTGTAGTTGGGAAAGAACTCCTGAACTAATCTGGTAAAAGAGCTCCTTCCATTCCTTCCTGTTTTACAAGTCATCTTTATTAGTATGACAGATAAAACAATAATTTGCATTTTGTATCAAATCATATCAAAGCACCTAAGTGACATGGGCACTAATTAAAAAGTAGAAATTAATTACTGCTATTTGCTGTTTCGTTTGGCTGAAGAAACTAGAATAAGCCTGTGTTGACCTCCTGTTAAAAGGCATATACTATAGAGGTCTTGGTGGAAGAATATTCATTAGTCAGTCTGGCTGGCTTTTTTTGCCTTTACTGTTTCCAGAATACTTCTAGAACCCAGCGACTGAGGTTTCTAGCACTGCACTCTGTGTTTTTGTATGGGCAAAGAATGTTTTTTTGTTTTTGTTTTTTGGGGTTTTTTTGTAGCATAATGGTGGTATAGCATAGTAATTAAGAAGTTGGGATTTGGAGTCACATAACCTAGTGTCCATCTAAACTCTTCTCCATGCTAGCTCTATGATCTCGAGCTGGTTGCTTAACCCCTCTAAGCAACTATTTACTTACCTATAAAAATTTAATTCTCTATAAAATAGTAATGTCTATTATAAGCTGTTTATGTAAGCCTAATGATAACCACAAAGCAAAAACCTATAGTAAATATACAAAAGATAAAGAAAAAGGAATATAAACATACACAGAAAGTCATCAAACCACAAAGGAAGAGAGCAAGAGAAGAAAGAAACAGAGAACTGCAAAAACAGCCAGTAAACAATTAACAAAATGGCAGTAAGTACTTACAGATCAATAATTACTTTAGGGGCACCTGGGTGGCTCAGTTGGTTAAGTGTTTGCCTTAGGCTCAGGTTATGATCCCAGGGTCTTGGGATCGAGCCCTGCATTGGGCTCTTTGCCCAGTGGGAAGTCTGCTTCTCCCTCTCCCTCTGCCTGCCACTCTGCCTACTTGCCCCCCCTTGTCAAATAAGTAAATAAAATCTTAAAAAGAATAATTACTTTATATGTAAATAGACTAAACGCTCCAGTCAAAAGACACTGGGTGGCTGATTAGATAAAAAAAACAAGACCCATTTTTATGTTGCCTACAAAGGACTCACTTTATATATAAGGACATATATAGATTGAAAGTGAAGAGATAGAAAAAAATATTCCATACAAATGGAAACCACAAAAAAGCTGAAGTAGCTATATTTATATCAGACAAAATAAAATCTAAACCAAAGACTCTAATAAGATCCCAAAATGGGCATTACATAATAATAAAGTGGCGAATCCAACGAGAGGATATAGCATTTGTAAATAAATATTTATGCACCCAAAATAGGAGTACCTAAATATATAAAACAAAAATTAATAGACCTAAAGAGAGAATATAGGGGATTTTAATACCCTACTTACATCAATGAATAGAGTATCCAGAGAGAAAATCAATAAGAAAATATTCATCTTAAGCAACACATTAGATCAGATGGACTTAATAGTCATATATATGGAACATTCCATCCAAAAGTGACAGAATACATATTATTCTCCAGTACAATTAGAACAGTTTCAGGATAGATGATTTGTTAGGCCACAAAACAAGTCTTAATAAATTTACGAGGATTGAAATCATATCAAGTGTCTTTTCTGACCACAGTAGTATGAAACTAGAAATCATTTATATGAAGAAAACTGGAAAATTCACAAATATATGAAATTAAACAAGATGCTGCTGAACAACCAGTGGCTCAATAGAGAAATAGAAAGAGAAGCAAAAAATACCTTGAAGCAAATGAAAACAGAAACATAAATAACAAACTTTGTGGGATACAGCAAAAGCTGTTGAAGAAAGAAGTTCATGGCAACAAATGCCTACCTCAAAAAAATTCTCAAAAAATATTTCAAAAAAGAAAACTTTCATACAAACAACTCAAATTTACACCTCAAGAACCAGAAAAAGAACAAATAAACTTGAAGGAAATAAAGGGAATAAATATTAGAACAAAAATAAATGAAATAGAGACTAAAAAGGCAATAGAGAAAAGCAATGAAACTAAGAACTGGTTCTTTGAGAAGATAAAATTGACAAGCCTTTAGTTAAACTCATGAAGAAAAAAGGACAAGAGGGCTTAAATATATAAAATTAGACATGAAAGAGATTTTTCAACTGATAACACAGAAATACAAAGGATCATAAGAGACTGCTATGAACAATTATATGCCAAGAAATTGGACAAATTATAAAACTGGACAAATTCCTAGAAATATACAACCTGTCAAGACTGGATCATGATGAAATAGAAAATCTAAACAGGCCAGTTATTAATAGGGAGATTGAATCAGTAATCAGAAACCTCCCAACAAACAAAAGTCCAGGACCAGATGGCCTCACTGGTAAATTAAATCAAACATTGAAAGAAGATTTAAACCAATCCTTACTCAAGCTCTTCCGAAAAATAGAAGAGGCAGGAACTCTTCCAAACTCATTTTATGAGGCCAGCATTTTCTTCGTATCAAGCCAGACAAGGACACCACAAGGAAAAAAAAAAAAGAATACAGGCCAATATCCCTATTAACATAGATGCAGAAATCCTCAACAAAATGTTAGCAAATCAAACTTAACAATACATTAAAAGGATCATACACCATGATCAAGTGGGATTTATTCCAGGGATTCAGGGATGGCTCAACATCTGCAAATCAGTCAGTTTGATACACCATATTAACAAAATGAAGGAGAAAAAAATCATATGATCATCTTAGTAGATGCAGAAAAAACAGACAAAATCAGCATCCTTTTATAATAAAAGCTCTCTACAAAGTGGGTATCCTCAACATAATAAAAGCCATATGTAACAAGCCCACAGCTAACATCATACTCGGTGGTGAAAAGCATTTCTTCTAAGATGAAGAACAAGACAAGGATGCCTACTCTTGCCACTTTAATTCCACACAGTATTGGAAGTCCTAGCCAAAGTAATTAGGCAAGAAAAAAAATCAAATGAATCTGAATTAGAAAAGAACTGTCACATGTCTCCAAAGGCAAAGGAAACAAAAATGAAAATGAACTTTTGGGACTTCATCAAGATAAAAAGCTTCTGCACAGCAAAGGAAACAGTCAACAAAACAAACAGGCAACCCACAGAATGGGAGAAGATATTCGCAAATGACAC
>CM052802.1:39155435-39208784 GCA_028533885.1 Nasua narica | reverse complement strand
CGAGCCTGGTGGTAGGCATTGAGAAGGGCACTTATTGCATGGAGCACTGGGTGTGGTGCATGAAAAATCAATCTTGTAACACTGAAAAATTAAAATAAACATATTTGGGGAAAAAAAAGAATAGAACTGTCACTATGCAGATGACATGATATCATATATAGAAAACACTAAAAAGTACCTCAAATCTGTTAAAAATAATAAACGAATTCAGTAAAATTGCAGGCTATAAAATCAATACACAAAAATCTATTGCATTTCTTTATATTAATAACAGACTATCAGTAAGAGAATAAAGAAAATAATCTCATTTACAATTGCATCAAAAACAATAAAATGCCTAGGAATAAACTTAACCAAGGAGGTAAAAGATATTGAAAACTGTAAGACATGAGTGAAATTGAAGAAGACACAAATAAATGGAAAGATGTTTTTGTGCTCTGGATTGAAAGAGTCAGTACTGTTAAAATGTTCATACTATCCAAGGTAATCTACAGATTTGGAGCATTCTCTACAAGATTCCAATGACATTTTTCAAAGAAATAGAACAATTAATTTTAAAATTTGTATGAAGCCACAAAAAACAAAAATAAAAACAAAAGCCAATAGCCAAAGACATCTTGAGAAAGAACAAAGCTGGAGGCATCATGCTTCCTGTTTTCAAACTTTATTACAAAGTTATGGTAATTAACACAGTATAGTGTTGGCATAAAGACAAATACATAGATCAATGGAACAGAATAGGAAGCTCAGAATAAACCAATGTATATATGGTCAATTAATTTGCATAAAAGGAGCCAGGAATATAAAATGGGAAGAGGACAGTCTCTTCAATAAATGGGAAGAGATTGGGAAAATTGGACAGCCACATGCAAAGGAATAAAATTTGACCACTATCTTATACAGAAAGTAACTTAAAATCCATTAAAACTTGAACGTAAAACCTGAAACCATAAAACTCCTAGAAGAAAACAAGCAATTAGGTCCTCGACTTGGGTCTTGGTGATTTTTTTTCAATCTGACACCAAAAGCAGAAGCTGCAAAAGCAAAAAGAAGTGAGATTACATCATACTAAAAAGCTTCTGCACAGCAAAGAAAACTATCAACAAAATGAAAAATAACCTACTGAATGGGGTAAAATGTTTGCAAATAGTGTGTCTGATAAGGGGCTAATATCCAGAATATATAAAGAACTCATAAAACTCAATACCAAAACAACAACAACAAAACAAACAAAAAAAAACCTCAATGGCAAAAATACAAACAATCCAATTTAAAAAAGAGGATTAAAATAGACATTTTTCCAAAGACATAAAGATGTCCAACAGGTACATGAAAAGATGTTCAGGATCATTAATTATCAGGGAAATGCAATTCAAAACTGCAATGAAGTATCATCTCACACCTGTTAGAATGGTTATTACTAAAAAAAAAAAAAGACAAAAGTGCTGGCAAAGATGTGGAAAAGAGGAAACCCTTGTGCACTGTTGGTTGGAATGTAAATTGGTACAGCCACTGTGGAAAACAGTGTGGAGGTTTAAAAAAAAAAATACAACTACCATACGATCCAGCAGTTCCACTTTTGGGTATTTATCTGAAGAAAATAAAAACACTAACTAGAAAAGATTGTTCATGTTTGTTGAACATGTTCATGTTCATTGAAGTGTTATTTACAATGGCCAAGATATGGAAACAACCACAATCCATCAATTGATGAGTGGATACAGAAATTGTGGTGTGTATATGGTGGTGTGTGCCATATCATTCAACCTGAGAAGAATGAATTCTTGCCATTTGTGACACATAGATGGATCTTAAAGGCGCTATGCTAAGTGAAATAATTCAGACAAATACTGCATGATCTCTCTTATATGTGGAATTTTCTTTCTTATTTACTTAGATAAATAGAACAGATTGGTCATTGTCAGAACTGTGGGAATTGGGAGTTGGGAGAAATGGGTGAAAGGGGTGAAAAAGTAACAAGAAAAAAAAAGACAAGTTGAGAAGGAGAGACCATTGTGTGTACCTATAATCACATTTGTCCCCGCTGTTTGAACAAAGGACCCTGCATTTTCATTTTCACTAGGACATGCAGTTATGTAGTCAACTCCATTCCTACTTGAAACTGAGTTCCTTAAGATGTTTATTCATATTATTCCGTGTCTAGTATAATATCTGATGTTTATTAGGTAATAAAAAATGCTTTTTGAGATAACTTTATTAATTTGATTTATAGTATATATGCGTGTATCCAAAAAAATCTAAATATCTACGTATTTATTTATACATTTATATAGTATAAATTAGTAAAAATGTATACTGTGAATTGTGAATTTATAATGACATATGCAGTAAGTTAGGTATAAAATATTCAGAAAACAGATTTCTAAATATTTTGGTCTTCCAGTTATCATGATGTATTAAGAGACTACTGCTTTAGTCCCTTTGAATTTAAAAGGTCATTCATTCAAATGGTAATGTAATCAATACCGTATTTTAAAAACTCTTTAAGAAGTGGATTAATGTCTGGTAAGTGGATTCGTTGCACCATAAGCTTTCAGAATGTGTCCAGGGTCAGCACATTTCTATGACAAATAAGTGCAAAAGTAGTACCTGCCTCATTTGGTTATTATGAGGATGAAGTAAGATAGTATATAAGAAGCTAAGCCCAGGACTTGGCACAGGGTGGGCACTAAATGTGAATTATTATTGTTATTTCTCCTTAACAGGCCTCACTTTGTAATACGTTATTTGGGAACTCAGCCCTAAAATCTTGGTTAGTAGCTCCCCAGTGACAAGGACTGTGTCTTATTCATCTCTGCATGTATAGTGCCTGACATGTAGATGGCTGTTTTATAATATATTGGTGCATATACATCAGAAGGACAAAAGTTTTATTCCATTACATAAGTAACCAGTCATTTTTGGTGGCTTGATTTTGTATAGGAAAGGCACAGGATATTGCCAAGATTTTGAATACCGGGGTTGTAATTCAAGCAGCTATAGGAATTACCATATCATGTCAGTTTTTAGCCTTCTTTTCCCGAGGAGACGTACTCCATTCCCACTATTGTCCAGTGGATGTACTCAGCACTGGGAACAAACAATTAGTTGTAACTCTCCTCATTTCTCTTCCACTTAAGGACGGAAGTTATTATGCAAGTCATCAAGAGTGACCCAGTGAGAAGATAGTTATGAATCCACGCTAAAATAAATTTTTAAGTCATTGTATACATTATTATTTTAACTATTATCATAATTATTGTGTTTTGTGGTGACCAGCCCAAACTCCTTCAAAGAATTCTTTGAGTTCTTCAAAATTCTTTGAATTCTTCAAAATTCTTTGAAGTCAACACTTTTATATCTTACCTCTTCCTCTCTACTTAGTCACAACTAACTATTCCCTCTGTAAATTCTCTGTTCCCTTGGTTTCCATGATACCAGTATTCCCTGGTAGTCTCCACTCTGCCAAAACTGGTCTTTCAAAAGCTAGCAGTGACTACAAATTATCTTCCATCAGTCCTCATTCTCTCTACCCTCTAAGCAACTTTCGATATTATAACTACCTCCTCCATGAAAGTCTCTGCTTCCGTGGTTTCTCTGGTAGCAAGAACTACCCTGGTGTTCCCCCTTAGCCTTCTAACCACTCCTGACTCCAATGATGTGCCTCTTCTTTTTCCCCTAACCCCAATATGGGGATTTCTCAAGGATTTTTTCCTAGCCCCTCTTATTATCTCTTCCATTCTCCCTTCCTTGGTGATATCATCCATTTCTAGGACTTTAGCCATCACTCTTAGGTGTATGACTTCTGCATATTTATCTCCTGGCTGACCTCCCTATCCAACTGTTACCTCTTGTTTCTAATATTGCTGGATGATTTGGAAATTCATCTGGTGGCTTAAATTCAATATACCAAAAATATTTGTTATCTTTTTACTAAAACCAACTCCTTATCATGATTTTTGTTAGTGGTTATCATACTTCTGTTAGGCTGGCTTAAAAACCTTTGAAACAATTCTGGTACTTCTCTTCACCTCTGCCTTTCTTTTTCTTTTTCTTTTTTTAATATTTTATTTATTTATTTGAGATAGAGACAGTGAGAGAGAGAATGAGAGGGGAGAAGGTCAGAGGGAGAAGCAGACTCCCCGTGGAGCTGGGAGCCCGATGTGGGACTCGATCCCAGGACTCTGGGACCATGACCTGAGCCGAAGGCAGTTGCTTAACCAACTGAGCCACCCAGGCGCCCTGCCTTTCTTTTTTATCACCTTTCAGTTCAGTAAAACTGTTCAAGGTTGCCCAAGGCCTATCTCTGCACTGTCTTTGAATCCCTTCATTTTCTACTTCTTCTGAATGGTATTGCTCAGCTATAGATACAGTGAAAAACATCATACAGACTTGACAGTCTGGCAGAGGGGAAAAGGGGGTAAAATCAGTAATTAGAATACAGAAATGTAGAAGTAAAGGAGAAACATCCCAGGGAAGGGAGGACTTCTTAAAGGGGGTAACATATTAGCCAAATCTTAAAAAATGAACAGAGGAGTCAGATGACTGATAAAGGCAAGATGAACGTTCTGGAAACAAAAATAACACAATAATAGCAAAGAAGACCACGACTCATTGTTGACGTGTAAGTAGCTCCTGTAGGACTACTGCTTTCCTGTAGAAAAGCAGGAGGTAAAGCTCCAGGGGTAGTAAGAGTGGAGGGAGGGCATTTGGGGGCTTGTTTTCACTTACCTGTTGCTCCATAACTAACCACTGTAAATTTCATACCCTAAAACGACAGCCATTGACTGTTTCTTGCAATGCTCCAATTGGGCAGCCCTATCTGGTGACGGCTCATCTCTCGTGTCACGGGCTGATACTGCTCCCCTGGGGCAGGAGGATCCAGGATCCTCACTCACAGGTCTGGTGCTTCGGCAGGGGTGACATTGGCTGGCTCTCCCTTTTTCTCTTCACACAGTCTCTCAAGATCTCGTAGCGTAGGTTCTTTACAGGGAAGCTGTATCTGAAGAGAGCAAAAATTGGAAGCTGCAGAGCTTATGGATTAGCCCAGAAGTCACGTGACATCCTCCCCCCTACATTCTGTTGGTCAAAGTAAGGGACAAGATAAGCTCAGTTAGAAAAGGAGAAATAGATTCCACCTCCCTTTGAGAGGAGCAGCACGAATGCAGAGGGATAGGAGGAAATGTCGGCAGCCATCTTCATAGATGATGTACCCCAGGCCTTGTAGATCACTGCACTTTATAGGGTACCATTATAGGATTTTAAGCAACAAACTGACATTTTAAACATATATGTTTAAGAACATGTCTTTGATTCTTTAGTAAAGATTGAACTGGGGGGGGGGGGGGGGGCGTCAGGGCCAGTACTGGGAACAGGACAACCAGTGAGAAGCCTCTACCAGGATGATACAGGTTAACCTCAGGAAAGAAAGTCTTCTCTATGGGCCCTCATACCTTGCCACAATTTTCCTTCTCAAAGAAACAAATGGAACGACCAAAATGTGATGGGTGCCTTTTAATTTTTTTTCTTTTTCTTTCTTTTTAAGCAAGACCCCACCGAGGTATCTGCCCAGAACTCTGTACCCCTTTCAGAAAGATGGGTTCATATCTGCCATGGGAGAGGAAATATGTAACATTGCAAATCCTCTGACCAATGCTTTTTTGTTTAGAAATACTACTCCCTGCTTATTTTATATTGCTGTTTCTATAAATAAACCGGGAAAGTCAGATGGGACTTTTGGGGAAGGCAGAAGCCTGCTTTGTATTTCCAGGAGCTCTTCCTGAGTCAGATGATGCAGGTTTATATGATCATAAAACCCATACGGACACTTTATTTCTATGCAAAGTGAACCCCTTGAATCTTGCCTTCACTCCCTACTACAGTGGTCTACGATGTCTATGAAAAAGCCACAGAAAATATTTACGAAATATGAAATGTTTTATTATACCACCTCGGTAACTAAATTTCCTTCATGAATAGCAATTTTAATATGCAATCAATTGTAACTTGGGCAAAGGAGAGAAGAGACTAGTGCTTATTAATGCTTGCTTATTAGTGCTTGCAAACAAAGATCCAAAATCTGGGAATGGAAAGGAGATGGTCCTTCCGGATTTTCAGGGGTTCCTGGATCCAAGATTTCAATCTATAAACAAAAGAGTCTCTCTTTATTGGTATGAGAATCTGAGGATAAGGTTACAATGAGATGCCTCTTTGTCAGTGTGCAAGTGTTCTCTTGGGTTTCTAAACACTTAGTGAATGCGATGGTGGGCACTGGGGATGATGTTAATTTCTCACCATAGGCTCCAGAGAGCCTTGGCTAGAAGCCAGGATGTCTCAAATCCCAGCTTTGCCACTTCCTAGTTATGTGACAGTGAGCAAATTCCTCAGCCCCTCTAAACTTTGGGGTATTTCCCCCCCCCTTACTAAAAATTGTACCTCTTGTAGGATTGCTGTGATGGATGAAAAAAAAATACCATTTATTACACTTAGCCTAGTGAATGGCACAAGTGCTCAATAAATTCTGTTATTGTTTTAATGGACTTCCTGCTGATGTTTGCTGCTTCTCTTTACTTTTCAGGGAGATGTTAATTTCTGTGGCTCTGGGCCAGGTGTTATCCCTTCTTATTTGTGGAATTGGCTTGACCAGCAAGTACCTGTCAGAAGATTTCCATGCCAATACACCAGTCTTCCAGAGTTTCCTCAATTACATCCTTCTCTTCTTGGTCTATACCACCACGCTAGCTGTCAGACAAGGTAAGCATGCACAAACCCATATGTAGCTTGGAATATAGCTCAATTTCTTTTTTTAAAAAAACATCTAAAAGAATGATGAGCCGTGACTAAATTAGCTTTTTTCACTTACAGCATCATAAGCCAATTCAGAACCTCCAATCTCACTTTTCTGTTTTACAGTAATAAAACAAACAGAATGAACGAATAAATCACAAAGAAGCATAAATTGTGTGAATTCAGCGGGAAGTGGGAAATGCATGTATAGGCAAAATGTACAAATGCTCACTATCTGAATTTCTATTAACATTCCTGGTACCCCTCAATGAATCTAAATACAGTGCATCCCTGGAAGCTGGAAAGGCCTGATGCAGCTCTCCTCACCAATGCCCGTCCTGAGAAATCCAAGGGAAATACAGACAAATGTATGTTCCTTAGGAAGGTATCACAAGAAACATAAAAATAGTGAACACAAACTCTAGTAATAATAAAGGGGAAAAGAAAGGAAAGAAAACTACCACAAATGGTCGAAAGAGATATTCTGTCTAAATTTAAAATAGCTAAACCAATAAAACAAGTCCTCCAAGAATCAAAGCAAGAAAAACTTTTTAATTGGCACCTGAAGTTGAAATCCCTGGGGGGTATCTCTGGAGAGTGTAATTCAGAACCTTATGACTATAATCCTGAATCTGGTGTAAATCCTCTTTTCTCTGGCCCAGAACTAGCCAATAATTCACCCCCCAGAAGCTGTTTACTATGAAGTATGCATTGAAAAATAATCATTAATAGGTTTAAAGACAATTATATACCTTAATAATAAATAAGGATACATGAATAGCTTTATTCATCAAACCTAATAGTCATACTTTTTTGAAACTTTTATAAGAACCATATCAGATATTTCATTTTTATACTTTATATAAATGGCCGTCCAGAATAATACTGCTTAATTATAACAATGTGGCCAATACTAGATTTTATTCAGTTGGGACTGAATTCCAGTTTAACTTTAGATTTGTTTTAAGTATTGCAAAAGCTCATTTCATTTACTTCTCAAAAAATTGTATTATGGGTGCTGGTTTCATTTTTTTAATATAACTACAGTAGACATAATTAATTTAAGAATAAAATTTCAACTAAAACCTCAGGCTACAGAAGTTCTAGATGTTGAGTTTCAGCTGTATTTCCTCAGTGTGATCCGGAAGCTCACAGTTTGCACACTACAAATGTGAAAAAGAAAACCCACAAAATTCACAGGAAAGTGGTGAATTTATCTTCTCAAGATGTCTAGAATAAAATCGTCTAGACCAAGAGATGGTGAACTGTAAGTAGTCTTTGGGTTCTTGTCCATCCTACTTTCCAGGAATCCAGAGATTTAACAAAAACTTCATGAGGAAAAAAATAAAATCAAGTCACTCTAAGAAACAGAAAATTTCACAGTCAGAAAAGCTTAGAAAACGACATGTAGCGAAAGACCTACACTTTATAACGATACCGTCTATCAAAACTCTATAATGTGCTAGACACTAGGTATGTAAGTTATCTCTATTTTTCCTTCAGTCAAAGAAAATAAGTATTATCACCCAAAATTTTATAAGTTAGGAAATCGGTTGCTTCACTTGTGTCAGGAACCTGCTCTAGGCTGTAGCACTAGTTGCTGTAAGGCTCACCAAGGTCAGGGTCATTCACGTGCCTCCTGGGATTCCTGTAACCCTATGTGGTATCTAGGGGAGGCAGGAGGAGGAAAAGAAGATACTTTTAACAAAAGGAAGGCGTTTTGCTTGAATTTTTAAATCCTGAATAAGCAACCAGCCCTGGGGCGAGGTCTGTTGAGGCACAGCAATGAAATCAAGAGAATGTGGTCCAGGATTTGGCGGGGAGAGGAGACCAGGGAGAGGCACACATGGCAAGAGGCCAAAGACTAGGACAAGGAAGTTGGAGGCTCTTCGGAAAAAAGACTGAAGGGCACCTGAGGAAATTCTGTTTATCCCATCCAGTGATGGAAAGAATCAGTTTCTAAAGTGACCTATCTGGAGATTTCTGCCTTTGCCTCAGATTACCACTCAAGTCACTGACATGTCTTTATGCGGGTGTTTACTCAGAATGTTTGTTTTAATCTTCATCTTTAGAAGTTTTAATAGGCTGGCATTAACTAACATCTGGAAATCAACATAGTAATTACATTAATTTTTTATAGGCTGATTCAGTACTATGTTCTAGAGACAATAATTTCTTTCCCTGTGCACCTCACGATTTGAGAGGGAATGAAAAACAGAGCAAAGAAGATGAGAGGATGAAAAGTCTGGTGTGTGCAGGAGACATGCTCTCATAGCCACAATTTCTTCTTTCCTGGTGCTTCCTGGCCACTCTTCCCAGAGGGCTGCAGATCAGAACTGAACAAAATTACTGTCTTTCCCATTCTCCCAGCACAGACACCATTTACTCCACCAAGCCACCATTTAATTTGATGTCACCTTAGGCCACTGCAAGAAGTTAGTCTTGGGAACATATATTTTTTAAAGATTTTATTTATTTATTTGACAGAGAGAGAGATCACAAGTAGGCAGAGAGAGAGGGGGAAGCAGGCTCCCTGCCAAGCAGAGAGCCCGATGCGGGCCTCGATCCCAGGACCCTGAGGTCATGACCTGAGCCGAAGGCAGAGGCTTTAACCCACTGAGCCACCCAAGCGCCCCGGAAACATATTTTTAAATAAATATTTTTTATCACTGTAACCATACAACTTCTAAGAAGTTAGGATTAGCACATGCAAATACAATGTGATAAATGCAAGAAGGCTTTCTAGAGCCTTCAGGGTGATAGTATGGCAAACACCTTGTGGAAATTTGACTTAAAGTTAAGCTGAGTTCTTACCACATTTGCACTGAACCAGTGACCAAAGACTTCGAAGACAGGTTCCAGTAGAAATTCCAATATAACTCCAGTTTAAGCTGGAATTCTGAACTTGTCTCTGATTATTAATTGGTTTCTACAAAAAATAGGACTACCATCCTCCTTTTAAAAATGTGTATCTTATTGGACAAATTTTAAGTCTAGCCCTTTCCTTGATTAGTGCTGGGTTTTTATTACAGGTAGTTCTACAACATGCTTTTTTTTTTTTTAATTTATTTATTTGAGAGAGATGAGAGAGAGCATATAGCATGAGCGGAAGAGGAGCAGAGGGAGAAGCAGACACACTGCTGTGCAAGGACCCCGATGTGGGGACTCGATCTCAGGACCCTGGGATCATGACCTGAGCTGAAGGCGGCCGCTTAGCTGACTGAGCGACTCAGGTGCGCCTATTCCAGATAGTTTTAAAATTCAAAACAATTTTCTGTTCATAATAAAGAGCCTCAGTAATACAACCTTACAGAAAAAGTATGCTTTAAATAAGTAGTTCTCTTGACACTGTAGCTAGTTTGAGAATTTAGCTATAACTTCACTAGGTTAATAGTAACCACTTTTGAGAAGTTTTTCAGGCAATTAAAATGTACTTATTGAAGTAATGCCTGAAATCCAGACTCATGCTGTACGTACCTAGTAGGGCCTCAGGAATTATAAAGAAAAGCTCGGCCTTCTTCCTGTGGATCTTCCCCTTACTCTCACGCTATTGTCACCAGATGTGGTGTTCTTCCTACCCAGCAATTCTGTGACAACAGCTGGGTGTCCTACAGTTGATCTCAGTTCTGACCCTGTCTCCCTGGAGATAGCCAGCGTAAGATCCCACAGGTTGAGAACTGAATCTCACATGACTGCCCCCTCACTTTGAGGCCAATCCCAAGTCTGGGTTGTAACCTCTGCACTGACCGATGGACTCTAAGTCGGACATTCCTACAGCTTCCTTCTTGGATTTGATGAACTTGCCAGAGTGGTTCCCAGGACTCAAGAAAAGAGTTTACTTACTGTTTATCAGTTTATTATAAAAGGATATGATAAACAATAGAGGTGAACATCCAGAGGAAAGAGATGAAGAGGGCAAAGAATGTGGGATGGGGCGTGGGGCTTCCGTGCCTCTCTGGGCATGCCACTCTCTCTGCACCTCCACGTGTTCATCAACCCTGAAGCTCTCTGAAGCCTCTACTTTGGAGATTGTTATAGAGGCTTCATGATGTAGGCATAATTGATCATTAACGCCGTGTCCAGCCCTTGCCCCTCTCTGGAGAATGGACAGCTGGGGCTGAAAATTCCAACTTCTAATCATGGCTTGGACTCTTTGGTAACCAATCCCTATCCTGGAGCCCACCAAAAGCCATCTTGTTCGAACAGAAGACTTTGTCGTCTCCTTGGAAATTTCAAGGGATTTCGGAACGCTGTGTCAGGAACCAGGGTCAAAGACCAAATGTTAGAACAAAAAATGCTCCTGAGTACTCTTATTACTTAGAAAATTACAAAAGTTTTATAAACTCTGTGCTAGAAACGGGGCAGAGACCAATATGTATATTTTCTGTGTCTCACAGGAATATAACTACAAAAGTATAGGGAAGCTTACAAAAATTTTAGAAATTCTCAAAAGAAGACTCTTCCTCATATCTACTTTTTTTTTCCTTTAAAATTCAATGTAATGCTTGTTGAAATCAGGAAGCAGAGAAACACAAAAAGCAAAGACTATCAACAAGAGGAAAGAACAGACTGGGGTCTAACTAAAGCCAACCAGTTCTTGCATTTATGTTGTAGAAGCAAGAAATGTGGACAGACTTTTAAAAACAAAGGTGAAGATACGGTATCAAGAAAAAATATGTCATCCCACTTTTGGCCCATAAACTTCTCTTTTCAATTAGAATAAGAATCCTGCTCCTTCCCAGAACAACTTTCACCAGTTCTTAAATAGATGCCCAGGTTCCTCTTCTGGCCATTTTTCTGAGTGTGGATAAACCACAATTTTTAAATAGTCAATAATTTTCTTCTTCTTTTCTTCATCTGTCAGTTTTTCTCACTTCTTGCCTCTCTAATTCCTCTTTACTTTTCCATTCACTGTTTGTGATGGGAGAGGAAAGGATTATGGGCAAAGACAGGATGCTGAGGGGGGGAAAAACACTTTCAATCTTTGTTTTCCTCCCCAAGGCATGGTGATAAAAAAAATAGGTATCAGTAATGAAAGCACAAATAGAGAAGTGTCTGCTTCATTTCACAGACAGACCCTGGAAAGAAAATAAAATGCTGTCACCACTGATCATCATTAGATATATTCCTGGAGACTCATTCTATATGTTTTGCTTTTTCACTGAAAGATATTTTTATAAAGTCTTCCAATTTTGAATGAAAGATCACGCTTCCAACTAAAAGCAGTTTAATGGGTAGTGCATGTATTTTGCTTTTCAGCAAATTCTTGAAACATGGACATTGAAGTATTTATTGAATCATTTATATATTTCTTTATGTTAGTGTGAAAATGAAACAGTCTCTAAGAATACTACAGAGAACTCATAAACACATCACCATGTGGAATCCCTTTGATTTTCTCTAAAGAGAGAATACTGAAAAGTAAATGCATTATATACTTTTCATGAAAAATATCCTCATTTTTTTTTAAATATCCTCATTTTGAACATTAAATTCCAAAAGACAGAAATCCTTGTTCAAATTTCAGTTCTATGTGGGGAGGCTGAAAAAATGAACTCCATTCAGTTATTTTAAGCTCTCTCTTTCTCCCTGTCTGCCCTTCCCACCAGCTCCTTTCTCCTACTCAGGGCACTTAAGTAGCGCAGGACAGATGAGAGAAACACATAAAAATGACAACTTTGTCTACACACAACAGCTAGATGCGACTCATGGCCCAATGGTCCAGTCCCATAGCCCTCAGCATTTTCAGTGAGTGCTCGTCTCAGAATTTTTGCCAAAAAAAGCATTTCTCCTTTTGGTGGTAGCTGGGAAAACATTCATCGGTAAGTAATTGCTACCTCTTCCATACCAGACAGGTTTCATATTTGTTCTCTGCAGAAACACTGTACTTCTTACATACAGTTTCATAGGCTAAAATCTTAATTACCAATGTTGCAAGATTAAAAATATCTATGTAATTAGAAGAATTAGGGCTTCATGCAAAATAACTCTCAGAGAGCCACAACGTCTTAGAAACTTACTTATCCGTCAAATCCTAGAGTCACCTGAGCATCTTTTCTCCCTAGTTCTGTAAATGATATACTGTATCTAGATTCTACTGAGATAACCCTCTTAGGAGATTCCATCCTCTTTTTTAATCCTGGTTATTATATCATCTGGATATGTATTCTTAAAAAGAGTCCACTGATCATTGGGATTTAAAATAATCCTTTTCTGTCTTCTTCATTGAGGTGATCTGATTTTTTTTCTCTTAAGTAAAATTTAGTAAGTCCATCCTTTTTTTAATCATCTGTGAATCTTTGCCCCTTGCCTTTGTTGGAATGTGCCATAGGGAGTCAAAAATACAGGCCGAGCAGTGGAAAGAGTTAAAGCAGGATCCAGGATTTTCTCAAACCACAAGCCCAAGTTATGTTCACACATAGCTCGGTAACCTTGACTAAGTCACTGAGGAGGCCTGTTAGTGGGTTGTCAGTATAAGAAAGTACTTGGCAAGTACAACCTTGAGAATTGTAGGGGGAAATATTATTACCACTTACCCAAGTCTGGTGAGGTAATATTCATAGGAGCCTCTTAAAAATTCTCCCTTGTGGGAACTTACCTAGCAAACCTCCGTTCCTATTCCTTGTCAGGTGGCCTTTATTTTCACTTAAGTATCATTGGAGAGTTCTAGCCCCTATAGTAAAGGTTGTACTTTGGGAATTGAGGTATTCAGATGAATCCTTGGTAGACACTCCATGGGAATTATGCTTGTGTTGTTGGGGAAAGGAGAAGAAAAGATGGAGGGGAGTGGTGAGGAAGAGGGGAATATACAAACCATACTGGGAAATTATCAAAGAAAATCACAAGAGAAAACTAAAGTCCAGTTCTAGCAAAAATGTCTGCCAGCATATGGAACAATTGAAACTCTCGTAGACCATTCTACGAGACCATTCTGCTGGGAATGCAACATGATACCACCACTTTGGAAAATATCTTGGCAGTTTCTTATAAAGTTGAACATACACTTACCATATGACCCATCAATCACACTCTTCTAAGAAAAGTGAGAACATGATGTCCACATGGAGAACTATATACAAATGTCCATTGTAGCTTTATTCATAATTGCCGAAAACTGCACACAACCCAAAAGCTCACCAACTTGTGAAAGGAAAAACAAATTGTGGTGAATTCATGCAGTGGAGTAGATATGGATTAATCCCCAAAGCATCATGCTAAGTTCAAGGAGCCAGACATGAAAACTTCCCTTTGTGTGATTATATACTGGGTAATAATGTGATGTTCTGGAAAAGGCAAACTGTAAGGTGAGGAAATAGTATATGGCCGCCAGAGCCTGGGAATGGGAGTGATTGACTGCAAAGGGGCAAGAGGGAACTTTTGGGGTATTGGAAATGTTCTATAGAGCTTGGTTGTTGTAGAGGTTACAGGACTGTATATATACATTTGTTAAAACTCTTCAAGTTCTGCACTAGAAGAGATGGATTTTATCACATGTAAATTATACTTTAAAACACCTGACCAAGGGCAAAAAAAAAAAAAATGAATGACAAAAATTAATTGCCTGTCTACTATCCCTTCATGGTTAGCATGATAAAATAATGTCTCATTAAGCCCAGAGTTTTCCAACAGGGAAACTATAGTCTTTATTCCCTCAGTCACTTATGGACATTAGGAGGTCTCCATTAAAACTTCCCACTTCACATGACATGCTCTTAAACTACAAGAATGAGGGTAGTTTCCAAAAAATACCTACGCTAAGGACCTTACTTGTGTGACATGAACTGTTACTTACCAAGCTTACCATCCATTAAACAATACACACACACACACACTCCATACATATGCAGTACTTACAGGGTGAATCTGTACCAAATCAAGTCTTCCACAGTCTTAATCAAAGTTCAGAGTATTCAACAGAGCTTGTCTTCTTTGCATTAAAGTGGATAAATCTCAAGTAGAGTGTTACCTTACACAGAACTTTCAATATCACTTATATGACTTTTAAAGGAAAATGAATATACACTACCTTCTCTTAATGAATCCTCATATAAACACTCCCACAGACACACACACACCATACATCAGACTCTCCCTCATTCCCCAAGCCAAATACTTCATTGAAGGGATGCCTTTCTGATTCTTTCATTCCAAACAGCATATAAGCTTGGAGGGAGGGATTGCCTCTCTGTCTTATCTGGAGTCCACACTGACTATTAATTCGGGAAATCTGTAAGCATGCACCTCTCCATGCTGAGAGCTGGCATAGAGCAGCACTCATTCCTGGCACGAAGCTCCAGGGTTCATGTGGGAGATTGAAGGGTAGTTACAAGATGATAACTGTATTGCCTGAAGGAGATAAGTCCCCTTCTGCCAAAATAGTGCTTTGTATGTAATTAGTGTAAAAATTCAGAGGAATAGAGTTTATCCTTACAATCATCTTTCTCATTAAAAAAGAATCATAATGGAAGAACAAAGCAGTCCCTGCAGTGAGTTGAATTGCTTTCCCTAAGTTTTCATTAAATCAAAGACTCAGCAGTTAGCCGTCCTACAGACGCTCTCACAGTCTGCTACATGAAATTTGCAAGGGAAAAAAATGAAGCAAACATTTTTTTTTCCCTTCACAGGATTAGAACTGCATTGTGGTTACTTTAGATCAGAAATCCCTGTCTGTGCATTTTTTTGAATATCTGGTTTCATTGGTTTCCATTTCTGAGATTTTTGAGGACCAGCAAAAAAGACCATTTAACTCACCAAATTTAAAGGCGGTACTTGCAAATGGTGGATTCTGACTTCGAGTTGGAGTGACTGGGCCCCTTTAGTGAGCTATGTGAGGAAAAACATAAAGAACATGACTTGGAAATAAAAGAAAATGTGATCAGAATTTATATTTCTGACCATTTTTTGTTTTACTCTTTGACACTTCTTTCTATGAAATGGCACGAATATTACTTTCTTTTAACTATCTAATTAGCCATGTCTAAGAAAATATCTATCTTTAAGAACCATATTTAGGAACTACTACTTAAGTCCACTAAATTAAAATGTAATTTTAAACAATAAGGGTCTAGACTTTTTCTGTTTCTCAGTTCAGTCCAAATTTAAGAGCCATTGTGCCATCCCAGTAAGTTTTCATGACTTTTCTGGGTTTTCTTCATTTCATATGTCAGGGTAGTAATAGTAACTGCCTTACAGGTTTCTTGTGAACTAAATGAGGTGATATATGGAAAACTTGTAGCACAGAGTCAGGCGTATAAGACCATTAAACGCATATGGTCTGCCATCATCACATTAGATGACTTAATAAATATTGATTCTCCTCCCAGGCAAGTTGGATTTTACACACATAACCCTTAATTTGAATAAATTCGAACATGAGGATGCTGAAATTCACTAGCCATTTTCCAGCAGTTGTGTTCTCCTTACCTTGTTGCTGGTATGATGCACAGAAGAATACAAAGAAGAGACATTCTAGATGTTTCCTTATCACTGTGGTTGCCAATGTGAGTGAGGGAACTCACTGATCGAATGATTACACTGGTGCACAACTCATTCTGAAATGCACTAGCCCAAGTCCTTCTCCCCCAGGGTGTAGAGCGGGGGGTCTTTTGCCTGAGGAAGCCAAGCCAAGGGGAGTAGTGAGTACCCAGAATCTGTCCAGAGGGAGCCAGAACTACCCTTCTACTTTCAGGCATAACTGCACCCAACTATGAGAGATCACAAAGGAGAAGGGAGCATTGCCAAAGGAAGACTTGAAAGAACAATTCCCTAGATCAGTGCTTGTCCCCAGAAATGAATGAGTTCTTTGCTCTATAGCTTTGATTTTGACCATAAAGTCTCAAAGCAAAATTGTTTTCCACCCTTTCTTTTCGTCTTGTGTGTATGTTTCCTTGCTCTTCTCCCATTTCCTCTCTTCATCGAGCTTCCTCTTTCTCCCATAATCATAACTGACACACAAATGGGAGGAAATGGGAAGAAAAACATTCCTATTCACTTTACTGAGACACAACTGTCACTACAACTTTAGATATTACAGAGAAGATCCAGATTCAGTTTAAACCACGCCTGCAAATTATTACTCCAAGTTACTATTCTTTGCTCAAGAAAAGGTTTGGAGGGGCGCCTGGGTGGCTCAGTGGGTTAAAGCCTCTGCCTTCGGCTCAGGTCATGATCTCAGGGTCCTGGGATCGAGCCCTGCATCGGGCTCTCTGCTCAGCGGGGAGCCTGCTTCCCCCTCTCTCTCTGCCTGCCTCTCTGCCTACTTGTGATCTCTCTTTCTCTGTGTCAAATAAATAAGTAAAATCTTTAAACAAAAAAGAAAAGAAAAGGTTTGGAATCACAAGAACACCGATTAAGATCAGTATGTTGAAAACTAAGTTTGATCAGCTTTTTTCCTGAGTATTTTAATTCTTTCACAACACACACAGAGTGCATCTGTAAACGCACATGGAAAGCAAAGCAGATCCAAAGCAGCTGAGAAAATCACATTCCTCTTTGGCCTGCTGACCAAGGCATAAGCCAACTGGAGAAGTTGAGGACAAAGAAGTGTGGTTTGACCAAAGCCAGGAAGGAATGACATTTCTGTCCAAGATAATTCCCAGCAAAGAATCAGTTCTTGGGCAATGGCCATAGATGCTTTAGAAGACCTATTATTACAACAGTAGGGATTCTTCGGATGCATTCCCAGAGGGAGAGTAGGGTCACTATTTTATAATCTATATCCCAAATCTCCTTCATTAGTTATTTGAAATAAACAGTGAGCGGCATGTCCCTTTTCAGGGCATTTTGATGGAAGCCATAATATAAAATCTATAGGCAGAGATCAGTCTTACTAATGAACTACCGCACAGACAAGAATTGTCCTTGGATGAGCTCATTAAAAGGAACCGTGCTCCCGTTTTTTGACACAGCAAGAACGTTTGTTCTATTTTAAAGTTGAAAAATAAAATCAGGGTGGAGAGAGGAAAAAATAAAAATAATCCAAGATGAAAAAGAGCTGTAAAATGTCCTGAGAGAACACAAAGCTTTGGGGGCTACATAGCCAGTGAAATGGCCACCAGTGTGTCACCCTCTAGCTGAGAAGAGAGGACAGCCACGCTGTCAAGATCATGGAGCTCTCACTCACCCATCTTTCAGCAGGAAGAACATGCCACAGACAAACTCAATGGACTACTGGGGTCTCACCAAATTCAAAGCATCTGGTTCTGTACCTGCAAACACATTTCAACTTTTTGGCTTAGTGGATGTCATTCGCTAAGGTCGAAATTTCCAGCTGTGCTGTGTTAAACTCAGGGCCATTATAGCACAGCTTTAAGCAAGCTATTGATTTTAAACTTTTGTCAGACTAAAAGAAACTAAGTTAGATCATTCAGAAGCAAACAAAGAGCTCAACTTCTAAAAATAAAGTCAAGGAACTTGGTAACTTCTTTTTAACGGAGAAATGTGTGGGCAGATCTTATATAAGTGGCATAAATGTGGAAGTCTCTGCACTGTTAAAAATCGTAAGTTATTTACTATATGGAAACTTAATAGATCCCAACTCCTAGTTTCTGTTGTTTGGGCATCAGATATGTTGGGTAATTTAGATACCTAACTCCTAAAGTGTATTTCTATACTCAGAGTGTCTCTTAACAAAAGGAATCAGCCTGATATATGCAGGTCAAGGATGCAACTGCTCCCCAGCCTACTGAGATTTATACTTTTAGTTCTGCCCATGTTTCCTTATCCAGAACCTTCTCGAAGGCTCTGAACTGATTACATCTTGCTCAAATATCTCTTACCTAAATTTAATTTCTCTTACCTTCTTCAGTCACACATTTCTTCCTTCTTGTAGTATCCATTTATTACTTCATTATTTTATTCAGCAAGTACTTTTTTGAGGGCCTTCTTCTGTTAGGCACTGTATGACCAGGTGTGATGGATCCTTAACTGACTAAAGATGATCTCGTTTCACCCACTCTTCTGAGCTCACAGGCAGAAGGAGGAGTGTGACTAGTGAAGCATCCCTGTAATTCCAAGGGGCCAGATCTGAAGGCCTCACTTTCCCTCCTCTGCCACATCTTCACTGTCAAGGAATTTACTTCTCCTCCATCATCTATTTTCACAACTCATTTCTCCGTCAGCTGCCAGTCCTCCATTTCACAATTGTTCACAGCAGAAGAATTCATTACAAGTGGGGCGCCTGCGTGGCTCAGTGGGTTAAAGCCTCTGCCTTCGGCTCAGGTCATTATCTCAGGGTCCTGGGATCAAACTCCGCATCGGGCTCTCTGCTCAGCGGGGAGCCTGCTTCCCCCTCTCTCTCTGCCTGCCTCTCTGCCTGCTTGTGATCTCTCTCTCTGTGTCAAATAAATAAATAAAATCTTAAAAAAAAAAAAGAATTCATTACAAGCAATTACAATCAATACATTCCTGTTTCATGGCCTCCCCTTGGCCTGTGCACATACCCTTTCTTCTAGGATCCTGACTTTACACTAAAATAACTACAGTTGTTCCTCCAGTTCCTGTACCCCCCTCCCCCCACACACACTGTTGTTCCAGGAGAATACAGCACAGATATCATCCAGCCTTTATTTAGACTTAGCTGTGGTGACTTCCTGGCTGCCAAGCCTCTGCGAGCTAGGGCGTTTGGCTAATTTCATGATTATTAGGGACTTCCAAGACTCTCAAATGTCTCCTGTCCTCTTCTAAGCAGCTATATATGGATCACAGTTCTCCGTCATTTTGCCTGGCTTGTGACCCCTTTGTGTAGTAGCAAACAGTCCTTTACTTTTTTTGGCTTTACCCCTTTAGGAAACCCTTTACCCTTTCGACACTTGCTGGTGTATGAACTTAAGCTCTTCCCAAGTTTCAGCAACCCCGGTAAAATATTAGAGACGACAATAATTTAATGTTATAAAGTGAAAAGCAACAGCCCAGTAAAGAAGAGCAAAGCTCATTAGCTTTATCTCGGGACCTGACAGAGGAGAAAGACTGCCAGCCACGCCCTGGGACCCTTACAGCTGTGGAGCAGCAGGGAGGAAAACCAAAATATCAACTTCTTGCTTTTAACCATTTTCTCATTTTGTTACTATACAGTACGCTCCCCTCAGCAAATACTCATCACATCTCTTTTAGGGTAGGTTACCATTTGCTAGTATTTTGGAGGAGTGAATTAATTGGTGCCTCTGACAACCAGTCTCGCAATATGTGTCATTTCCAATAGTCCCCATTTGTTTTCAGAAAGCAGCACAGATAAATATCTAACTAAACACAGCAATGATTATGATGCCTTTGAAGAAACCATTATTGCATCCTACTAGTCTTGTACCAAAGTTCCTGATCTAATCTGTTCATGGTTTCACCTGAAAACCAGAAAAAAAGTATCTCTCCCAACCAGGTATATCTGTAGCCACAGGTATCCCTTGTGTATCTATGCAGCTCCCATTGTTGAAGCTTAAACACACCTAACAAACTAACTTAGAAAACTCCCATCATCTTTGGGGTTAAAGTTACATGTGTTGTGGGGTGTACTGACTGAGGCAAAGTTGTCTTCAGTTAAATGTCACCATTATTTACTGAGCCCACTGTGTACCAGACACTATGTGAGCCCCTTTCAGATGCCCTTTCCCTACCCGCATTTGCTCTAACATACCTATGCCAAGCTAACTATTACCCCTTACCTGAACTCCTGTTACCACTCCTGAGCTGTGCTCTATCTCCCGACCCTGCCACAACGTCATCACTATGCTCTTTTTTTTTTTTAAAGATTTTTTTTTTACTTATTTGACAGAGATCACAAGTGAGCAGAGAGGCAGGCAGAGAGGCAGGGGGAAGCAGGCTCCCTGCTGAGCAGAGAGCCCCATGTGGGGCTCGATCCCAGGACCCTGAGATCATGACCTGAGCCGAAGGCAGAGGCTTTAACCCACAGAGCCACCCAGGCACCCCAACTATGCCCTCTTTTAAAACTTTATTTGTTCTAAGCTAAAGTGCATTAGTCAATCAAGCTTTGGATAATTATGTAAATCCTTCTTTATTTTTTTTATTTATATTGAATTCAGGATTTTTAAAAATAGTTGAGGGAAGGAATTGGTGATTTTTTTCCCCATACCCATTGAAATCAACACATACTTCCCAGCTTTAGTCATTGAACCAAAATAAGGTCTTTTAATAAGGTTCAAGAAGCTCAAAACCAAGATACTAGAATGTTGTTATTCCTACTTTCTAATTAGCCTGTCTACTTGAGGAAAGAGGGCCAAAGATGGAATATTCTAATTTTTGTTTTCCGAACAGAGTGTCTTCTAAAGTGCAAGCTAAGTTGCTTTGGATTTCAGAGTGAAAACATTGATCCAAACATAAAACAAAAGAAAACAAAACAAAAAACTTAATATTTTAGGTACTAGTTTCATAAAAAAATAATTTTGGGGGCAATGGGTGGCTCAGTCGGTTGAGCATCTGACTCTCAAGTTTCAGCTCAGGTCATGATCTCAGGGTCTTGAGATCTAGCCCTGTGTTGGGCTCTGTACTCAGCAGGGAGTCTGCTGGAGAGTCTCTCTCTCTCCCTCTTCCTCTGCGCCTCCCCTGCTTTCTAAAATAAGTAAATAAATCTTTAAAAAAATAACTTTGGAAGATACTATCCCCTGTATACATTACTGCTAAACTCAAAGAATTCCATTTACCCCTTAATATAGAGCTTCCCATTAAAATCAGTTCAATTTGGTTGAGTTACAATACATTGAAAGACCTCCTTAATAATAAATCTTCCAATCAAAGACCTTTGTTGAACTGCTTCCAAGGCAGATGTCTACTTTAAAAAACTGCTAAATACTAGCAGGAAATCATGAAAAACCAAGAGACTGAGACCATATTTGAGGTGACAGTGTTATAACCATTTTAAAAATGTATGTTTATATTTTTTAAATTACACAAATAATACATGAATATAAACATTACGTGTTTGTGTAAATATAAGTATTGCAAATACAGGCATAAATATTTGTTTTAAGAGATAGTGCCACCACCCAAATAAATCCTTCCCTTCTTCAAAGGAATCTTTGTTAAAATTTTGTTATTAATTTTCATGGCATTTTTCTATGTATATGCATTCAAATATATAGTTTTAATGTTTTAATGTAAATGTAGGAACTACATATAGTATTTTGAAAGTTGCTTTATTCACTTAGTAATATATTCTGGAAAATTTTCCATTTCAGTACATGTACATTTACCTTATAGTTTTCAATTGCTACAGTAGTAATGTTAAACTCACAATTAGTAGTCATGCAGATTATTTCCAATTTTGAATCATTCTCTCCATTTTATAAGGACTACCCCTGTAAATATATTTTAAATGCATGTAAGAGTATTTTGTAATTTAGATTTTTAAAAAGTTAAATGCTGAGTCAAGGGCATTTTAAATATTGATAAATGTCACTTTAACGATATCTCCCCTGTCCAGAAAGTATTACCAGTTCAAAAACCTACTAAGAGTATTTGAGAGTATATTTCCCACTTATCAACATTGGATATTATCAGTAATATTTTTGTCAATCTAAAAGGTGAAAAATTCTCGTTGTTTTAAATATCATTTCCTTAATTACCAGTGAAATGAGCATCCTTTTTTATGCTTATTGGCAAGGTGAAATGGTTTTTGAATCCTACAATAAAAACACGAAATGATAATGATCCTTTACACAGTCTGTTCTTGGTGTAAGACTAAGTTCCGGTGGACTCCTTTCCTTCTTTCTTTCACTCAGTCTCTTGTTTTCATCTCCTCATGAATTAGTGCAAAGAAGGGAAAACAAATGAGCCTTGTGATATGTTCCTCTGGAAAAATGCCACTGCCAGAGCACTGGAGTAATAATACGGAAATTTATATCATCCATAAACCTTTTATAGTAGTGTAATTAGCAAGACTATTAATATTACCCAAGCCTAGCTTTCTTTATTGCTGTAAACACAGCTTGTGATCATATAAATGACATCAGTATTAATTCTTTAGGGCATCGTGTAAACCAAGCACATGGGTCAGTTTAGCTAGGGTTTAATCAGAATCTCCATTCAAAAAAAAAAAAAAAGATTCTTTTTGTTTAGAAAGCAGAAGGATAACCCCCTTTGCGCATTTTCCAACATTGGGTTACTGAGGAGGTTTACTGGTGTAGATGTGCCTGGGAACAATGGATTGGACAGAAATAGAGAAATTTTAAGCTGTATCAGTGTAGATATATGTCCATTAGCCAAATATATCCTGGCTATTTCTGTGACTCAGTGTTATTTATATACAGTTTTCTTCTCTCTTGTGCATCTTTATTAATATTTAATTCAAAAAATGAAGTGAGTTTAGTACCTCTACTTCATATCTCTTTTTCAAAAAATAAGGAGTTTGACATGGAAGTAGGCTACAGGAATCCCACATCAGTGTAAATTAGCAATGTGGTTTAGAGGACTGGTGTGGGAATCAGGACAGTAAAATTACACTGAACGATGGTCTCTACTGTGAATATGTTTCTTCCCTAAACAAGTCAGCTTAATATCTCTATGACTCAGATTTCCTGGATAAAAAAAATGATAAGTATCCAATAAAAATTGTTTATTAACATATATTGATCATTTTATGTGCTCAGAGATGGTGTCATTAAAATATTTATCTATTTGATATTTGAGGGACATATTCAATTTATGTGACTTTTTAAATGTCAGTGATTATACTTAAACCCTAGCTCTAGCTCTGAATAAAACTAGTATATTTCAGGATGAGTAAGATTTTCTGAAACAATAGGTGCTAAGTCGGTCCATTCAACTTGGGTGATCTTTGATAAAAAGAAGAACACAATTAAAGAAGGGAGAAAAAATAAAGAAGGGAGAAAGAAATAGTGCACAGTGAGTTTGTTTGATTCTATGAACACACTATGTACCATTTCAAGTACCCCCCCCCAAGGAGAAAAACAAAGGAAATGAAAATGTGCAGTATAGCTACAATATACTTAAGCCTTACAAGCATTATATAGGTCATTTTATATATGAAAAATCTAAGGCTCGGAGAGATTAACTGACTTATCAAAAATTATATAGTGGCTTCTGTTTAGGATATAATTAATCACAAAAGACCATCACCCTTACTCCAACAACAAAAACATATAAAATCGTAGTTTTTTTCTGAACTCACCAGAAAGCCAAGGAAGAAAAGAAATCTAAATGTATGAAATTCCAGAAAATTCCCTTTGTAAGACAGAAAAGATTCAGTTGCTTTCATCCCTGGCAGAGTGATAAGAGAAGGAATCCACAGAGAGGCAAGAAAAAACAGGAAAAACTTTATATTAATGCACACATGCAAGCTGGTGTGGCAAATTATACTCTAAAGGACCTCAGCCACAGAGCCGTTTTATGCACACCTACAAACTGTGTTCCATGGGTCTTTGCCTAGCACTGGGCATGTATATCAAAAACTGAGAGAAGACACAGAAAAACTAAGAGATTCTACCTGGTGTGTGTAGAGCCTCCTCAAGTGCATGGCAGCCATGTTTTGAAGATGGAGAGGAGCAGAACAGGAGATCTCAAAGAAATGAACTAGAGGGACCCAGACTTTCAGCTGCCAAGGATTGGTGGCATGGCAAGATGGTTGAGGGAAATCCTTCTAAGATGTTCCAGGCAGAGAGAGACTTCTATAGATTCAAAAAGCCTACTACGGGACCAGTGAGCAGAGAGAATTCCCCAGAAACCCAATAGTAGTCAACTGAATTATAAAGTTAAGGTCTATTTTTCATGGATCAGAAAGTTGGTACCTGGGGATAGAGTGCAGAGATCAGAATCTCACCAGTACTCAGACCTCAAGTCCTGAAGAAGGGTAAGTACTGATCCTGCTTTCAAAATATTTTTAAGTCAGAGGATGCCGGGGTGGCTCAGTCTGTTAAACATCTGCCTTTGGTTCAGGTCACCATCCCAGGGTCCTGGGATCGAGTCCCACACGGGCTCCTTTCTGAGCCTCCTTCTCCCTCTGCCTGTGACTCCTCCTGCTTGTGCTCTCTCTCTGACAAATAAATAAATAAATTATATTTTTAAAAAAATGTAGATCTTCAAAATATTTTAAGTTGGTAGTGAACTAAGTCAAACTAAAGCTGCAAGAAATTCCGGTCTCAGTGATCAGATTGACTCTTCCCTCCAGCCAACCAGCCTAACACAGGAAAAGGACATTCTGTTTTTGAAAGCAAATATTTTTTCATTCAGTCTCTCCTGCTATTTTATACAAAATACCCAGGTACAATTAAAAAAATTACTAGACCAGTGAAGAAGCAAAAAAATATGACACATGGTCAAAAGAGAAAGTAATCAATAGAAGCAAACCCAACAATGCCATGGGTGTTAGAATTATCAGGTAAGAACTTACTAATAACTTTGATCAAAACCTTAATTTTGGGGACACCTGGGTGGCTCAGTTGGTTGGGCAACTGCCTTTGGCTCAGGTCATGGTCCCGGCGTCTTGGGATCAAGTCCCACATTGGGCTCCTTGCTCCGCGGGGAGCCTGCTCCTCTCTCTGCTTCTGCCTGCCTCTCTGCCTGCTTGTGTTCTCTCTCTGTTAAATGAATAAATAAAATCTTTAAAAAAAAAAAAACAAAACCTTAATTTTGAGTGGAAGAGGTTGACAACACTCATGAAGAAATGGGGAATATCACCAAAGACCAGGAAACTTTTCCTAAAATACTCAATAGGAATACTAGAAATAAAAATTTTTTAATAAGTTAAAAAAAATTTTTTTAAAAAGTATAAAAATATGAAGAATGTAGGATTCAGTAGAGGAATGAATCTGAATTTGAAGATAGTTCAGTACAAAGTATCCAGCTGAAGCACAGAAAAAAATGAGTGGGGAAAAAAAGAAAAACAGAATAGAATATCTGGGACAATATGAAATTATCCAACAGGCTTGTTATTGAACTTCTAGAACAAGTGGAGAGAGACAATGGGGCAGAATAAATATTTGAAGAGATAATAGTTAAGGACTTATCAAATTTGTTGAAAGACATCTAAAAAATACAAGAAGCTAGGGAAATATACTAAATTTCCATTGAGTAACTCAACATGGCCCACTTTCCGTGATTTCATTTCTTAGATTTGAAATGTGAAAAGTCATTAAAAATTTTTGTCATCCTGTCTCTGTCATGATAAATCCTCATTGCCAATAAAATAAGAAATTCAGTACTTTACATTTGCAAATTCAGTATATTCCACTTCTTTTTAACTTAATGAAAGCCATTGGAGAGAGTAGAATTTTCTGATCAATTTACCGTAATGGCACTGAGATAATTGTTTCAGTTTTAAAGGAAAGCACAAAGTTTTATATGGTTTCCTGCTCCCAAAGATATCTGATATTCTCTAATTCCACGTGTCATTACCCAGATGTCTTTAAGCTTAGTTACATGAAGCAGACTCAGTTTCACAAACACCACTATTGTCATAGGCATACACATGTATAGTACCAACAAATATGGTTGGCAATTTTAAAAATCACCATTTTGCAGGATGTATTCACAACAGCATTTTGGGGCCAAAGATGAGAAGTCATACCTAAAGGTTAGGAGAGGCAGCTACTTTTGACTAATCACTTCAGCTCCACTTGAGAAAGTACCTGTAGTCACTAATCAATTTTTAGGTAGAGCCAAAGAAGAAAATTTTGTTTTGTTTTGTTTGTAGTGAGATGATAAGAGAAAAAAACAAGTTGTCAGTGGAGCCTTTAATAAGCATCAGCTACTACAACTATAAAATCTCCACTTTTCCAATAACCAGGCCAGGGATTCAGAGTATGCCTAAGTATTTTGAACTCTATATTCCAGAGAAATGCATTCCATCTTGGTCTGCCCTGACCATTACAATTCTTTCTTGTAATAAGAGAAAATCTGGTTCCTTTTTTGCTACCCAGTATCCTAAATCTACTCTGGGAGGCCTCTTAAACTGTTAAATTCCTCTTTATAGGATAGTCATTGAGGGGCCTCTGGGTGGCTCAGTAAGTTAAGCAGGCGGCACTTGATTTTGGCTCAGGTCATGATCTCAGGGTTGAGAGATCGAGCCCAGCAAGGAGCCTGCTTACGGTTCTCTCTCGCTCTCTCCTCCTACTCCACCCCTCAGCCTCCCTGTAACTCGTAGCTCTCTCAAAAAAACAAAACAAAACAAAAACAAAAACAGATAATCATTGAAATACTTGAATAAAACCTCATGCATACATTTTCCTCTAGGCTAAATATCTCCAGTCCCTCAAAACTTGTCCTTACTCCATTCTGATTACTCTTCTCTCAACCTCTTCTATTTAGTCCATATCCTTTTGAGTAATAAGTATCCACTTTTCTCCTTTTCATAGTGAAAGGAGAATGATCCCTTCCCTCTACATATGACATTCTTATTTATAAAGTTTAAACTTGCATTTGATCTGGGTTTTTTGTTTTGTTTTGTTTTTGTTTTTGTTTTTTGTTTTGCACTCCACAACTCAGTTGAACTTCAATACTTCCAAATAAAAAAAGTAATTGATTGATTTTCTTACATATTCCTATATCTTTATTATAGAAAGGCACTTTCCAAAGCCGTTAATTTCATAACTTTTAACTTATTAGAGTTATTTTTTCTGATACCTGACCAGAATTTCTTCCACTGTATTATAAACTCACTTCTTTTTAATTATCTTTTGTATCCCTCAAAGTCACCTTAACTCATATTAAATCACCAAAACCTTTCCATCTCTGATTAAGGACTACTGCATACTTTTTAAAGCTTTCTTCCCAAGTCCTATTTTCTATGCTTATCATAGCTTTCACTGCATACCTTCATACTCTCTTTGATCTCTCCACACTTCCTAAAAATGTGAAACTCTAAATTAGATACTCTTAAATGTAGTGTAACTGACAGAAGTTCATCTTTTCTGAGCAAGTTTCCCTATCTTTGTGCTACCTTAGATGAATTTTATTTTGTCATATTTTTTCTATGAAATCAAAACTTACTGGAATGGTTAAGAAAGTATAGGAAATAAGCCCACTCATATCCCTTACAGTTGGAGCATGAATAGTTGTATGTTTCATTGTGAAAACTCAGTATGAAAGGAAGTGAATTTCTTCAAGAATTTTCATCTTGAGTTTAAAAGGGAAAATGCCAGAACTTTGGAGAGGGAATGATCTCTATTCTAGTCTAGTCCAACCTCTTCTTTTTATTGTCCCCTAAACATCTCTTCTCATTGGTCTGTGACAAATTGGTTACAAATTACAGGAATTCTTAGTCTCTTTTTTAAATAATCAATACTAATACTTTAAGGAGAATCTTCCTCAGTTATAGTTCCATTGTTCTAGGTAATGATCTTTTTAATTTGCTACTACTATAGGTTCAAAGTCCCTTTGATATCTTACCATGAATTCTGGAAAATGGTCTCTGCCTATTTAGTAGTAGTTCCTCATCACTGTCACATTAAAGGCTAGTGGGTACACAGAACACATTGGCCTTTGGCAGGAATTAAACATCTGGGTTAAATGCTGCCCATAAAGCTATTCCTCATTCCTCTTTACTTCTTAGCTTCCAGTCTCACACTGTTCAACATCCTTTTGTGACAGTACTGGGGCAGGGTGGGCATTGAATTATCTCCAGCTCACTTTTGTAAGGTGTGAAAAATTCCCCTACTGCAGCAATAACTTTCCCAGCCTCAGGTATGCCTGAAAGCTGAAAATTCCAGCTAATGAGATCCCCGTCATCGCTTCTTGTCCTTTCTGTTCAGATTCTTTAGATATTTATACTACTCAATATCAATACCTCTTAGGATGTGGTTATTTGGATTTTTGGCCCTTCTCTGAAGGATGCCAACTCTTCTGTCCCCTTCCCTTTCCTCATTTTCCACCTGGAATGTCCCATTTCTTTTCCTTCTCCAAACCTTTCCTGTCAGAGTGCCTTGTTTTTAGTGGCCAGTTGTTTGCCCATGTGTGGGAGAATATATTCAGCTTTGGACCTTGTGTTTCTATAGTTATTTCTTTTTAAGAGATGTATTTACTTATTAGAGAGAGAGAGTAGCGGGGGAGTGGCAGAGGGAGAGGGAGAGAGAGAATCTCAAGCAGACTCCCTGCTGAGCATGAAGCCAGACTCAGGGCTCAGTCTCAGGACCTTGAGATCATGACCTGAGCCAAAATCCCAAAATCAAGAGTCAAATGCTTAACTGACTGAGCCACCTAGGCGCTCCTCTGTAGTTTCCTTTTAAAAAGTTTTCATGCACTTCCACTTTTGTATCCAATTCAGCTGACAATTTTATTTACAAGAATTCTTATCGAAGTTATTTTAACATTAAAAGTGACTTTTTAATATTTTAAATAAAACTCAGATAAATTTTTCTTGTGATACTTCTACCATATCATTTGCTTTAAAGGTGAGAATCATAAAGAAAGCCCAAATGCCTTTTTTATTCCACCGTACCCCCAGATAAAGAGAAAATTCCCTACACTAAGCTTCAGTGAAGACCTATCCTAACCATCACCGAGATGGAGCTGACAGTACCTAAAGGAAATCTAGACAATCACAAGACAGATATAAGATTTATCCCAAAGGTAACTCTTGTTCCCAGGTTTTTTCAGTACCTCTGTGAGTAGATTTATACTCTAAAAACCTGGGTCTCTGACTGACATATAATCGGATTCAGCAATGGTGGTTCTGCAACTCGGTCTCTTTAAACTTAGGTAATAGTCATAGTCAAATAGTTTTGAACACTCTTCTTAAGAATATTTTATAACATGACCTTGTATCCATAATAAAAAGGCTGTGTTCACATTACTAAAATTTTAATGACTTTTTAATGCAGAATATACATGATTGAATTTATTCACTTCTTTTCAAGATAGAGATTAAGTTAATTTTCCCTCTTGGTTAAATCCCTATTTACCGTTTCTCATACCTAGGAAGTGAGGAGAAGCTGGCTGCAGCCAGGCTTATCTCAGAGGTTTATGGGACAGGGGTTCCATATGCTTCTCCTCTAACCATAGATCTGGATGGAGAAGCATCATAGATCCTGGTGGTCAGGATCCTAACCAGAGCCTTTCCTCCAAGCCTTTTTGGGGGTTGAGGAAGTAGATTTATTATTGAAATAGTTGAATGGGTGGATTTCAAGAATTCTATATCCTATCAAGAAATTAGTCCCCTACTTTCTGTTCTTTATTTAGTATATTTTGCCAAGAGAGGACTCCAGTATCATTTTATGTTACTGGAATCCAATCCAAACATACCGAATGAGTGGGTTTCAGAATAGCATATTAGGATTTCTAAGTTTTTTATTTATAAATATGATATAGAGTATATATTTTGAGAAACCTTTTCCAGTATAGCATCCCTAAAGTTATGGGATAAAATATGTTTTTAAGTGTAACTGACTTTGCAAGAAACTTATGGGAATCTGTGGAAGTCAAATACGAGTTGTAGGCCATAACATCATCTGGATGGACCTACTCACGCTGGTGCTAGTCACCCCCAAGTATGTAACATGTAGTTTAGATTCTAGTTTTTAAAGTACTGGTTTTAACAGGTCATCAGTATGGCATTCAGAAGGAAAGGCCTGAAACACAACAAGTATGAACTGTAGGACCAGAGATCTAGAATAAATCCGAGACTTCCAAAGGGAAACCCTCTCATTGGAAAAAACTAGGATGAAATCTGTCCCGTCAAAAGAAGGGGTGGGGATATGTGCCTGTCTGAGCTTTGATCTGATTAGAGCAGAATCAATAGAAATAAATTTTCCCCTGAGACTTCTGTCCACAAACGCACATGCATGCATATTTGGGGCCAGATGTCATATTATCTGCATGAATTCAAAAGCACTGAGGCTAAAATTTTAATTTTAAGTAGTCTCAGATTAGTAGTTTCTCTCGGTGCCTGGCGTAGACAATTACAGATCCTCTGAAGGAATGCACTTTAAGATCTCATCTCAAAAATTCCCATAGTGTTGTAAAGAATATGAGCTAATAATTTTTTTAATGTAAGCAGACTGAGGAAGCAAACCACTATGAGTAACAGCCGACATAACAATAAACTACAGAAACACTGTAAAGATTACAGATACTGGAATTTACAGATAAAGAATTTAAAGTAAATATGTGTAATATGTTTAAGAGATAAAAGAGGATTTTCATCGTGTGACAAAGGAGAAAGATTACCAAAAATGGATCATGTAGATCAAAAAAAAAAAAGAACCCAATAAGATTTCTAGAAATGAAAAAAATAATAATTGAAATTAGAAATAGTGTAGAGATTAAACAAAAGAGTCAATCCTCATAAAGAAAGAAAAAGTAAACTGAAAGTTAGTTCTCCCCTCCTTCTTTATTATCCCTCTTTAAAAAACAAAAAAGATTGTATTATTTATTTGACAGAGAGAGGCTCATTTGACATGAGCCAGGGGAGTGACAGGCAGAGGGAGAAGCAGGCTTCCTCCTGATCAATGAGCCTGATGGGGGCTCCATCCCCACAACCTGAGATCATGACCTGAGCCGACTTAGCCACCCAGGTGCCCCTATTATCCCCTTTTTTATTCTTTCTTTGGCCTTATGAAATTCAATAGAGTACTGAATAGACCCAAGACCTTAATAAACCCAAACATTAGAAACCAATTTGTAAGCAACTAAGAGGTAAATAGATGTAGGTACCCTATATTTATTGTTATGAAATGACACTGTTATTTTTTTTTCTCTGTTTTTCACTGTTGTTTTCATATACATAATAAGCACTATGCACAGAAACATTTGTAACAGAATTATACTTTTATAGACTTACAAAGCCTTATAACATAATATCACCGTGATGGTACTTTTTCCTGATCAAATTTAATTCTTAAAGATCATTACAGTGAAACTTAGGTAATTCTCATGATTCTTCTGTTCAAATGAATCAACTAAAGCCTCTTACTGGTTTGGTAGGGTTTTTTTGTTTTGTTTTGTTTCGTTGGTTTTGTTTGTTTTTTCTGCTCACCCTGGAAGGATTTCTCTTTGGTCTGACTCTAAAACTTTAAACACCTTTCTCAAAATCTATTTCAAAGTAAGAGAAACTGCATGCTGGAGATGGCTGCAATCCATCATGGGAACTCCAGATGTCTTGAAATACCACCAGCAGTGAAGATCTTTATTTTCTGAAGCTTGCTAGGGGGCTTTGAAACCCATGACAGATAGCAAATGATTGGATGACATGTGTTTGTGTATTTTGTGGTCACAGTTGAAGCTAAAATTCTACTCTGAAGTAAAGGTTAGAGGTGAGTTCCACCTGGGGTAGTTGAGAGCCATTATTGATGACAGAGGGTGGCAGTGTCAGAGCAAAATTTTTCATGGTGTTAAGACATGCACAGAAGAAAAAATTGCTTTTTAGAGAAAAATTGGATAGGTCCCATGAAATAACACTAAGAGTAAAAAGCAGTGCTCAATAGCGGCCATCAAGAAACACTCATTTCAAAATATATCCTTGGAATCCAAAGCATGTTCTTTCTGATATGCTCTCATTACCTAGAATCCCAACCTGGTTAACTAGAGCCAACCTAGCTCAAGATGCTCTCCTGGAATAAGGCTCAGTAGGTCTAATGTATACAGACGACTCTGTAATTAACTGAATATTAACAGGAGCATTTTGCAAATTACTGTAAGTCTATCTTCTCTTCATATTCTTCTACTATTTCTTTTCTTTTGTGGGTTTTAAAACATAATTTCTTTGAATTCCATCTTTCAAGGAAGAGGTAAAAATATTCTTTGTTCTTTTTTGTTCCTTTCCTTTTCCTTTTATTCCTTTTCCTAATCTTTCAGGAATCAGGAAGCAGAGAGAAATTTATTGCTCTCTTCACCTATCTTAGAACAGTAGATCTTTCAGCAGAGCCCTTTGTAGAATTGCTAATGGACCAGCATATGGCTTATCCTAGTTATTGGTTCCAATTCCTCTGAGTTATTTAGAAATCACCAATTTCTAGCAGTTTTCTAGGATGTGATATTTTCCCAACAAAGCGGAGAACGGCCATAATGTAGCATATACCATGAGAGGATCGCCCCATAGTAAGTGTAACATGACCGTATCCTGGCTTTGGGATTACGCCCCACATTACGTCTCATGTCCCGGAATAATTATTAAGAACATGACTCTCAAAAGTGTTTCTAGATGATGGGGTACCTGGCTCTAACACCCATGGATCAGAATTTCTGGAAAGCCAGTCCAAGGGGTTTCCCAGGCTTTTCTACAGCATGGAAACATTCTCAGCTAGTCTGTTAAAGGGGACGAACACTTTAAGTAAAGCCTTCTCTCATCAGTACCCAGAGACCATGCACTGAATGGGCAACAAATGCACCCAGGCCTCTCTTTCTGCTTTTCCCCAGTAGTCCTCCCTTAGAAAGAGTATTCTGCGCTTAAATTTCTAAGGAGGTGCACAGCAAGAATTGTTTCTGGAGTCTCTCGGGGTCGGGACATTGAATTAGTGACAAAAGAATATATGCCATATCTGTATTTTTTAAAGGGGGGATTAGATGAAAACATGGACGCTTTCACATGTGATGTTATAACTAAAACCTTTGTGGGTTTTAATTTTAATCCGTATCTTCTGATTTGGGGGAAATAACACATCTTCATATTTTCTGTGACTCAATCTATTTTAGCTTTAGCGACCACAATGAGGAAGAAGAAAACTTCACCTCAGTTGTCCTTGAGGCTCTCCTATACGCTTAGGACTATGCCATGGTTCTAAGATCTTTTGCAGTGTCAGACATGTGGTCATAGTCATGGATAACCAGGAGATGTAGTTTCCACTGAATGACCTATTGTGCTGTCTGCATGGCTCTTCCTTGGCCTGCAGCGCTCGGCAACTTCCGTTGCCGTGCCTGCGATACGGTTATATTCTTTCAGTTCCTTACAGACCCCTCTGCCTAGAAGCACCAGTGATAGTGTTAGCAAGAGGCAGAGCCCGGATCCTCACTGCTCTGAAATGTAATGTTTCTTTTCTTTTCCTACTTTTTCCCAGTCTAGGAGGAACTTCTTTCTTGCTTGGGGCAGGAAATAAGTGCTATTTTTCCCCTTTGGTTACCCAAGACTCTGCATATGCTAAAAAACATCCTTCTTTTACCTCTTCTGCACATCACGCCTGCTAAAGTTTTAAGCTTTGGGTGAATGAAAGCCAGAATGATTCGCAAGCTTATTCTGCACTGGCCCTACCACTTTCTCCCCAACCAAGGCAATAAAACAAACAGCATAAGTGGGAGAAATAAGAAAAGATAAAGGGAGAGGAAAAAAGAATCTCAAAATAGTATATAGCCATAAAAGCCAAAAGGAAATGAAAATCAAATAATGTAAGCAAATACTTCGTATAGTAAGTTTGATGTAGATGTTTCTGGGAAGCATTCCTTGACTACTATAGGAGTCCCCTTTATGGCTTCAGGTAGTAGTATCCTAATTCTTTCTGTCGGTGACTTACTAGAATTGTTTAATTCTAGTCACAGAAGTGACAAACTGGCAGACTGCAGGCCAACTCTGGACTATGGAAGGTATTGTGTTTGGCCCACACGATATTTATAAAACTCTGAATTCGTTGGAAACATTTTAAAAAGTGAGGACGGTTCACATAAAAGTGTGGATGTCCAGCTTCTATTGAAAATCAGACCTGGCAACTGGGAGTTGGCCTGGCTGACAACAACAATTCCATAATTTAACCCAAGTTGTCTGCCCTTGACACAGAAAAGCCAGTGACTGAGATACCCAATATGCAGCAAGGAAAAGGTTTATTCAAGAAGCAACCAAATGAGGCAATGAGAGAGCAAGCCTCAAATCCACCTTCCCGAAGGGGGAGGGAGATTTAAAGGCCAATGAAAAGAGGTCTGGATAAAAAGCTGTGGTTGTGCTTAGGAGTCCTGTTAACCCCTTGATTACCAGTTTCAATCCCCACTGTCTTTCGATCATTCCTCATTCTTGAGGGAATTGGGATGATGATCGCTCTAGTCTTCTGCCGAGATGGGCAGGGATCAGGGTTAGAAGAATGAACCTTTCTAGACTCGTCTAGAAATATTCTTTGTTCCATGTTGAAACTCAACATTTTTTTAAAGATCTTATTTATTTATTTGTTTGAGAGAGAATGAAAGAGAGAGCATGAGAGGAGGGAGGATAAGAGGGAGAAGCAGACTCCCCACTGAGCAGGGAGCCCGATGTGGGACTCGATCCCGGGACTCCAGGATCGTGACCTGAGCCGAAGAGAGTCACTTAACCAACTGAGCCCCCCGAGCGTCCCTCAACATTCTGCATTACCAAAATTTTTTTACTTCGGTACAACATCGTACCATTTTACTTGTACAACATTTTACTTGAACAACATTTTATAACCCTGTTAAGACTGACCTAATTCCCCAGGGAGTCCTGAAAACCAGTCTGAGTCTAGGACCTTAGGGGAGCTTTGTTATAACCAAGTATCTTGTTTTCTCATTTTGTAATATGTGTGCAGTATGATGAATTAGCTATTACACAAATGTCTCTTTGTTCTGCTAAATATAATCTAAAGCAATTGTATTATCCAAAACTACTCTGGCCAGAAAGTCTAAGCCCTTTATCATGCTCCAGCCACTTAAACATATTTCCAAGGGAAATATTTATATGGGTCACAGGTTATTTGTTCGTTTTTGATTGATTTCTTTGGACCAGATCTCTAAATAGCAGTTTCAGGTCCGTCAGAGGCTCACAGGTCTGAGTAGGCTTACGTTCTTTTTGATTTTCTCCTTGCTGACAGGTGTAGGGATTCTTGTGGAACCAGCTTAATTTGAGTGTTGTGAGTCCATGGCTTAATTCCTTTTAGTTGCACTGAAGAATGGGTGGTTAGTAGTAGTACCTCATCGGGTCCCATCCAGTGAGGTTGGAGTTGGTTCTGTGGGTGCTAAAAACACCAAGTCTCCAGGATCCAGTTGGTAGAAGGGCTCGTCTGTGGGGTGCATCAGCCTGAGGGAAGTGAACTTCTATAATGGAGTATCTCCCAAAGATTGAACACACCAAGAACATCTAGTTCCCTAATGTGAATGGCATCAGGAACTCCTAATTCATGAAGAGTATCAAAAGGGTCTTCCCTATAATATTTCATTGAGGCTAAGACCGTGTCTACTTCTAGGGGCCATTCTTATGCAAAGCAGGGCAACCAGCAAGGTTTTTTCCCAAGTTAAGTTGGCTGTTTGATGGTGTTTTGATAACAATGAGGCCTTCTGTGAATGGCTGGGGAAAGCTTCAGTCTAACTTGAAAATATATCTACAAATACTAGCATATCATGAAGACTACCTATTCTGCCATATGGTAAAGTCTGTCTGCCAGTCTTCACTAGGTTGGGTGCCTCTAATTTATATACCATTGAGAGCTGGTGTGGGCCCCATCTTAGCATTGTTTCAGCACAGATGTGACTCTTTTTGGACTATGTTTTGAGCATTTCTCTGAAGACCGGGACCCATGATACATTTCTAGATCCACTGAGGAGTGACATCTTACCTATAATGGTGGCTTTGGTGATTATGACTAGTTATTTTTTTCTATAAGATATTCTGGGATAGGAATTATTTCTTGTTCGTTATATTTCCAGCTATGTTTAGTGCCAGCATGGTGTCCAAATCCCTTTTCTTTAGCTCTTCTCAGTGGTGGTCCTAAAGCCGGTCCAGAGGGTTTTAGAGTTTTTGTATTGTGAGTCCCAACTGTTCCCTCCAGCAAACAGTCCAATTTCTGATGTCCTCAGTAGTGGACATGCTGGTGGGTCCCACTGCACCCAAAAGTTGTGGTTTTTTTAAGATTTTATTTATTTGGCAGAGAGAGACACAGTAAGAGAGGGAATACAAGCGGGGGGAGTGGGAGAGAGGGAAGCAGGCTTCCCGCGGAGCAAGGAGCCCGACGTGGGGCTCGATCCCAGGACCCTGACCCACCCAGGCGCCCCGCATCCAGCAATTTCTTATCCTTGATCCATAAAACAGACCAGCTCAAGATCTGGATTTTCCCATGGCAGATCCTTCCAATCAGGACAGCCAGAATAAACCTGCGTTGGTGAGCTTTCTGAGCAGCCCAGGCCCATATAGCAACAGGCAAACATGAGCTATTTTGGTAATTTTCTCTGAAGTTCACCTCAAGTTTCTCTAGCTTCATTTTGAAGGGCTTTGAGAATAAAGAACAGTTTTAGTTCTCATTGATTTCAAGTCAAGAAACTGGGAGAAAATTAGAAACCTTAGTTTGAGACTCATAGCCAGATATTTGAGGAAATCGGAAATATTCAGGGTCCTGCCCAGTTTCATAGGTGATGATCAGCAAATAATCAGAAGTAGAGATCTAATATTCACAAAAGAGTTTCCTGAAACATAATCTTTCTACAATGACCCTCATTTCCACCAAAGATAGACAAATTAATACTGATCCAGTCTTAACAAACTTGGCCTATTTGTTTATATTAATGCAGCAAGAGTAGTAATTGGCTGTATAAGTTTTTTCTTTCCTTTTTTTTTTTAAATCTGTTTTGCTGAAAGTTTTCATAAGACATTTTGGATTGAACTTTTAACAACTCAAGACTAGGAAGCTAAGCCAAATACTTGCCATCAGACTTCACCTATAAAACCTATAGATTTGGGTCATTCTGCTCTTTTTGAGGTCCCCAGAATATCTGGAGGTACCTACACCTGCCAGAAAGGGACTTTATTTTACTCATCTGGTAGAGCTCCTGGGAACCCTGTAAGAAAGGTACCAGGCCAGTTTTTCCAAGGGGCTTCACTGACTCCATACAGTCAACCTTAGGTCCTTAAAGCTGTCCGGTCAGATCTGATTCTGTGCATGTCTCCCTCCAATAGGACATCGCAGTCAAAGCTCTTGGTAATAGAGCCTGTTTCCACCTGTGTTGTAAGGAGAATAGATTCTCACTGAACTTGTGCAAATAAATACATTGCCATGAAAACATAAGGATACTCACTGAGAGTTTCTGAACTCTGGAGGGATCAGATAGCGAGAAAAAGATAAATGTTTCATTATTTGTCTACAAAGGTTATTTAAGGGGTGCCTCGGTGGCTCAGTCAGTTAAGCATCTACCTTTGTGTCAGGTCATGATCCCAGGGTCGTGGAATCGAGCTCCACATCACGCTCCCTGCTCAGTGGGGAACCTGCTTTTCCCTCTCCCTCTGCCTTACCCCCTGCTTGTGCTATCTCTCTCTCTCTCTCTCTCTCTGTCAAATAAATAAATAAATAAATCTTTTGCCAGGATATATTAAAACCTTAGGAATTTTATATAATTTCTGGAACAGTTAGAGCATTAACCCATACAATATAAGAAGATTTTATCATCACTTATTTGACAGTGCCTCCCATGTAATTTAACATACCAAATAAATAAGCCTGATTATTCAAAAAGACTTCACTTAGAAACTGAATTGGGGAGGCTTCTCAGAAGTATCAGAAGGTTTTAAAGTGCATAAATAGAGTTACAGATAGAAGATCAAATTCTAGTTTTACACTGGTGTATTTCTGATATTCAAACTCATTCTTTCCAACAAGATGAATTTTTTTAAAAGAAATTATGTAGTTCTTCCTTTTTTCCTCCCTGTCATACACTTACCGAGACAAAGACATACAGGGCACTACCTAGATCTGAGTTCTCGTAGTGATGCTATGACATGCTGTGACCAGAATCCCCATCAGGAAGGAAGGGATCTTAGCTGTAGGGATTATGCCAACAGCTCTCATCTCTCAGATGCCATCAGGGAATCACCTTGCCAAAGTCATGTCCTCTTGCCAGGTGGTCACATGTAAGGACTGTTCATTATGAGGGTGTAAAAGTCTAGACCTTTTGCCCGAGTTTAGGATGGTCCTAAAGGGTAATCTAACCTTTGGAACTCCTCAGAGAATCAGCTAAGACTTCTGTTGATACTGTTTCCCTGCTCACTTCTGCCTAATCTCACTCTCTTACTCTCTTTTCTCTTCCCCTGGTGGTGATCACTCTCTAATAAGCTTCTGTCCATACTAATCTTCATAATCTTAGTCCAGACCATGCACAAAATTCCCTTCCCAAAATTCCCTTCTCACAAATCTTCTACAGCTTTCCTTTTTTACATTTAGATTTTGTCCTAATTTTCCCACTTCAAATAATTAGTCTCACTTTCCTTGCATATGGAGTTATTTCCAAAAGTCTTAATTACATTTATTAGAATTCTTTCTAAATTTGTTTCCCTAAGAAATAGAAGAAATGAACAAACAAAACAAAGTAGAAAGAGATTCATATAGGCAAAGGACAAATGGATGGTAGAAAGACAAATGCCAGGGGCGCCTGGGTGGCTCAGTTAGTTAAGCAACTGCCTTCGGCTCAGGTCATGATCCTGGAGTTCTGGGATCAAGTCCCACATCAGGCTCCCTGCTCAGCAGGGAGTCTGCTTCTCCCTCTAACCTCTCCCCTCTCATTCTCTGTCTCTCTCAAGTAAATAAATAAAATCAAGAAAGAAAGAAAGGAAGGAAGAGAGAAAGATGCCATATGATTTTTTCTTTTCTGACAAATTTTGTAATGGAGATAACATAAACCCTCCTGACTTTTAGTAAATGGAGGTAGAACAAGAGTTCTACATCTAATGCTAACAACTCTAAAGATACTCATTTTAATTAAATTTAAATTTAATGTAAATTTTTTTCCCAGATCACATGAACTTGAAAAACACTTGGGTTAGTTTCCATTTTTCTGAATTTTAGAATGCCCAATTCTTATAAGTACTTGCCTTTAAACCAGCTAAATAGAACTTTCACAAATTGATTTTAATGATACCTTCCAGAGGTAGAGAAAATATCTCACGTTTACAATGTACATGGACACACATACAAATACGCAAACAAGAAGCAAACAAAATCTTATAGCCTTTGTTTTACTAATATTTGTGGAGAGGCTATTAAAGGCTCAATTTCCAAATGTCTCCCTTTTACAGAACAAATCTAATTGCAGGATGATATTATGATTTATGGATCTGTTAGTCATTTTTTCCAGAGTCAAATGAGTATTGTGGCCAAGTAGTGTCAGCCAAAAAAAGATCACTTTTATTCCCTTTCATAGGTTTATAACTAAACGTGGCCCAATTTTGGAGAATACAGACCAAAGGGCTATATGTGGGACTTGTCTTTTCCCCTTTTCCCATAGAACACAGCTAGTTTTACTCAAAAGCCACAGCAACAAACTCAAAAGTATGAAGCCCAAAGTACTTGTTGTGATGGTTGTTTCCTCCCCAAAAGTTGGGGGTTCACCGACTTAACCAAATATCTTCCTAGTTTCTAGTTCCTCCGTAAAAGTCAGAGCTTCACCAACTGAACCAAGCAGCTTCCTAGCCAACTTTTTCTTAATCAAGCCAGAAAAGGAAGGTAAGGGAACCAGACTTCCTTACCTCAAGGCCACTGAATGGGAGGAAGAAATCCTCCCAAAAAGAGAGACAAAGCAAATGAGAGAGAGAAATAAGCCCACATGCCATTACACATGGAGCACTCACCAAGAGACATCTGTCCGAACCCAACCCAAACCCATTTCCTTGCCAAAAGAGTTAAATTAAGCACCAAAGGTTGGTGGCATCCAGTCAGAGGGGGGCCCTAGGGACAGTCCCTGGGACCAAGAACCTAGGCAGTTGCTTGGACTGGTCCCGGGACTCCCATTACCAGCTGGCATGGATGAACCACAGGCAAAGAGCTCTTGGCTGGCTCCCCAAATTAATAATTGAACTCACACTTGTCTGCCCAACATGCACTGAAGCCAGTCGCTGAGACTCTGAGTCTGCAGCAAGGAAAGGGTTTATTCAAGCAGCCAGATGAGGAGAGGAGAGCAAGCCTCATCTCTGCCTTCCTGAAGGAGGAGAGTCAGATAAATTTAAAGGCAAACAGAAAGAGGTCTGGGGGAAAAGTTTCAGCCTTCTGTCTGCTGCTGGCCTTAGGAGCCCCATTAACCCTTTGGTTACTGGTTTCAGTCCCAAGAAGGGAACTGTGGCTCGCCCCCTAGACAAGATGGGCTCGTTCCCACTGGCCACAATCTTATCTGCTGCTTATTCAGAGAGCATTTGTGTTCGTGAGCCCTATTGAGTTTGTATGTTTTAAGCTCCATGATGTCAAAGATCAGGTCTCTTTTGTTCATTATGACAGATACAGTGTCTAGCGTGTATTAGGACTCAACACGTACGTCTAGAAGGAATTGATTCAAATCCTGACTCCCTCCCCACAACCTGCAACATTTAATTTGTATTCGACTCTGCTTTATTCCCCTCTCCACAAATCTGATGTGTTTATATGACAACTTCATTCTGCCACTTATCTACAGGATATGTCAGTCGGCAGAAGTTTTCTCCTCAGTGGTCTCATGCCAGAGGACAGTAGAGGATATAGTCCCATGGCCTTCTCGGCCCCTCCCCGAGTCACCCCATCCAGAGCCAGAATTGCTTTCCAGACGCGCACACACACACCACAACCGTCACCACCACCATAAGCCCGGGCTCCATCTGGGGTTACTCTTACTCTCCCCATCAAGAATCTGAGCTCCAGGAAAGGAGGAAGAATTCTTATTCCATTGTACTCCCAAGCCCAACCCAGAAAAAGGCACTCAGTGTAAGTGAATGGAAATAAAAGGGCAGCAGCCACTCTTATTTAAATCCCAGATAATTCTCCGGGAATACAGTCCCAGGGCATCAAAACGGACTCTGCGTCAGCTCCTTTCTCTCACCCAGTGCCTGAAGCTGCTTTGCAAAGGGATTTGTTCCTGTCATACCATCGACGTCTCTCTTTTTCCCCTCTTCCCAGTGTCCAGCTTTCTCTTTTTTAACTATTCCTAAGAAAATATAAGTATTTCATATTAACTAAATTTACTGTGAAAGAGTCTGCCCACTTTTCAAATGATAAATATATTTTTTAACTGTTAGTGGCATTAATTCAATAAACCCTTGTTGAGCTACTTTCACTGGCAAGATCCCAAGCTAGGTGCGAGGAATAGAGAGGTGACTGAGGCAGGCAGCCTGCATTCCCTAAAGGAGGCCACAGGGATCTATCTCGGGGCACATGAGAAACTGGGGGAACTCTCCCCACAGCCCAAATAAAGGTACAACTTTTCCTGTCTGGTGAACTGCTAAGGGCTTATGACAAGTTTCCTAGACAACTTGAACCAAAGCCAGCTTCCCAGGGCTGGGGGCTATCTTCTAACGCTGGCGTGGGCACATATTTTCTATAGACTCCCATTTCCCTCCAGACATCACCCCCCACTCCCTTTTCCCATATCAATCCCATTATTTCTGTCCGGCTGTCTCCTTCCATCTCAACCAGCTGCCTTTTGGAAAGATCTCATTTTCTCCTGAGGTGGACGAGCTGGGATTTGTTCACTGCCCCCGCTCTCTGTCACTGAGCAAAATCTGTTAAATGAGATCATTTATGTAGCAACACCCTGCACAAGGCAGGCGCCTGAACGTTACCTCTCTTCTCTCTCCTTCCTCAAAATGCCAGGGCTGAAAATGCTTTTCTGTCAAATGGCGCACTCGCAGTCTGAGAGCCTGTTTTTGTTTCCATTTCCTTCTTCCTCTCCATCTTTGCTGAGACTGACAAGTGTTCCAATTAATGCCAAGCCCCTTCCCTTAGATAAGGGGGAAAAAAATTAAAAAAGAGGCCTGGAAACTATAACCAACTCAGGAAGTTGGTTTTTCTGTGCATGTAAAAGAAACAACAGAAGGAAGCGGAGTTTTGCCTGTACTGCTTCACCTTTGGGTCACAAAGCCCTTCTTCGAGTTTACACTTCGCTCAGTTCGGGGAGAGGGGGGGTTTCCTTGACAGCTCCTACGTCAGGTTTCCCCCCAGTTATCCGTGTGGGTGGCTGAGGGACTTCTCCAGAGGCTGAGGAGAAACCGCTCTCGGAAGAGCGATGTGTGAACCAAGCCCACAGCCCACTCACAGTACAGATCCTGATGAGTCATTTCAATTTTGGGAAGCATATTAATCTAAAAGGTGCCTGAGCCAGAAAACAGAATTTTCTCAACTGAGAGAGTTAAAAATAATCTTTGTTCCAGACAAGAGAGAAACTCTGCTCCTTCTGGCATATAAATCATGTGCCAGCTCCGCACAGGGAAGACACCTACCGGGGAGCACAGTCTCTTGCCAGAGACAGAGCTATTTCGAGAATTATAGCACAAATTCCTAGTGCCCAGCTCCACTGGGACCACAACGGAAGGTGTCTAACTCACATTCTGTGGAGTCATTGATAGGCGCTTACCAAAGAATTTGATCCCTGATCTGATTGCTTCCTTGTGCGTACTCTCCTTAACTTAAGCAATAATGCAAAGGCCTCTCTGAGAACTTCTTGCGGACCCACCACTTCAGGGGTAGACAGGCTGCTGTGGACCCCATCTGGCTCTCAGTAAAATGATTCGGTCTCTTCTGGGGATGGCACTTCTGAGTGGCAGCAAATTCTGTTTCCATTTGTTAGGTTTCCACTGTCTTTCGACCTGTCTTCATTTATTCAAATCCAGCCAAAGAAAATCATAGTACAGGTTAAAGCCTCTGCCTTGGGCTCAGGTCATGATCTCAGGGTCCTGGGATCGAGCCCCACATGGGGCTCTCTGCTCAGCAGGGAGCCTGCTTCCCCCTCTCTCTCTGCCTGCCTCTCTACCTACTTGTGATCTCTCTCTCACTGTCAAATAAATAAATAAAATCTTTAAAAAAAAAAAGAAAAGAAAATCATAGTGCAGGGAAAACTGTATTTCCGGTTGAAATTACTTAGGTTTATCAGAGCATTGGTAACTCAGTAGCAGGTAGGAAGAAAGTTCTCACCATGCTTTAGTTACTTTGTCTAGTAGTTTGGTCAGCTCTGTGCCCTCTTCTTTCCCCTCTTTTTTTCCTTTCCCTTTCTCTCCCCCTTCCCCCCCCCCCCCGCCTTTTTCTTTCCTTTCCTTTTCATTAGGAAACCTAAGATAGATCTTTGACTCTCTAAGTGTCTGCAAACTAAATGATAGGAAAAACTAATAATGTCAGAATCTTGCTCTTTAAAAAAAAAAAAATCAGTGAACCTTTGTGCTGCCTTTATAGCAAAATACATGAATGAAAGGAGGTTTTACCTTATTATGAAGTTATTTTTCCCACGTTGAGCTTAGAAAGTATATCAGACCAACTCCGCTTTCTCTGGGATTAAGTCAAAGATTCCCTATCTGATCCCAGTATTACATTAATAGGGTGAACGAGGATTCAGGAAAATATAGAAGTCTGAGCTTATAAAAATCAATCTCCCAAGGCTTTGGCCTGAATAAAGACCATGGCCTGAGGCCCAAACTGTACGCAGCCCTTAGAAATGCCCTTGTAACAATTCGGGGTTGAATTTTTAAGACTTTAAGTTGTCGGCTTTCAGAGGGAAGAAGGCAGGGGGAAAAAACCCTACTTTACATTTGAAAAGCTCACTTTCTGAACCGGCTGGTTCCCCACTGGGAGAGCCTTGGCTGGCAGTGGATTTGTAAAGGCATCACTCTGATAAACTCGCAGACAAGATAAATGCTGCTTTAAATCTGATGCCTCTGCTTTATCTTAAAAATCTGTCAGTTGTGTGAAGTTATGTAAAATTTACATAAAAAGGAGATTTCCTTTTATTTGCTTTTAATAAGCAATTCTTATAGATATTCTTCCTCTGAAACACTTCCCTTCTTCAACTGACTGAGGACTTTTAGCCTTATGGTAAATGTAAATGGTAAGAAATGCTGTAATCATCTTCCCCATTCACTCGGACAATTACATCAGCCTAGAATTCAGTTGTGCAATCTGTGAAGGCAAGCATCCTTTGTTTTTTTGCAAGAATATCTTTCTGGATTCCATGAAACTCAGTTATTTCAGACCAGGTGAATTATGCAATTGCTCCCAGGTAGTCTAGTTTCCCTTTATATTATATTGCTTACTTCATGCACTGAGGTGTAAGTTTCAAATCTTGGGATTTTTATGTCACAGAAGTAAAATGACCGTAAGTTTTTTCATTCTAACTAGAGACAGTTTTGAGAATGAAAAGGAACCCCATTATTCATGTGGAGACAACAGGCAGAAAACAGGACTGACCTGACCTAATTTATATGAGGGATTGAGTTTTTAATTCTGAGAATAAATTAGTACAAGATAAAAATATTCTTAGTTATCCACTGCTGTTTTTAAAAATGCATTTTCCTCACATAGGTATAATTTATTTTAGAAAAAGGAGAAAATACACCTAAGCATAGAGAAGAATTAAATACTTACAGTTCCATCCCCCAAAATAATCCATTATTACCTTGATATATGTCATTCCAGAGCTGAAATAGTAACATATCCTTCACAATTTGCTATATTTTGGGATAGTATGGCCTGAACACTATCCATCCATATGTATAGATATGCATTCCCATATACATACATATGTACATATATACCTACATTTTTTTTACATTTTTATAGAAGGTGAGCTCATACTGTGCATATAATTCACACTGTGCATATAGTTCTGCAGCTTGCCTTGCTCTGTGTCAATAAATATTCTTTTGTAGCAACAATTATTAAGGCTATGTAGCATTTTGTTACCTGAATGTACAATAATTTATTTAAGCAATTGTCATATTAAAGGATACATCTTAAAGAGTATAAAATTCTGGGGCGCCTGGGTGGCTCAGTGGGTTAAGCCTCTGCCTTCGGCTCTGGTCATGGTCCCAGAGTCCTGGGATTGAGCCCCGCAACGGGCTCTCTGCTCAGCGGGGAGCCTGCTTCCACCCCGCTCTCTGCCTGCCTCTTTGCCTACTTGTGATTTCTCTCTCTCTCTGTGTCAAATAAATAAATAAAATCTTTAAAAAAAAAGAGTATAAAATTCTGATTCCAATACAATTTAAAAAACACATGTCAAAGATTTTATCTCATCAATTCATAAAGAACCTATAAAATATTACAACTAGTTCAGAAAGATCTCAAATTATCTCACATTTTGATATAAAGGATACTAGAATAAATTTACAAATGAATGCAAAACTGATCAACATCCACAGTGAAACAGTTAATTGCATTACCCAAGACACAATATATATTTCTATGGACAGGAATTATTTGCCTTACTATCCATTTCCTCCAAGTGCACTTCTATGCAGGGTCATATGCAAACACAAATAATGGTGCACATAGCTGGTTCATTACAATCTCCTTGTTGGATCAAATGCAAATAATAAATTGCACTATGAACACATCTTGACTACTAAATCCTTGTTTTTTTAATTTTTAAATTTAGAATAAATTGCTAGAAATGTAATGACTGGGTCAAAATGCACAGTTTTGTGGTAGGTGGGGTGGAGAATTACCAACACTTTAAGACTTTGGATACACTGTGTCAACCTTCCAGAAAGATTGTACCCCTCACACTCTCACAGTGTAGGTTAGCGCCAGGTCCCCCAAATCATCTCCAAAAGTTATATTTTTATAAATTGCTTCAATTCATGATGGTGACTTTAGAACGCCTCATAAAATATATCTGTTCAGACTCCTGTCTCTCTCTCATCCAACATCTCTTTATAGCATTCTGGAACCGCATCTCCAATATGCCTTTTCTGTTTTGAAAGGCCCTTGGACAGTAAGAGCTGTGGCTTGCTACATGTGATCTCTCTATTTTCTTCTGCGTCAATTTTAATTTCCCCATTGAGCTCTGGGCATCTTCTTTGGTGTTGGGTTCAAGCAGTCCCTGGCTGCTGTTTAATCTTTAGATTAAAGATTGGGAAATCGAGCACAGGGACTCTGTCCATGGTGCTCATGGCTAAAATTTGGTGTCACTTGCCCTGGCAATACCATTCTCCCACATTCCTCCTCTTCCCTTGGCTCTTTGATGGTTAGGACACCAGACTAAACACCTGCAGCCTGTGAAAGGGTAACAGAATTGCCCTTGTTTACTTAATTCCAGCATCTCTTGTTTCTGTGCAATTGGAGAAATTGGGGGCTTGGCATTAAGTACAGAAATTATGATGGGAAATGATGGCTCATTTTCCCCACAAATGAATGGATACCAGGGCAACTGCTTTTGTTTATTTCTTGTTTTTTTCTTCCTCAAATGCTTGATAACCTTTTTATGGCTCTTTGGCCTTCCTAAAGTGCGCTTGTTTGAACAGATGTCAGAATTTTTTGGCCATCCCTGAGTTAGAATCCATGCCAGTGGCTCTCACCATCTAGTGTGTTAAAATGAGTGGAACCATGTTTAAATTACTATCAAGATTAGTCTTAAAACAGTAAAGAATGAAAAGCAAAAAGGAAAGTAAATTGGGAGTTTAGTTGGCTCCTTTAAGTTGGGTCATCAGGGAAGTCCTCTACAAGGAGATGACATTTGAGCTGAGACCTAAATGTTGCGTTCTAGAGAAAATGCTAGTTAGAGGCCCTGAGGTTTTACATTTCTTTTACAAATTGTACGTGGGAACCCAGTGAAGCAAAAACTTTGAACTAACTTCCTTGAAGAAAGAGAGATCATTGTTTCCACCTGCGGCTAATTGATTTCTGGCAAACCACATTCAACAAAAGGCAGCCCAGCTGCTCCCACACGGTAGCCAGGATCTCTCTACAGGGTTATGAGTTTTCGTGTTCACTGCTGTTCACTCCTGAGCTTGCCATGTCTCCAAGCACCCTTTCACCCTATTTATGCAGGAGCCAACTGTTGTCTGACTTTCCTAGGGCTCTGAGGACAGTGTTGATCTAGAGTAAAGCACAGCTCCTTTGAGCAATGCCCTCCTAGGTGTTAGCACTCTGCTATCAAAACTCATATGAATGAATGAATGAATGAAGCCAAAGGCACAAGATGCCCCACCTCCGAGCTGCCTCTCTGGAAGTCAAGGTAGGATCTGACTAACTGAGGACCTGTACAACCTCTGCTATATGTGGATTGCCCAAGTCTCTTTCCCTCACTCCATTCTCTCACCTTTCATAAGGGTGCCTCAAATCCCCTTGGTGCTTTAGTCTAACCATCTCCCTTTGAGGACTCTGTTTGCGTTCAACAAACATTTGAGGTCATCGGAGTGACCTTGCTCTGTGAAGGGGAGGGAACCATGTTGTTGGGAGAGATACGTCTGTTTCCTGCCAAGACTCCATAGGCAAGCCTGTTCATAGACATTAGAAGAGAAATCACTGCAAACTCTCTGGTACTCCTAACTGAAAACCCATGTAATTCAAATTGTGCTGTGGAAACCATACTATGGGAGAATGTGTTGTTTCTAGCCAATTAATTTAGAACCATTCATTTCTTCATTCATTTATGTGGCAAATAGGCATTTAGGCAAATGGAAAAGCTTTGAACAGTGCAAGTGGTGGGGCTGTACAGTAGCAAGCAGGATTGACAAGGCCCCTGCCTTCCTGCAGGATTATACACCAGTGGGAAAGACAAGTCAGCAGAGTAATTGCTAATAATAATAAACATCATCAAGGGAATAAACTAGGAGATGATCTAGACAGTAATGATGGAGACAGATGGTCTCCTGTATATAGGTTGGTCAGAGGAGATGTTATTGAGGAAGTGACCCTTGAGATGAAACCCAAGGTGTCAGGGAGTGAATCAAGGGGACAGGCAGGGAAGAACAACTCAGCAAGGGGAACAGTGGACACAAAGGCGAGGAAGGGAGAAGTTGTTGGGTGGACTTGAGGAACAGGCCGGTGTTACGGCAGCATCCTGAGCCCCAGAACTAGTGGACCAAGCTGAAGGTGCAGAGGTGGGGAGGGGCCAGGTCACTGAAGCCAGATCAAAGGGTCATGGAAATCGTGGAAGCTTTTTATTTTGGAGAAAACTACGATCAAATTTGCCTTTTAAAAGAAGTCACTGTGCCTTGCGATAACGGTTGGACAGATGAAGCATAGTATCAATTCTTCACTACCAGAAAATTTCTATTTTCATTTTCTAAAATATTTGGGAACTTTTAGACTTGAGCCTAGCTATGCCCTTGGAGGTGACTTCACTCCCAAATGGACAGTCCTGAATCTGTTGAGTGGGCAGGGACTTTTCCTCTGATACATAATGAAGATGAGCACCTTTTTGTACGTTTATTGCTTGTGTGGATATCTTCTTTTGTCAATTTAAACCTATTGTGAATTTGCCTATTTAAGCCTTCTGTCCATTGTTCTATTGCGTGTTTTCCATTTCCTACAGATTTGTTGTTCTTTACATATTGTGGGTACAAGCCTATGTCATGTATTTATTCCTGAATAAGAAACTACCTCAAAAGTTAGTGGCTTAGAACAATGAATGCACTATTTGCTTGTGATTCTGTGGGTTAGCAACTCGGACTGGACACACCTGTCCTTGTTATTGTGGCTGAAGATATCTTAAGGGTCTATAGGAGCTGGACAGTCTAAGACAGGCCTACTCGCATGTCTGAATGTTGGCTGGAGCACCCCTGTTCTCCTCTGTGGTTTCTCCAGTGGATTGACTTGGGCTTGTTCATATTGCAGATTTAAGGTTCCAAACACAGACAAAAAGGTGCAAACCCCAATGCACAAACACTGTTCAAACCTGTACTTTTGTCATATTTGCTAATGACCCGTTGGCCAAGGCAAATACCCTGACAAGCCAAGAGCTACTGTTGAAGGGACTGTGTAAGGATTTACATAGGAAAGCATGATTCTTTGGGGGCCGTTGTTGAAACAATATACCACAACGTACCACCAAGTCCTTTGTCTACTTTGAAAATGCAGAATTAGAAGAATCTTTTCATTACATCATCCATTGCTCAGCTGAATTAAAGCTCCTGGAGAGCCAAGGACAAAAGGTAGGAGGGTGCAGAGAGCAGAGGATCGCGTGAACAGAATGAGGCTGACAGAAAGCCACACTGGAGTGCCCCAGGAGAGAGGAGCTTGACAAGGGGCTTGTCTCTCACCTCTGCTTCTTTTGGCAGAGGTGAGAGACTTTGGCTTTGCTTTGACTTCTGCAACATCCGGGGAGCCCCAGAAGACGTTCCTTTTTTTTCCCGATGCAGCTTTACCTGCATTCCCCTGAAGAACTTCCCTCTGGGGAGGCAGCTCGGAGGACATTGCAAACCCATGCACAGGAATTCCAAAGGAGGGCGTGAGCTCATGGGCAGCTTCTGGTAGAGAAAGGTGCCTGTGCCGTTAACTGGAGGTAAAGCAACCCTTTAAAAAGCCACCACCCACAAGAACAACAAAAACCAATTCAAAGATGGGCAAAGGACTTGAACAGACATTTCTCAAAAGAAAATACACAAATAGCCAATAAGCACGTGAAAAGATTAAACTCATTAGTCATTAGGGAAATGCAAATCAAAACCACAGTGAGTTACCACTTTACACCTACTAGGATGACTATAATAAAACAAAAAAACAAAATGACAAATGCTGGTGAGGGTATGGACACATGGAACCCTTCGCACTACTGGCAGAACCATAGAATGGTGCAGCCGAGTGTAGAAATAGCTATTCCTCAAGACTTTAGACACAGAATTACCATATATCTCAGCAATTCCATTCCTGGGTATATATCCCAGGGAATTGAAAGAGGGATTCAAACCAGTATTTGTATGCCAGTGTTCATAATAGCATCATTCACAGTAACCAAAGTTGGAAACAAAATGTGACATAACATAGAATGGAATATTATTCAGTGATAAAAATAAATTAAATTTTAACGTAAGCTAAAACAGGGATGGACTTTGAAGACATTATGCTAAATGAAAGAAGCCAGACGCAGAAAGACAAATATTGTAGGATCCCACTTACATTATTAGGTACCTAAAATAGGCAAATTCATAGAGACAACAGGTATAATAGAAGTTGCTGGAGACTGAGGGGAGGGGTGAATGGGGAGTTACTGTTTAATAGACAGAGTTTATGTAGGGGATGATGATATAAAGTTTTGGGTATAGATAATGGTGATGGTTACACGTCGTGAATATATTTAATGCCATTAATGAATAATGAATTGTGCACTTTAACAAATGGTTAAAATAGTTGATATTATGTTACATATATTTTTCCACAATAAAAAAAAAAAAACCCACAACTCTATCCTGCCCGCCTCTTTTATTCCTTTTTCTCCATATTTGATGGCGTGGCATTTATGCTATTTTTGGTTTTTTGGTCATTTTTATGTCAATATGCTATCTTTATTTTTTTTAAAGATTTTATTTATTAGAGAGTGAAAGAGAGTGAGAGAGAGAGGAAGAGAGCACAAGCAGGAGGAGGTGCAGAGGAGAGGGAGAAACAGACTCCCCACTAAGCAGGGAGCCTGATGCGATGCGAGGCTCAATCCCAGGATCCCCAAGATCATGACCTGAGCCCCAAGGCAGATGCTTAACCAACTGAACTACCCAGGCGCTCTCAACGTGCTATCTTTAGAAACATTTTTTACAAGGGGCCAATTTTGGTGAAAGTACTTAGGGACCGTACTCTCTAAACTTGCTTCCGCTACCTGTGGCTTATCCCCAGAAGGCATCCCCTCAGCACGTGGGTTAGTGTAGAGCCTCCAGCAGACAGAGACAGACCTTTTGACCTGAAATCAAATTGTGAGGTTATGAATTCTCATTATTCACATACCATGAATGGGTATATTCCATACGATAATGAGTATGTTATTCTGTTCCAAGTCATAGAAGGCCTTTCTGGGTTCCTATAACCCATATAAGAATGCTGTGACGACTAACCTTAGATTTCTATATGTTTTTACAACAGAAAAAATCCAGCAAGTTTTGAGAATCCTGTGATCAGCTCTGCAGCTGTGCCACTTGGGGAGAGGGGGGCACCCCATTTTTTGGTGTCACAGAGGCTGTCTTGTGAACAAACCAAGTATCCTCTGTTCTTCCCGGGGGCCAAGAGGCAAACTGAACTAGATGTGCTAGAACTGGTGGGATCATAGCATTTGAGTGCCGATGTGTATTTTCCCCACTGCAGCTCTTAGCATGTAGAGGATTCAAGGACTTAATTTCTTGCTGCAACTGAGAAGCTGATACTCTGAACAACTTAATTGACTTATTTCTTTAAAAAGTTAGAAATAACTTTTAAGTGATGCATATAACAAATTCTGAGGGGCGCCTGTGTGGCTCAGTGGGTTAAGCCTCTGCCTTCCACTCAGGTCATGATCTCAGGGTCCTGGGATCGAGCCCCACATGGGGCTCTCTGCTCAGCAGGGAGCCTGCTTCCTCCTTTCTCTCTGCCTGCCTCTCTGCCTACTTGTAATCTCTCTCCTCTCTGTCAAATAAATAAATAAATCTTTAAAAAAAAAAAAACAAATTCTGACATGTGCCGTTCATCAAAGGCTAACTTTCTCTTTCTTTTTTTTAAAGATTTTATTTATTTATTTAACAGAGAGAGAACACAAGCAGGCAGAGAGGCAGGCAGAGGCAGAGAGGGGAGCAGGCTCCCTGCTGAGCAAGGAGCCCGATGCGGGACTTGATCCCAGGACGCCAGGATCATGACCCGAGCCGAAGGCAGCTGCTTAACCAACTGAGCCATCCAGGTGTCCCGGCTAACTTTCTCTTAATAAATCAAAATTTCTTGATTGAGAAAATCCAAGGGGAAGAGCTCCATTGTAGCTTTTGGCCAGCCTCAGTTATATTGTACTATTCACGGGATCTCTTGCTCTTTAGGCCCTTTTCCCTTACTGCCTTTTATTTAGGTAAAACAAATGGGTCAAGTGAGAAAAATACTTGAATCTATGTTTGCCTTAATGATAAGCCTAGGCAAAAGTAGATTGTAAAAGTAAGGAGGAAAGTATGACCATAAAATTTAAGCACCGACCTCAGAAGAGACCTTAGGAAGCATTTGCTTCCTTTTTTTTTTTTTTTTTGAGTTATTTTTGCCTTTGTTTGTTTGTTTACTTATTCATTTATGTATTTATTTTCCCCAAATACTTTTATTTTATTTTTTCAGTGTTACAAGATTCATTGTTCATGCACCACACCCAGTGCTCCATGCAATACGTGCGCTCCTCAATACCCACCACCAGGCTCACCCACCCACCCCCCAAAACCCTCAATTTGTTGCTCAGTGTCCACAGTCTCTCATGGTTCATCTCCCCCTCCAATTTCCCCCAATTCACCCTTCCTTTCCTTCTCACAATGTCTTTGATGTTTATCCTTATGCTCCACATGTAAGTGAGACCATAAGATAATTGACTCTCTCTGCTTGACTTATTTCACTCCGCATAATCTCTTCCAGTCCCGTCCATGTTGAAACAAAAGTTTGGTATTCATCCTTTCTGATGGAGGCATAATATTCCATTGTATATATGTACCATATCTTCCTTATCCATTCATCTGTTAAAGGGCATTTTGGTTCTTTCCATAGTTTGGCAATTGTGGCCATTGCGGCTATGAACATTGGGGTACATGTGGCCCTTCTTTGTACTGTATCTGCTTCTTTGGGGTAAATACCCAGTAGTGCAATTGCTGGGTCATAGGGTAGCTCTATTTTTAATTTCTTGAGGAATCTCCACACTGTTTTCCAAAGTGGCTGCACCAACTTGCATTCCCACCAACAGTGGAAGAGGGTTCCCCTTTCTCCACATCCTCTACAGTATTTGTTGTTTACTATAAAGTTGATTTTGGCCATTCTAACTGGTGTAAGGTGGTATCTCAGTGTGGTTTTGATTTGAATCTCTCTGATGGCTAAAGATGATGAACATTTTTTCATG
>CM052802.1:39017049-39154935 GCA_028533885.1 Nasua narica | reverse complement strand
GCTGCACCAACTTGCATTCCCACCAACAGTGGAAGAGGGTTCCCCTTTCTCCACATCCTCTACAGTATTTGTTGTTTACTATAAAGTTGATTTTGGCCATTCTAACTGGTGTAAGGTGGTATCTCAGTGTGGTTTTGATTTGAATCTCTCTGATGGCTAAAGATGATGAACATTTTTTCATGTGTCTGTTAGCCATTTGTATGTCTTCTTTGCAGAAGTGTCTGTTCATGTCTTTGTGTATTTTTTGATGTGATTATTTGTTTTGTGAGTGTTGAGTTTGAGGAGTTCTTTATAGATCTTAGATATCAGACCTTTGTCTGTAGTGTCATTTGCGAATATCTTCTCCCATTCTGTGGGTTGCCTGTTTGTTTTGTTGACTGTTTCCTTTGCTGTGCAGAAGCTTTTTATCTTGATGAAGTCCCAAAAGTTCATTTTCGCTTTTGTTTCCTTTGCATTTGGAGACATGTCCTGAAAGAAGTTGCTGTGGCTGCCTATGTTCTCCCCTAGAGTTTTGATAGATTCCTGCCTCACGTTGAGGTCTTTTATTCATTTCGAGTGTATCTTCGTTTATGGTGTAAGAGAATGGTCAAGTTTCATTCTTCTACATATAGCTGTCCAATTTTCCCAGCACCATTTATTGAAGAGACTGTCTTTTTTACTGGATATTTTTTCCTGTTTTGTCAAAGATTATTTGACCATAGAGTTGCGGGTCCATATCTGGGTTTTCTATTCTGTTCCACTGGTCTATGTGTCTGTTTTGTGCCAGTCTATGTGTCTGTTTTTGTGCCATGCTGTCTTGGTGATCACCACTTTTATAAGAAACAAATGATGGGACCAATTAATCAAAATAACAATTCCTAAATTATATGTTAAAATAAAAGGGTACATTTGATATAAATGAGTTACTTAGGGTTTGTGTATGAGTCAGAGTTTGGTCGATTGGTTAGTTGATCGATTTTAAGAAATAATCCCTTTAAATATTTCTACATAATAAATTACAAGGAGGTATGTTCTACAGACTATGACTTAGAGTCTTCTCCTGGAGTTCTGAGGCACTGTGATACATGAACAACAAAACAAAGGCTGTGTTTCTTTAGACACACTTGAAGTACATTGTTCTACTCAAAGACGGTGTAGAAAAAGTAGTGGAGGGTCACCTGGGTAGCTCAGTGAGTTAAAGTCCCTGCCTTCAGCTCAGGTCATGATCTCAGGAGGGTCCTGGGATTGAGCCCCTCATCGGGCTCTCTGTTCAGCAGGAAGCCTACTTCTTCCCCCCGCCCCCCCCCCAGCCTGCTTCCCTGCCTGCTTGTGATCTCTCACTATCATATAAATAAATAAATAAAATCTTTTAAAAAAAAGTTAAAAAAAAAGAAAAAGTAGCGGACATCAGTGTAAAGTTAACTCAAGTGCCGGTGATGGCCCAGGAATGGGGAGAAAACTGTGAAGTTCAGAGAAAGAAGGAAAGAAAGTGAAAAACAATGTCAGAAAACTTTTCTAGGTCCCCAAGAAACACTGAAGCTGTTGTTTTTCCATATTGGAGACCTAATCTGCTTTCAGGAACAAAGAGCCATTCTCCCAACCTCCCCCATCCTGTGCATCTCAACTACTTCCTTCTCATCACCTAGAATCCCCTTGAGTGGAGATAAAAGTGTCCCCATTGTTAGACACAAATACCATGAACATTTAAATGTTTAACAGAGTTAAGCACCTAGCATGAATAGAATCTGCTAAGTTTAAAGGATAATAGCAAATCATGCCTTTTTGAGTCATCTGATGATTTCTGCCCTGAGTAAAAAGCTGAAAGGCCCAGGGCCCCTAAATGGGGGCAACAGATTTCTTAGAAGAAAAAAATGAAAGCATCAAGGGAGAGAGTTTCACACACAGGATAAATCACATCCTCCATGACCTGCCAGTACGTTCTGCTTAGCCCGGCTATGATGAGATCTCCAGTTCTTTATGTTCTACTCATATGTGACCCTGGGAAGTAATTTTATCTTGCTAATTCAGAAGCACCTGGTAATGAAATGAGAGCCTACCACAGAGTGTGAGCAGTGCTCATAAAATAATGACAAATGACTTTGCAATTTCCTCTGACCAAGACATTTATTGTTTGGTATTGTGGATTAAATCATTCTCTGATTTCTTTGTAAATCTTTGTTGAATTATGGGAGTTCAAACTTGTGAAGAGAAATTTACTTTAAAATAACCCTTTTATTAGTTAGACTGCACCAACTTGTATGCAATCATAAGTGCTTTTTAATTATAAAAGCAATTCATGCTTATTAAAGAGAAATTGGAAAATACATGTAACTAGAAGGAAAAAATACCCATTGTGCCATCACTTAATCTCAAACACCTCTGTTAATATTTTGATGTCATTTTTAGAAGCTTTCAATACTTATTTATGCTTTTATTTTATATAACTGCAGTCATGCTGTGTTTACAATATTCACACCTGATTTTCGTATTCTTACTATTCCATCATAGGCATTTTTACATTGTTTTACAAAGCTTTCTACAAGTACTTTTTAAAGACTATTAAGTATTCTAAAAAGTAGATATATTGAAATTTACCTCTGAATGGGGCAATAAAGTGTTTAGATGCCCAGAATTTTGAAAACTAAATCTATTAAATAATAATATTATTGTAGGAGTCAGATGGGGGACCCATTCCCCCACTCTTTGGTAGCCATGAGATTTTAGAAGTTGTGATAATTAAATAAATAAATAAATAAAATAAAAATAAAGGAACACACTGACCCCTGGACAACAGAGTGATGAAATTACCTTAAATAATCTTAAAGAGTTTATAAACTCATAGTATCCCTGGTTCTATGAGAGTCCAGCAATATCCTATCCTAGTTTTCACAAATATTTTATATTAAACATTATGCTAACTTTCCCAGACTCTTATCCTCAATTATACCCTCAGTGTCATCCATATGACAAAAGAGAACAGAAGTGATTTCTGGGTCTACCTTTCCAAAGGTATTATCTGTCACTTTTGCTATGCTAAGTAATAGCAATGACAATTTCAGTAATCTGCTGTAATACTGAAATTTATTTTATCTCTCAGTGGAAACAGTAACAGTGGTGTTCTAAGACACTAAGACACTTGGTTGGAAAAGAACAAAAGGAACCCAATTATGCAAATATGTGCTCTTCCACCTTGAGAAGTTTGGCTGAACATGGGAGAAAATGGCAGGCTTATAGTTTTCTGCCTGAGTCATTAGTTCTCCTTATAATTAAAATCAGGCCTAATTATGATTATTACTATTATTCTTTAACAATTTCCAGCAGTTAAAAATTATCCACAGATACATTCAGATGTTCATATCCCTCATTTTCTAATCCCTTTTCAAGACATTTTTCCCTGTTAAGAATTTACCACCTGGTTTATGGAAAATCTTGTTTGGAGTACTTACCAATAGGAACTCTTATGGTGATAAGTGGCCAAAAAAAAAAAATATTGGAGAAATAGAAAAGTAGTGCTGGTTTCACATAGCTTGATGTGGCTCAGAGTAGGCATCAGGATCCAATTTTCCATTTCTACACTCCTCACTCTGGCTTCCCCTGGTATGAACCATGCTTAAATTATTATTTTTTTTCCTCCTTGTGATTATAAGAAATCTACTTCAATTTCAGATTCCAGCCTTCCAACTTTCAGGTTCAGGCATTTGGGGGAAAAGCAATGCTTCCTCCTAGCCACTCCAGTAGAAACCTAGTATATCTCTTTGATTCTTGTTTAGATTATGTGTCTAACCCTAACTCCAGCATTTTAGCAAGTATAAAGTTACAGGCTGATTATTCCATATCTGTGTCAGACCAGAGCACCAACCCAGGTGCTTTGCTCCCTCATGAATCTATCCCTTACCACCTGTTATGGGTTAAATTGAACCGCCCCCCCACCAGCTTTCATATTTTGAAATCCCCAGTACCTCAGAAAGTGACCATATTTGAAGGAGGGTCTTTAAGGTCACCTGGGTGGGTGCTAATTCAACTCTACTGGTGTCCCTATGATCAGAAGAGATGAGGACACAGGGGGAAAGACCATGTAAAAACACAGGGAGAATACAGCCATTACAAACCAGTTAGAAAGGCCTCAGGAGAGAGTATTCCTGTCGACACCTTGATCCCAGACTTCTGCCCTCCTGAACTGTGAGAAAAGAAATATCTGTTATTTAAGCCACTCCGTCTCTAATACTTTGTTATGGTAGCAAATTCTGACATATACCCCAGTCAGAAGTAAGTAAGCTCTTTTTCTTCTGAATTTCTGTTGCCTGTTTTGGGGTCTTTCTTACTTTCTACCTTGTATTACAACTAGCATGTGTTGGTGTTTCATACCTCTCTTCCCAGACCATAAGATCTTTGTGTGCAAGACCTGAGTCTAATTCATTTCACAATGCCCACAGTATACTCAGTAATTTATCAAATAATTATCATGTGCCTACTATAAACCCTGAGGGTAGCACAATCTTCCTAGGCACTCAATAAATATTTGCTAAATGAATAAATGTGACCCCAAAGAGGTGAGTGACTGACATAAATCATTATGAGATGTCAGTTCTTAAAGAATGCATGATCGATTGAAGAACAACAAGTAGGAACATATAGACCCTTCTGAAGTAGTGCCAAGATCATGTCATGCTGACTACAGTATTTTAGTATTTTCATGTTGCTTATCCCTGCAGGATGAGGGGCTTAAGTGGTATTAACAGGTCATTTTTATAATAAATTCCTTGTCTGACCTTAGCCAGAACTGTGCACAGCTAAGTGGAAAGGAATTTGAGAACTTAATTGATGCATTACCAAAATAATTGGATTTCTCAGGTAAAGGCATTAATTGTTTACTTTCTAGCACTAAGTTTAACACAGAGCCATCCACAAATTATAAAAGGGAGACAGAACTGTACATAGTGAAACCTTTTGGGGTGGACATTGTTGTTTTTAGTCAGCGAGTATCCATTCACCCTGTTGCCAAGAGAAGCCCAGATTTTGTCAAGGGATCTACTCCATCTCCTATCCAAGCCAGGTGGCCCTCAGTGGCCCCCAGTTCTCATTTAAGGGGTGGGTTATCCCTTATTTTCTTCAGGGAAATAATCTCTTTTTCCTATTATGCATTTTTTGTGTAACTTTACGTAAGGCACCCCCTCTTTCTCCAACCAAGAGTTGGGCATGTGATCCAAGTGATGTAGGCCAATGTTTCTTTTTCTCTTAAGTTTTGACTGTTAAGTGGAATGACCAGCTGATAAAACAGTTGGTCTTGATTTGCTCCAGCAGTGGAATATTAAAAAGACTACTTGTTTGTCCCAGAAGTCCTGTTTCCTTAAGGACTTGTCTTAATGCTGGTTCCCCACCCTTCCAGCAATTGCCTTTTCTACTTGGATCCATGGCTGTGGTCTGTTGCTTTCAATTATAAAAATCTTGACACCAAAATTGTCATGTAGCTATCAGTCATCCACACTCTCCCAGCAGCACTATTCCAATGCATTTAGGACAGTAATCAATCTAGTTTTCTTGTAGAAGTAGACACCATAAGTAACCTTGGGAAATCTTGTGTTCAAATACCATTTATACTAGGAAGTAATTCATACCTAACCTGGATCTTGCCTATAAAGAGGTAAAACCGTTAGTGCTCAAGAAAACAGGGATAGGATATTCCATTATTCCATAGAGGACATTATAAACATAATAATACAAGTTAAGGCAAGTCTGATGCATGTAGCCATCTGTTTTAAATTCAGCAATGTGTGAGGATGTATTCCAGTTCTGACCAAGTCATCACTTCTCAGCTCTAAGCCCTTTATCTCACTTACCCCTTACTTAGAATCCATAAATGGAATACACTAAGGATTGTATTAAAATCAACAAGTCTACCCCATGTTGTAATTGTTGGCACCATACTGGCACTAATTTAAAGACCAGAAGTCTTTAAAGACCACTAATTTACAGACCAGATCAATTTCGTTGTCTTGATCACAAAACAGAAAACTGCGAAGAGGTCATCCTCCTTCTCTGTTTTGAGGTAAGCATGCAGGATGAATGTGCCTAGCTTGTGTTGTCAAGAGGGGAGAAAGAGAACCCCCTACACTGCTGAAGGAGTGGAAATTGGATCAACACTTTGGGAGTTTACTTGGCTGTATGTAGCTAGGAAGGAAAAAATGCTCATAGTCTATGAACCAGTAAGTTAGGAGATTGGTCAGTTTTGCACAGGTGCAGAAACATGTTTATTGCAGCATTGTTTATCATAGCAAGAACTGGAAATAATCTGTGAGTCTAGGAATGGGGGGAACAGATAAATAAAATGTTGCATGCTATTCAACAGACTTTTTTTAAGTGGCCAGATTTATTTGTGTGTAACATGAATAACTTATAAACACCATGATGAGTGAAAAAAAAACCTAGTTGCAAAACAGTGTATAGAGTATGATACCGGTATTATCAATTCTATAAAACCCTTACAAAAACATGTTATTTATAGATATGTACACATATGTATATACATGTATATAAAAGCAGAAGTGGATTATGAGGCAATTCATAAATCCCCTTTCATTCCTCCTGAGGATGGGCAAGTAGTATTGGGTGTGAAGGAAAGTAAACACTTTGACTTTATATGGAGTGTTTTATTTTTTATTTCACTTTGTTCTTAAAAATGGTTTGAAGATATTTCAGAAAATGTTAAAAATTACCACTTCTCTACTGTAGCTACATTGGTGTAGCCAACTATTTTTCTGTATTTTTCAAAACTAAAATTTTCTTCAGGGCCACTACTAAGACCCGTGAGGCTTAATTCATTCATTCGGTTCTCAACAAATGTGTATTACTTGTTGCTACATATGACACTATGGTGTACAATAGAAAATAACCAAGGTGTATAAATCATGGTACTACCCTCAAGGATCTTGTAGCTTTAGAGTTTAAAAGTCCTTTTAGGAAAAAGTGTGTGTGGGCTCAGGCATGCCTCAGAGTAGAAATATTTTCAGTAGGCTGGTGATATGAAATTATTTCAGATGTCATGCAATTACACGTGGATAGACTTCACACTCTGAAAACATAACAAGAAAATCACCACTTACAAAAGATTAACTTAAGGTGTGATTGGCACTTTAAAAGGGGGTTATTCCCTTTTAAAAAAAAATTATTCATTTTATAAGCCTCTTCCCTAAACACATAAAATGCGATGTGGTCTACAAAAAGTTTCTTTACAGACACTTTTTTGGGCAACACATCCGTTATGTAAAATAAGGAACACCAGTACAGGGCAAAGATATTTTTACCTGCAAAGTGCTGCTTTGTTCCAGTAAGTCAAGCACACCTACCTAGAGACTTGGAGCTGAGGAGCTTCATCCGAGCACCATGCCCAGCTCTGCAGGTCAAGTGGATAAATCCGATCAAACCTGGCTGGAAATCCAATGGAAAAGCTTCATTTGGGATGTCTCTCCATTGTAGCTGCCACTGGAGCTTTAGGCTGCTATAACCAGGATGATGAATGGAAGGAAGGTGCAAATGATTGCAGATGCCCAGAGTGGGAAAGGGCAGTGAGGAATGAGCGATAAGGCAGAAAGCTATCTTACCAGAAATTGAAGGATCACACCTCCACTCTGACGAGAAAGGGAATGGTGTATCAGTTTTGGAAGAAAGGGCAAAAGCCAAAGCACACTCTGTATTTTTCACAGAGAGAACTATAAAGGACAAAATCATCAGTGAAAGGAAAGAGAATTAGTATGGGCTCTAGGTGAGACTAGGAATTCGAAGACTACTGACAAGGCAGACTGCCCAGCAAGGCGTACACCTTAGTTAGAAACTCAGTAAATGTGTGTTGATTGAGGTTCTGGACTGAACATTAAATGCATCATATGTGCGTGCATCCTGTAGGGCATCAAAAGAAATTTACTCCAATGTGTACAGCTTCCTAACTTAAGTGGTAAAGATGGAGGCAAGGTGCTCACAAGATCTTTGCCTTTAAAGGATGGCTCAACACTCATTGTACTGGATTCCTTCCAGACTGTTACAGTGGCTCTTGACATACTTCAGCGTCCTCTCCTCTCCATGCCTTGTTTTCCCTGAACAGCCACATTCAATGTGGAAAAACCCCTGGTAACTGCAAAGAGAGAAAAAATAGCAGACTGTGTGTGTGTGTGTGTGTGTGTGTGTGTGTGTGTGTGTGTGTGTGTAAAAGAGAGATTGAAAGATTGAGAGAGGGAGGGAAAGAGAGAGAATAGAGGAGAACAGAAACATAAAGGGGGGAGCACAGAGAACCAATGACATACATAGTCCTTTTTATGAATGTGTGACTTTTGCTCATTAGTTTTTGCTTCTCCTCCCTCACTTTTCTTAAAACTGATCAGTTGTAACTGTCAGGCAGTGCCTCACTATTTTGGTGAACGACCAAGAAAGGTCTTTGGTAAAGACCTTTCTCCAGGGAACTTGGTTATACTGTTGTCCCTGGTGTCAGGAAGCAGAGAGCCTTCGTCTCCCTCCAGAGTCTGCTCACTAGCCTTGACTCCAGCAAAGTGGAACTTGAGGTGGGAGTCACTGCAAAACTGGGAAAAAAGCTGTCAGCCACGGTGTACCGTGGCATTCAGACATGTTTTGTTCCTCGGGGATTTCTATATTTGGCCAGACTGCAAGGTATTGAGGTAGATGAAACAGAAGAGATCTGAAAACTGCACGTGAATTTTCCCTTGCAGTCTTATATCTCCCCCCAAAAAAAGCAATTTAAAATGCATGTGAGAAAAGGGTATTTTTGAAAATTCTCAAAAATAAAAGAAAGACCAAGAAGTGCTTTCAACTAATATATATTAAAGGTTATTTGCCTGCGTAGATAAGATGGTCTTGTTGCTAGGCAACAGAGACACCGAGACAATGGTAGACCAGGAAGGTAGAGGAACTCATGAGTATTTTAATGTGAATTCTTGTCACAGTAGGAAAGGCTGACAAGCTCTCCCATAATGGGAAATGGCAGAAATGAAGATATGATGGACTGACAGTGAGGCATCTTATTTGTTTGCCTAATATACACTATTCTTGTCTGATGTAGTTAATATTTTTAATGCCAAATAAACTGTTTATCCTAGTAGAGATTTTTCCAACTTTCTAGCTTGTATTTGATGACTTTCCTAATGGAAGGAGCTGTAAGATTTCAGAATATATTAGACAGCTATCATATGTAGAAGCAAAGCTTGAGTATTGAAGCAGTGAGAATATGGTGTATTCTGAATTAGAAACAAAGACTCAATTCCTCACTCACCTATCAAAGGAATTTGGCTGTCACTTAAAAGTGAAATTTATTTGATAGATGATGGCAGATGTGAAAGTATATTTCCTGCTTAGTTTTTTCATAGAAGTATGAACACTGTTCATTTCAGGAATCCTATAGATTTTGGATATCTGGAGTGCATGATTTTACTCTAGATCCTCACAGCTTTAGAATTCATGTTTTATCTTTCCTACTACTAAAAAGTTAAATGGGAGACAAAGAAGATTAGTAAACCCCCCCAAAAAAACTGTTGGAGAAAGTGAACAGAGGTTTTTTAAAGATTAGTTTAAGGTAGAAGAGCAAAAGCAGCCAGGAAATGGTTGATATTAATTGTGTCAGAGACTCTGTAGCAATTTATTTATAATAAAGTACATATCGGAATTAATGAAGGTTAGTCATCAACTGTCAATAATATATTATTATTGGTAATAGGAATTATTACCTTATCGTCTTTATTTGAAGAGCCTAAAATACTGAATATAGGGTAGCACTTTATTATAGTCATGATTTTAGAGGTTCACAAGATTGTAGGAAGTACTACATTTCACATGGAGTAAAATATATATATTAGAACATATATATAGAGAGAGAGTACATAACATATACATATATATATACATATATAGAGAGAGAGAGTACAACTTCTTTACAGTCTAAAGCTAGTAGCTAGCCAGGTTCCCCGTAGAATATGAACATAACAATGCATGAGTCCCACTCCCATACTTACCCCATTATCACAGAGGGGCTTTAAATTGAGTTAGATTCCGAAGTGATTCAAATTGAGTGATCATCTAACTGACCTGAAGAGTCAGTGATTTGGAAGAGAGCCAATATGGATTACTACCAAGAAGGACTGAAACAAGGGAAAAAAGAACCCATAGTTACTTTATGCATTACATAACCTCACCTGTGATTCTCAGAATTTATAAAAGATCATCACCTCAATTCCACTTCTGTATAGAGAACCCAAATAAGTGAAAGTACGAACCTGCACAGATATTGTACACCAGTGTTCATAGCAGCAGCATTCACAATAGCCAAAAGGTGGAAGCAACCCAAGTGTCCATCAACATATGAACAGATAGAACAAAATGTGGTATATATACAGTGGAATATTACTCAGCCTTGAAGAGGAATGAAATTCTAATGCTTGCTACAACATAGATGAACCCAAAAAACATTATACTAGGTGAAATAAGCAGACACAAAAGGACAAATGTATGATTCTACTTATATGAAGAGCTTAGAGTAGTTATATTGCTAGAGACAGGAAGCAGAATAATGGTTACCAGTGAGTGGAAAAGAGAGGATGGGAGGGTTATTATTTAATGTGTTTTGGAATGGGATGATGAGAAGTTCTGGAAATGCATAGTGGTGACGGTTGCACAAGAATGTGAATGCACTGAATTCCACTGAACTATAGACATAAAAATGGTATATTACATTTATTTTGCCATACACACACAAAATAATATTTATGAAAAAATACATCTTTTCATTCTAACTCAACACTTGGATTATTCCTTGCTGGAATTGCATATTTTTACTTATTTCTCTCCAACCTCAGGTTCAAAAGTACAATAGTGGCATCACTAGGAGTCTTAATTTAAACTCTGGTGGGATACCACAGGGTCAGTTGAGGAATTGCCTCTCCTGGAAATGTTTCTTTATATTGTTTTCTTGAAGCATTATTTATTTATATGTTCACTTGCTCAGGCCGGCCACATGCTTGGGGCAATGATGAGATGTCAAGAGGGAAATTCTCTTGCCCTGGTTGGAGTTGTAGGACAGATGGTGTGGTAGAGACAGCAAGTCCACAAACTGGACAGGTGGCCCCAGCTTTATTCTGAAGTAGAATACAGGTCCTTGGATTTTGATTCAGTTATGTCAGACCATTGTTGAGTCTAAGTTTCTGTTATTGAGGAAGAAATGAGAGTTACAGAGCTCTCTTAGGAACACAGGTAAGCAAGGATAATGGAGGAAGTGTGCTTACAGGAAAGGTGTCCCCAGAAGACCAGGAGAAAGAAGTATCTAAACACCCCTCAACACTGTGCCTATTCACATTCCAGTTTCCTATTAAGGGGCTAGCAGCTTCATTTCTCAGCGAGGTGAACATCCATGACCTTCAGGCACCCTTCAGATTTCAGCCATAAACTTCACAAAAGATCACTTTGCTTCATTTGAAGTCAGATCTAAAAATAGACTGGATTCAGTGGATGTGGAAGTGGGTACTTCAAGTTTGGTATTTGGTTTAGATCTGAGCTGTAAGAAGTGAAGAGGGCAAAAGGTTGATAGGACTGCTTTGGAGAAGAGCTTAAACTGTTTTCTAGGTTTGCATTAGAAATCTTAATCTTAACCTCTGCCTCCCTCTTACCTCATTAGGATTTGTATTTATTGTGTTTTTTAAAAAACTATTATAAAATTGACCTTTTTCTTGGGAGTATACATTTCTATGGATTTTATCTTGGGTCATTAGGTTTTGTTGACATTGGCAGTGCCCGTGGGCTGAATCACTACTGCCATAGTTGATATACAATAAATGAATGAATAAAATTTAGGAAAATGAAAATCTCCCTAAAATAGAATGCATAAATGTAGTAGAAGATGATGAAAATAGAGCCCTTTGGTTCTATTTTATGTATGTTTGAGGATTTGTGTTAGAAGGTCAAAAAATATTTATTAAGGGGCGCCTGGGTGGCTTAGTTGGTTAAGCAACTGCCTTCGGCTCAGATCATGATCCCGGAGTCCTGGGATCGAGTCCCACATCGGGCTCCCGGCTCCAAGGGGAGTCTGCTTCTCCCTCTGACCTTCTCCCCTCTCATGCTCTCTCTCACTGTCTCTATCTCAAATAAATAAATAAAATCTTTAAAAAAAAAATATTTATTAAGCACACACATATGTTCATAAGAGTGTAACAGAAAAGGACTACAAGGGTGCCTGGGTGGTACAGTTGGTTAAGCTTCTGACTCTTGGTTTTAACTCAGGTCATGATCTCAGGGTCGTGGGATCAAACCCTGAGTCAGATCATGATCTCAGGGTCATGGGATCAAACCCCCAGTCAGGGCTCCATGCTCAGTAAGGAGTCTGCTTGAGATTCTCTCTCCCTCTCCCTCTGCCCCTCCCTCCTGTGCTCTCTCTTTCTCTCTCTCTCTCAAATAAATAAATCTTTAAAAAGAAAAAAGAAAAGGACTATAAAACAGAGGCTTTGCTTTCCCTAAGGTTACTACTATTTCAGAACGGAAAAAACACATACACATAACATTTAAAAATTACAAGATAGATTGATTAAGTTCCCCCAAACAATAGAATGATGTATAAGGACCATAAGAATTCAGAGGGAAAGTCAATCTGGGTCAAAATGGAGACGTTTCTTTGAGATGGTAGAAGTTGGGGCAAAGCTTATAATAATGTTTGTCCACTAATCGCTGTCACTCCCTTGGGCTCGGACAGACTTAGAGCAGATACCAGATTTATTCCTGTCCTAAGGACAACCCTGTTCTAGTCACCAGGTAGTCTAATTGCTTGTCTCTTTCTTTGTAATGATAGGAAGTAACGAGCCAGTCACAAATGCCTCAGGGAGGAATAGTCTAATTTATTTATTAGTTTAAATCAAGGTCGCCAAAATGTAATGGAATCAGTGACAAGCAGCAGCATTGCAGTCTCTTGGACGCTTTTTAAAATACAGAACCCTGAGCCCCAGCCCAGATCTGCTGAGTGAGAATGTCTGAGGTGGAACCCCATAATCAGCAGTCTGGAAAGCTCCCCACGTGATGCTAATGGACACTCAAGTGTAAGAATCGATGAGACAAAGCGGGGGGGGGGGGGGAGAGCAAAACTGATTTCATCAAGAAATAAACATTTCTACAGCCCTATAAACAACTGAATCACTGGCTGTTTTGTTTTCTTGCTTCCCAATATTTTAGCGTTGTTTAATAACTTATTCTAGGCTGCTATATGGGATCGAGGCTGGTAATATACTCTGGAACCTTCCTACGCCATGGCCTGCAATAACAGTGATATCTGTGGATCGGAATGGATTTGCCACGCAACACAGGAGGCTTCACTTGGGATGGACATTAGCTTATTATTTGCCATCTTTTCCTCTCCTGGTTCTTGGCAATCACAATTCAAATCATACCGTCTCTTATCATTGAGTTAGATTTCACTGCCCTCCGCCGGCAGTACCTTAATGGTATTTACTTTGTTGTGTTTTTTTTTTTTTTAAGATTTTATTTACTTATGAGAGAGAGAGAGACACCTCAATTGGGGGGAGGGGGAAGGGACAGAGGGAAGGAAAGAGAAAAGCAGACTCCCTGCTGAGCCAGGACAACACACACACCCCCCCCCACCCCCAGACGCCCCACAATGCAGCTCGATCCCAGAACCCTGAGACCAGGATCCAAGCCCAAGTCAAGCTCAACCGACTGAGCCACTCAGGTGCCCCTTAATGCTATCTACTCCACTGAACACAGCACTACCAACCCTTGAAAGGAGTGATTTCTCCACCAGCAGCTTTACGAAACTTCATTAGTTGGTACAGATGCTACATTGCACCAACAAAAGATTCCCTATGAGGGTTTTTGGAGTTTAGACATAGACAGGCTTTATCTGTAGGTGAAGCAACAAGGGCAGGCAGTATCTTGGCCATTAGCACAAGGGCAAGGGCACACTCACAAACACAGTGCAGGGAAATGAGCAAGTGCGGTTTCTTAGTTATTATGAAACCTTTGCTGGAAGAGTTGCCAAGCATTCCTTCCAACCTCCAAGACTGAAATGAGGACATGGAAGCAATAGAATTCAAACTTCTGCCTTCTCTGCTAAAGAGGATAATATCACCTACAAGTCAAGGACGCTGTGTGGAGGAATTGTGACTACACCAGTAAAATACGTAAAGAAGTCCCCAGACACACAGGTGCTGTTGATATTCATCGTTTTGGCCAAGGCTCCTCCATTAGCTAAACTTCCTGTTTACCTTCGAACCTCTTCTTTTTGTTACTTTCTTATTCTGAAAACTTTCAAACATACAGATAAAGGAGACAGAATCATAGAATGAACACGTCTGTGCCAATTGAGGTGTTTATCCACCTCAATAAATTTCAAATCATCGTCAGGCTTAGTTTATCCTTATCTTCACCACTTTCACCTTCTTGTAGGATTTTATTTATTTATTTGTTTGTTTGTTTATTAAGATTTTATTTATATATTTGACAGAGAGAGAGATCACAAGTAGGCAGAGAGGCAGGCAGAGAGAAGGGGGGAAGCAGGCTCCCTGCTGAGCAGAGAGCCTGACGCGGGGCTCAAACCCGGGACCCTGAAATCATGACCTGAGCTGAAGGCAGAGGCTTTAACCCACTAAGCCACTCAAAAAGCCCCCTGCTTTTTGTAGGATTTTAAATCAAATCTCAAGACATTATATCAATTTACGTGTAACTATTTCAGGATGTATTTCTCCAAGATAAGAGCTTGAAAATAACCACAATACCTTGTTCACATTTAAAATTAACAATGATTCTAAATATCCTGTCAGGGTTCAAATTTCCGGCAGTCTCATAGATGTATGTACTTCTATAGCTTGAGTCGGATGCAAAGTGGTTGATATTTTTCTTAGGTTCCTTTAGCCTATAGATTTCCTTCTTTTATTTTTACTACAGTTTATTTGTCGACTTACGTAATGGCCATGTGTCTTATGCAATCACCTCTTCTCTGGCTGTAACGCATACAGATTCCCTTCCTGGTCCTTGATCAAATGCAGACTCTGAGTCAGTAGGGTCTGGGGTCGGCCTGAGAGCGTGCATCTTTACCCGCTGCTGTGGCTGCCGCCCTCTGACCGACCAAACTGAGTAGCCGGACTGCAGCAGATCTCACAATCTGAATTTTGCTGATTGACCCTGTCTAGTGTGTTTTACCATGCTTCTCTGACCTCTGAATTCTCTAAATTAATAAGTTGAGTCCAGAGACTTGATCAAATTCAGGCTCTTTTTTTTTTTTTAATAAGTAGTGTTTTGTTCTTCCATCAGGAAGCATATAAAACATAATGCTTGATTGTCTCTTCCTTTGAAATGTTAGTAGCTTGACCTTCAAGGCCAACATCCATTAATTCATCATGGGGTACAAAATTATTATATTCTAATTTTCTCATCTCTTTTTCATGTGTTAGTTAGAATATTACCATAAAGACCAATCTCCCCCTCATCTACTATTTAGTTACCTAGAGGTATAATTCATGTAAGAATCCCAGGGGACCGAAACTTGATTTTTTCCCCCCTTTATTTATCAGTTTTCGAAATGAGTTGGTTTACTAATATCTTCTAATGGTGACCAGTTAGGGTTGTGTTTTTTTATTTGTTTCGCAGTAATTGTCGTTGCTGTTGCTTTCAGATTTATTATGTACTTATGGATCTAAACATATGTGATGCATTTCAATCCATTTCAGTTTTTATCTTCATATGAAAGACCCTTCGAGTTGGCTTCTGAGAGGTCCTTTTGACACAACCTTAGAAGCATTCGATTGCTTTCTTGCTCTTCTGTGTGACAAAATGTTCCGGGTTGACTTGTATTACATTTTCTGATCCAAATCTGTAATTAACCACTCCTCCAAAAACCATTATTTCTTTTTGTGGAAAATGATATTTTTAGATAGTTATCTAGGCACCATATTGCTCATTGCCACTAGGTTAGTATAGTGGAAGCTTTTTAATCCCCAAAATATATTCTCTAATATTTTCATGTGGGAAGACAGATAGATAGATATTTCCAGAAGTATTGATACTATTATTGCATTGCTCAGAAAATACTGCCTTGTCTCTACTGTAACTAATTTCAGAAAGATCATATAAATAAAAATATTTCTGATCTGTTTTATTAAATGTACCATTTAAACAAAAAGCATTGTTCTTTAAAAAGTGAATACTTTCCAATAAACAGTCAGGACCGACCTCAGACAAATTACTTAACTTCTAAATCCAATTTTATGCTCTGAAAAATACTTTCCTCATAGGGCTATTAATAACAAAGCCATCATTTACTAAGTATTTTCCGGAAGTCAGACACTTTACGTATATTTTCTCATTTAATTCATACAGAGTATTTTCAAATGAGTAGTGTTTGACTCATTTTATGAATGAGTAAACTTTCCCAAGGTGACACTCAAGTGGCAGAGTCAGTACCTTAACACAGGTCTTGTTGACGCCATGCTTTTAACCTAGAGTATAGGGTGGCGAGTAAATGAGAGAATGAGTATAAGGTGTCAGTGCCTGACCAGTGGTGTTCAATGAGAAAATAGATGTCAGGTGACAGAAGTGGCCTTGGTAGATGTGTGCTTGTCATTTGGGCTGGGCGGGGGGAGGGTGGACAGGGGAGAGGAGGCTGACCAGTTTTCTGCTTTACTAGGATTTCTGGCCTGTTGACACTTCTCTTGCTAATTTCCCATGTTGGTTCTAACCTATATGTCCACCATGACAGATGTCCCCATGTCAGAACTCAAGGTCAGCCCTCAAGAGTTCAGGCTGGCACCTTCTGTCATGTTGTCTTTTGAATATGCTCAGCCAGGAGCAGGAGTCCAGAGGCAAGCCCGCTTTGGCCTCTTCCCCTTACATCATGTGTCATTAGCTGCTACACAGCTCTTTGTTCAAAACAAAATTCATAAAACTGACAGATTCATCTGCTAATGTCAGGAGGCATCAGTGCCAATTACAGGAAATCTCCAAAAGGCAAGTAGGGTCACTTTTCACAAAATGGGATGAAAAAAGGAAAATAGTCTTGTCATTAAAAAGGACAAATACATTTTCCTCTCAGCAGGCCCATCCAGGAAAATAGAGAGATTTGTATTAGCACATAGTTTTATTATGATTGCTTTGAATAGTTTTAAATTGAAGCATTTGCCCCTCCACACAGACTACCTATCATTAACCATTTTAAACTAGTGAGCAGTGTTTCCCACTGTAAATGATCTCTTCGTAATGACAGAAAATTTGAGTGTAAAGCACAGTTTTTACACTCTTTTTTAAGATAACAAATAATTATATACATTGCTTAACATCATCTGGAAAGGAGGCTAGTTGTTGCTTTGTTTTAATTTGAATTCAGACCTGGAGGTTTCTGGGGTCTGGTTAATCTGAGATACACCTAACATGGGCTCAAATTCTTGAGCAAGAGACGGGCATCTAAATTTAGTTGTGTTTGAGGAAAACCTCCTGCAAAGATTTGGGGGCGTAGCCCCAACGCTACTCTTACCCCACACCAACTATAAGAGTTTAAACCAAGTGTGAAAGTTTAGGATCCACGTAGGACTACCCCCTCTGCTGACACCAGTTGCAAGTTCATAGGTGGGAAGTTCAGTTATTTACTAAGACTCACAGAACTCACTGGAACTATTATAGTCATGGTTACAGTTATTATAAGGAAGGGATACAGATTAAAAATCAACCAAGGGAAGAAGCGCATAGAGCAAAGTCCGGGTGAAGTACCAAGTCAAGAGCTTCTGTTGTCTTCTCCTGGTGGAGTCAGGATTACTTTCCCAGCATCAATGTGTGAGAGTATGGACAAAATATTGCCAGCCAGGGAAACTCACTAGAACCTCTGTGTTCAGGGTTTTTATTGGGGCTCCATGATGTAAGCATGATTCATTGTACGTGTGGCTGAACGCAATCTCCAGCCTCTGGAGCTGACCCAAACACCCCACTCTAAATCGCATTGCTGGTCTTTCTGGCATGACCAGCCCCTACTCTAAATCATATTGTTAGCCTAGGACAACTACCAGACCTCTTCTGAGGCCAGGTTAAATGCTTTACCATACAACTACATGATGTAGGAACAGGGCATAAGGAAAGACCAGCTATGATAAACATCAAGCTAATAATAACATGAGCTACTTGCCAGGCACCATGTTAAGCATTTTCCAAATATTTCATTTAGTCCTAACAAATATTCAAGAAGGCAGGTCCACCTAGGAGCTCCAATGTGTAGATGAAGAAAATTGATGTTTAGAGAGACACAGTTAGGGGAACCTGGGTGGCTCAGTAGGTTAAAGCCTCTGCCTTTGGCTCAGGGTCCTGGGATCGAGCCCCGCATCGGGCTCTCTGCTCAGCAGGGAGCCCGCTTCCTCCTCTCTCTCTGCCTGCCTCTCTGCCTACTTGTGATCTCTCTCTGTCAAATAAATAAATGAAACCTTTAAAAAAAGAAAAAGAGAGAGAGAGACAGTTGCAAAACAGCATCATCCAGCCAGTGCCTGGGAGAGTCTGGCGTAGAGCCCACTGCTGAATGGCTCCAGTGTCCTCCCTGTGTTGCCCTCCCAAAGGGCAGGCATGACTGCCATAGACATGACTTCAAAGGGCACCCTTCTTGGTGACTTCTCTGAGAAGTCAGCCTCCTGGAGTTGAATAGCCCAGCAGCCCCAAGGGAAAGGCCCAGCCTCACAGACTCACTTCAAAAGTCAAAAGGGAAGAACTACTGGTGAGACTTTTCAGAGCAAGAACCTGCGTACATAGGTAACTGCAAAAGATACACAAAGTGAAAATGGCCCCTCAGGGGTGGTTGTTCACCAAAAGGCATAAACTGGACAGGAGTTTGGCGAGAGGAAGATGTGCTTGGGTTACGTTTTACTGTTAAATTATATGCATGAATAAATGTGGCTACTACAACGAGAAGTATAAGACAGAAGTGTTCGTTTGTGTTTGACCTTGCAGAACATTTTTTTAAATTTTAATTTATTTTTTTCTTAACATATAATGTATTATTTGTCCCAGGGTACATGTCTGTGAATCATCAGGCTTACACATTTCACAGCACTTACCATAGCACATACTCTCCCCAATGTCCATAACCCAGCCACCCTATCCCTACCCCCCCCACACACACACACCTCCCAGCCACCCTCAGTTTGTTTCATGAGTTTAGGAGTCTCGTATGGTTTGTCACCTTCCTCATCCCATCTTGTTTCATTTCTCTCCCCCACCCCCCATGACCCCCCCACCCTGCCTCTCAAATTCTTCATATCAGAGAGATCATATGGTAATTGTCTTTCTCTGGCTTAATTCAGTTAGCATAATACCCTCTAGTTCCAACCACGTCATTGCAAATGGCAAGATTTCGTTTCTCTTGATGGCTGCATGGTATTCCATTGTATATATATACCACTTCTTTATCCATTCATCTGTTGATGGACATCTAAGTTCTTTCCATAGTTTGGCTATTGTGGACATTGCTGCTATAAACATTCAGGTACTCATACCCCTTCAGATCACTACATTTGTATCTTTAGGGTAAACACCCAGTAATGCGATGACCCTGAAGAACATTTTTAAGGTTTTCAGATTCTTCTTTCATTTTTTCATAGTAACAGTCTTTAATTCAAGCAGGTTTATTCTTCTGTATAGTACCCTGTCCAAGAATGTAAAATGCATGCTGAACTGTAGACATGTTTTAAACTGTAGACATGTTTTAAATGAGAAGTGCTGTTTTAAAGAGTGTTTTTAAATTCTGGGTGGGATTTATCTAGGGGAGGTGCTCAAATCTCATTCACTATTTTCTAAGAGGTAGAGCAACCCATAGTGGTCAACAGAGTTTAATAATGGGTGCATGGTTTTTGTGTATGGGATTTTAGGTATCCTGAAAAGTTCTTTATTTGTTTACCTGCCTATATGTCTTAACTGTCTGTATGATAAAAGTTAGGCAAACTTGCTATCAATTTTTATATCCGTATGAAGATGTTAGGAATTGTGTTTTCTAAGACACATCAGGACTATAAGAAATTTGGATATTTTGGGAGAGTGTACTGTATAAATGTGCCACATAAAATCATATATCTTATCTTCATAAAAGATGACAGCTTTGGGGCGCTTGTGTGGTTCAGTCAGTTAAGTGTCTGCCTTCAGCTCAGGTCATGATCCCAGGGTCCTGGGATCGAGCCCCACATCGGGCTCTCTGCTCAATGGGGAGTCAGCTTCTTCCTCTGCCCTTCCCCCCCCCACACTCTCTCTCACTCTGCACACTCTCTCAAATAAACCAACAAAATCTTAAAAAAAAAAAAAAGGAAAGAAAAAAATTACAGCTTAAAAAAAACAAGAAAGAGAAGTTTTCTAAGATTTAAGTGATTTGGTTCATGTTAAAAATGGTAGCATACTCTGAGGCTTTATTTTCATATTACAATGTGTAAATGTTTTAATCTCAGAAGAGGTAGTAGATTGAGTTCATAATTGGAGCTCGAATGTTGGGTTTTAATTATCGATGCCAGAAATGTAACTGTGAAAGAAGCAAAACAAACTTATCATTAAGAAACTATCGGGGCGGGATGCCTGGGTGGCTCAGTTGGTTGAGCAGCTGCCTTTGGCTCGGGTCATGATCCCGGCGTCCTGGGATCGAGTCCCGCATCGGGCTCCTTGCTTGGCGGGGAGCCTGCTCCTCTCTCTGCCTCTGCCTGCCTCTCTGCCTGCTTGTGTTCTCTCTCTGTTAAATAAATAAATAAAATCTTAAAAAAAAAAAAGAAACTATCGGGGCGCCTGGGTGGCTCAGTGGGTTAGGGCCTCTGCCTTCGGCTCAGGTCATGGTCTCAGGGTCCTGGGATCCAGCCCCGCATCGGGCTCTCTGCTCATCCGGGAGCCTATTTCCCCCTCTCTCCCTGCCTGTCTCTCTGCCTACTTGTGATCTCTCTCTCTCTCTCTCTCTCTCTCTGTCAAATAAGTAAATAAAATCTAAAAAAAAAAAAAAAAAATTAAAAAAAAAAGAAACTATCCTGTGTGCAATCCCTTCTACGTCTATAATTTTTTCTCTCATATTCAGCTTAAAATAACAGCTACCAGAACCTGATGTGATTAGGATTCATTTTGAGCTTTCGGATATTTTCCCAAAGTTTTATTAGGCATTTCTGGAAAACAGCCAGATGACTGAGCAGATTTTAAAAGTGTTATTCAGCTCTCTTGTCTTAATAATAAGATCTTACATTGTCTAACTTGCCTAACTCACTAGGGAAGGCGTCATTGAGACGGAAATGAGAAGTGCTGAGGGGGGTTGGGATGGGACAACAGAGGACAGGCGCGTCCACACGCAACCTCCACTCTCCTGTCAAGTGGTGTGATCCAAAGGGTCAAAACACGGGTGTGGTCCAGGGGAGAAGCGTCAAAGACAAGACCCTCAGCCTGTCTCTAGGTTGGACAAATGTACACCGGCTCGGATGTGATCCAGAGTGAGACGGACAGAGAAGTGTGGCCAGTGCCCTAAAGAGTAATTATGAGGGTTCACTTTCCTGGGCTTCTTTGTGCTGCCTCTAACATTGTGAGCTAGCCTGTCATGGGTGGCCGGAGGGATATAAGGCTTTCAGGACCCTACCCATTGCTATCATGATTTGTGCACATACCTTATATTAGATATTAGTTTATACATATTATTCATACTACCTTTAATCTACAATGCCCCATGAGATAGTTGTTATAAGCCCTATTTTGTAGTAGAGGGATCGAGGTTCAGGGCCATTGACCAAGTTACTTAGCACCGCATAGCAGAAGGCAGTCTGTGCTCGAACCCAAGTCTGTTTGCTACCAAGACAAAACATTGTCTCTTATGCTCTTCCCAATCTCACTGTCTGTTTCTAATCGTAAAAATGAGTGAATGAATATGAAACAAAAGTGAATCTTTATTATCTTGTTTTTGTATTTCACCTTTACACTCAGGTTCATAGTATAAAATGCAATTGGTTGCAATCTTTTTGGTGAACAATTTATATTTTCATTTCCTTATTAGTGCATTTGTTTTGCTCACTTTTCTCACTAAAGCGAATTGTTTTAAGCTCTACATTCTAATACTAAATTTTAGCTTTTAAAGGTAAGTCATTAAGATCGCCATCAGAAGTCTTTTTTTTTTTTTCCACATTCACTGATTGATACTTAAACACTTCCCTTTAGAGTTCTGATAAAGAAAGATGGCACTATGAGCTCTGTGCAAAGCATGCCACTATGCCTGAAACTTTAGCAAGTAGTACAGCATAAAACAGTAATTCTTGTAATTAGTTTTTTAAGTGATAGAATTGACTTTAAAAACTTCTTTTATATTTCACAAGGGGAATTCCGTCATGGGATTAGATCAGGCAGGGAGACACCAGATCCCTGATGCTGACTTGCTGGTGGTCGGACACATCGTCGTCCCTAAACTGCTTCAGCAGCAGTGTCGCTGGGCGCTGGCAACTCCAGGGGGTGCCACGCACATCGGCTTAAGTGTGACGGGCACCCCCAGGAGTTAACCGAGTGGGTGCCTCAGGACACGTAGGTCATGAAAGAGAAATGAGAAGTGTGTGACTCCTGAGGACAATGCCATAGTTACAGATCAGGGAAGCAAAACTGTACAGGACTGATGAGTATGAAGCCCAGGGCCTGATTGTCATGAGTCCAGATCCTGGCTTATCTATGTGACCTTTCTGGTGAGTTACTTAACTCCTCCAGGCCTTGGGCTTGTCATCTGCAAATGGGGTTAATAGCGATGTCCACTGTATTGGGTTATGATGAGGATTAGGTAAGCTAATATTTGTAATGCATGTAGATACTACCTGATACAGAGTAAGTCTCAGAGAAGTTTTTTGTTACAAAAATTCAAAACCACTTTTGATTGATCGTGCTGTTGGTGCTTAGTAAAATTCAATATGAATGATGTGATCAAGATTGTCAGTAATTTCCTTCCCTGTTCTTAATTAGTGAAGTAGTTATTGTTGCTAGAATGCTGTTACTTCAAATTAGGGTAACTTTCTTGACTACACTGTTCCTAATAGAGAAAAATTGGAAAGAACTTAGATGTCTCTTAGAGGGAGACTGGATAAATTATGGCATATTCAGAGAATATGATAATATACAGTATTTAAAGTAAATGAGTTAGCTCTATGTGAAACAATAGGGGTACATTTCTAAAACAATGTTGAGCATTAAAAAAAGAAGAAGAAGAACCTAGAAGAATAACATCTATAGTATATACAATAAACTTTCATTTAAAGTTTAAAAACATACCATTGGATACAAACATACCTAGGAAATGTATAACAAAAACACAAACATGAAGGATCCACAACAATATCAAGACAGCGATGTGAGGAAGGAGGGAAGGGAATAAAATCTGGCAAGAGCAGAAAGGGATCTTCAGTGTTAACATTTTCTTCCCCGGAAAAAAAACCAAAATTTCTGAAGCAAACATGGCAAAATGTTAAGATCTATTAAATCAGGTTGCAGGTTACCTTATTATACTCTTTTGTAATATTTTTATTTATGTTTGAACATATTGATAATAAAAACAATAATTAACAGATGCATGCAAATGGAAAACTGTAATTCTAAAGTTTCCACCCACGGATTTTATTACTCCTTCTAGTTAATTAAAAAAAAAAGAAAAAGAATTTCAAAACATTAACATACCACCAATTGTGCTGGTGTTTCTTATGGATGGCACTATTTTATGAGATTTAGGGAGCGGTTGGCACAAAGGCTGTAAAGAATGCATTTTCATTATTTTAGAAAGAATTTTAATGGCCTGTTGTACATCAGTGTTAATGAGAGTCATGAAGATAAATCCCTAAGCAGTCGTTTTCAGGACTGGATTTTTTGCTCAGCCAAAAAGACAAAAGTGCTCTCTTGCCTTCCTAGATAATTCTGCTGTGCAAGAATGTTATATGTCTTCTGGTGCTTCAAATTAAACAATATGGAACAACATGGCGCGTTTATTTAGGGCGTTTTGCTTTGCAGACTTTTGCAGCAGAATAGCAAGGCAACGGATCATTCCTTTGAATCTATGTAATGAATTACACTTTGAATATGTTATTGATTGGTAGAACAAACAGCACCGTGACCCAGATTTTCAGTCTTACATCATTGAGATGTGGCTGGTATGCTCCGAGTTTGGCAGTTGTCTGTTCATTGTGTAGATTAACTGGGACAATGACCTGTAACTATAGAATTGCAGCTTTGCAGTTAAATATGCCATTGACCTTTTTATGTCCTATGTATAGTATGTCATGTATAAAATGGTCACCAAATTAATGGTGTCAGAGGTTGTCTACATTCTAACTGGAAAACAATTTTCATTGTCTGGAACATGAATGTTTATAGTAGATATATTTTAAGTACCTGAATTTCAATCTATTTAGCATTGCCGAGATTATTAAACATGAAATTTATTCATACATTCTGTATTATTTATTGACCACTCACTATGTACTTTTGGATCCAAGAGATAAAGTGATGACCAAAGTAATGCTACTGTCTTCAAATTGTTAATAATCTAATGAGTAATAGAATCAAGAAGCAGGTCATTATAATACAGTGAGATAAGTATTATATATGGGATAAGCAAAGGGTGATAAAGAAGCATATTACAGGGAAATCCAGCCCTAGGAAGACCAAGGAAGGCTCCCTGGTGTTAGTGTCTATGCTCATCTTTCCTTTGGAGACTGGAGGAAAAACAGTCCAAGCAGAGGAATCAGCACAGGGAAAAACCCAGAGACAAAACAAGGAAAAGCATACTTCAGGCTAGGTGTTCAGATGTTTCTCTGGTATGAAGAACCTTCACTACTTTGTGGTTATATCTCTCTGGAATTCTCAGGGCAGGTCATCCTGAGGATAACCACTGGACATCAACCATCTGAAAGTCATAAGTTAATCCTCAGTCCAATGCCCAGGCTCCACCGACAGCCAGTTACATCAGAATTTTGAATGTCTGGTCCCAGACATTGAGATTCTTAAAAATCTCTCAAGAAGATGTGAATATTCAGTCAGGTTGCAAATCACTAATTTACTAGATAAATCCTGAAAGGTGTGTTGATTGATCAAATGCGTAGGCAGATAAGAAAGGCAGAAACGCAGGGCAAGGGCATTGCCAAAATGAGCTGGTTATAAAGAAATGACCTTGGGGATCACATCCGCCGGCTATGAATCTCAGTGCAAAACACAAGAAGTGTGACTCATATTCTAGAGCTGACTCTTGACATATTCAGAGAAATAGCACTTCACACTTTTTTCAGTTCAACTATTTGTCCATTCCAAAACACTTAACTAACCCTTACTGTATGTCAGTATGCTAAGGACGATGGGTACATATATGAGTAGGACGTTGATATCGTATCATCCCCAAACTCCCAGTTCAGTGAAGAGACAATTTCTAAGTAATCACAATCACATGAAAGGACTCTATAGAGCTGGGTACACATTACCCGGTGACAGGGACAGCAGCCAGAATGTCAGGGCATACCTAGATTTTGAAGGATGAACAAGAATTAGCAATTCATTGAATCAGAAAGATTCTTAGTGTACTTGGAGCAAAGGTCGTGAGAAGTGTGGCTCCCAAAATGAGGCTTGAAAACTGGGTTAGCTTCGGAATGTCCAGAGACCTCTCCCTGTTTGTTGCCAACTAGGCACAGCCCAGACTCTGACATTCTCTATGTCGCTGGAAAACTTTGTTTTACAAGTTTCTATAAGGCTGAAAAGGTCTTCACCTCATATCATGGTCACTCGAGTAAGACCAGTGGTAGAAATTAGGAGTTCAAAGTTCTAAGAGTGGCTCCCAGACAGGTGGGGATGTGGGGTGTGCTGAGGTTCGAGGGCCAGCTTAAGCACAGCTGTAATACTAAAGTGTGTGTCACGGGGGTAGCCAGCCTCAAAGATGACCTCCAATGATCTCTGCCTCCTGGTGTTCACACCCTTACAAAATTCTCTTCCTAGAGTGTGGGTTGAACTTCTCGACCCTCCTTTAAAGAAGAGAATAGGGGAGAAGTCCCATTTCTGATGATAAATCATTAAAAAAATGTGTACTTTCCCTCTCCCCTGCTCTCTTTCTCTCCCCTCCCCTTTGCCCCTTGCTCGTCCTGGATGACACCAACTGCCATGTTTTCAGCTAGGCCCTTGTGGTAAGGACTGAGGCCTGCTAACAGCCATGCTGAGTGATCTTAGAAGCAGATCCCTCCCCAGTCAGACCTTCAGATGTGACTACATCCATGGATGACAACTTGGCTGCAACTTATTGAGACAGCTTGAATCAGAGACACTCCGTTAAGCTGTGTCCAGATTCTTGACCCACAAAACTAGGAGGTAATAGATGCTTGTTGTTTTAAGCAGCCGTGTTTTAGGGTAATTTGTTTTGCAGCAATCATAATGAATACAGTCACCATTCACTCAGTTTCTGCAGATTCCATACCTCTATGAAGACCTCACAGGTTGGCTCCAGAGAGCTATTATTATTAACAATCATGATTTCCCCTTGAGAAATAAGGTTTTCAGGCTTGAAATATGTGAAAATATGGATGAAAAGCTAAGGGATTCAAAATCTGTTCTGATGTGATAAGCTTAAGAGGCAAGATGGTGAAGATTATGGTTTGGGGCAATATTCAGACCATGGTCCTATGGCTCTTGTCCATCCGAGAGAGACCAACTACTTCCATTCTTTTCCCATCACCCACACCCCGCCAGAATATAACGTTCAAAGCATGTAACGTTCGAAGTTGGGTAAGCGTTCAGGATGGAATCTTGGAGTCTAACTGCAGATCTGCTGTCAAGCATAGGCCTTCGTCCATTGGGCTACCCTCATTTCATTTCTTTCTATTTTACCACAATACTGAAGTTTAGAACGATTTGGACTTTTGTGTGTGTTTATGCAGCCTTTCTGGCATACCTTTCCTTTTATTTTTACATGATATAACTTTTTTCTTCAAATGTTCGTGAGAAAAATGCCTTTTATGGTGAATTAAAAACCTACTCAGTATTATTCTGGCGTAAAAACCGATTTGAAAGGCCAAAGTCTACAATGAAGACTATTAGCTAAGTAAAAACATGTCAGTCTTTGACACATTCATTTGTTTAATGGAACATTCGTTAAGGAACAGAAAAAAGTATGTAGTACAACAATAATTTAGAATCCTTCTAAATATACAGTATATTCATATATACTGTATATAAATGTATACAGTATATTTATATATAGTTTATATAAATACATACTGTATATATAAATATATATTTATATACAATATACTTCTAAATATTCAGAACCTAACCCATTTCTTCTCACCTTCATAACACAGGAGAAGAAAACCTCCTGGCAATTTTACGACGAAGATGGTGGAAGTATATGATCCTGGGACTCATCGACCTGGAAGCAAATTACCTGGTGGTCAAGGCTTACCAGTACACGACTCTGACCAGTATCCAGGTACTGGCGGCTCTTCTGTCTTTCCCAACCTCCTCGGTTTCCAGATGTAGTTTACTTTCAGTTTAGTCACGTGGAAATCTAAATACTCCTCTATAGCTTTTGCAACAAGAGGGAAATTGGGTGTTTAAAAATTAACATGAGCATTATTTCTATGTCTTATTAATTTTTCTTAATTCAAATGTAATTGGATGTCTTTTTCCTCTTTGTTCTATTGGACCATAACTATTGATAATGTAGGAAAATATTTTCTAGCTATGAATACTACCAACTAATCTTATGTCAGTAGGAGAGTTATTAATAGGTATAAAAACAGAGCTATTTTAAATACAACTTAAAACATTTTAGAACACATTAATAGACTTTGATTAAGTAATCAGTGCTTAATAATCTTTTCTTTTAGCTTTCTTTAATGAGGAGATTTTGCAACTGGAAGGGACAGAATCTTTCCTAAAAGAACAAATACAAATTCCTAAATAGTGTTATTCATGAAGATAGCCACTCTGTCTTCCCATCCTCCCTCCCCTCTCTTTTTCTTTTATGCACATCCGTGTATACACACACACACACACATAATTCCAAGTTTAAACTTAGGTTTTCACAACTTTCACCAGACGCCACTTACATTCTTCAGTATACCATAAATAATATAGGTGATCATTTTGTTTCACCCTTCTTTCCCCTTTTATGGCGATATTATGAATTTTATAGCATTCCAAAGCTCTGGGATGAAAACAAAATATTATTCATATATATTATATCTTACTTAGACTTGATACCACAGCAACATCCTGCCATTCAAATAACTTACTTAGAAACAACAATAACAAAAATGCAGAATCAAGCAAGCAAAACAACCACCTAAACATATTTAGATTGCATAGATTGAATAGGAAGTTGTCTAAGCTGGAATGAGATGGGGCTACAGGCTTCTTCCTGCATGCCCAGTGAGAGACAGAAAGGATGCTTGTCTACCTACACCCATTGAGGAAAAGTCCAGAGCCCTATTCTAATTGGACCTTAATGACAGCAAGGGAATGCTGTGAGCCAATTGGCTTAAAGTTGAACCCCCCAACCCAAAACAGGATGAGGTTTCTGATTGGCTTAGACTCATGTTTTTCAGTAGGCGTACTACTGGCATTTGAGGTGGGACAATTTTTCATGATTTGGGTCCCTTTCCTACTTTATTGGTCATTTAACATTCTTAGCTTCCCTCCACTAAATGCTAATAGCGTCTTTTTCAGCTTTGTAACAACTAAAAGTGTCTCTGTGGATTTCCAAATGCCCTCTGGCAGGGGGGTACCATCTCTGCTTGAGGATTACTGGCTCACTAGTCAGCACTCACTCTTGGAGTCAGGATGGGATCAATGCCACCAATCACATGTCACCCACTGCAGGAGAGGAAAGGTGGATGGATGCTGGGAAGTCAGCTACATGCCTCCACACTCAGCTTCACTCCCACTTACTTCAACAAGTCCCACAACAGAAACCAGTATCCCTCTTCTGTGTTCCCATGACACTTTGTTTGTTAGCTCTGTTTACACAGTCTGTCTTACCGAAGAATGATGTTTGAATATTCCCACCTACTCCACCTGACTGTGAGTACTTTCACAGCAAGGGTAATTTCTTGTTCACCTTCAAATTTCTAGTACCTACTAGAAAACCTAGCAATGCCAGGTACTCAATAAACGTTTAAAGAAGTTAATTCAATTGCATTGATTTCCACTGATTGGGGGCACAAAAATTCCCAGCAGTTCTCTACCTAGATGTAGAGGCCTCCAGAATGTCTTTACAGATGGTGGGACAAGGAAGAGATAAAGGTTAGCTTTGTGGCAGAGCTGAGCCCATCAGTCCAGAGCCTAAAACAAAAACTATAAGTGAGCCTGGAGAGAATGAAGAGGAGACTTTCCCCTTTGAAAATACAGTTGGCTTCTTTGGGGTTGTTTTGTTTTGTTTTGTTTTGTTTTTAAGCATTGCAAAGTCACAACCAAATGTTGGTTTCTTAAGTTCTGTGGAGCTTTTTTGAAAAATTTTTTTTCAATTTTCCTTTTTCTTTCTTTCTTTTTTTTGGGGGGGGGGACACAATAGCAATTTTTTCTTAACAACTGGTCTCATAGTCTTCAGGTGTTTAGTTCAACCCATATCATACCCCACCATCCTGATCATCCTGCTACCTCTCTCAAATTCACTCTTCAATGCTTATTTTAATGTTCCAGTCTATGAGAAAGCTTATTTTAATTCTTTAGTGAGAAAGAAAAATAACAATTCTACTAGAATATCAGTTGGTCTTCATTATAATTTACTGAGCAAGGAATAGTGAAAAGTAAAAAAGCAAGTTGAATCTAACAATTTTAGAATTACTTTGCCATGTACAACAAATAAGCCTACTAAATAATAATAAATGGTCAGAACAGAAAGCATTTGTTCTGGGAACCTTGTCTGTACTGCTGTTTAGTAATTTAATTTTGTTTACTTATTGGAAATCAGTAGAACTAACAAGTGCCAATAATTTTTCCTTATTTCTATAAATATTAATTCAGCTTATAATATGTGTTTAGCTTTTACTCATATTAATCAATAAGGAAAATGTATCAATTAGGCCTCTGAGAAATGAGCTAATTATTGCAGATGACATAAAGAGAAATGAATAAGCCTTGCCCTCCAGAAACATATGAATTGATAAAGAGCATAAGAGGCAAAAATCTATCGATAGCAATGCCAAGTATCGCAAGAGAACAGATGCCTAAGTGCTATAGTTTCCAAAGAAGGAAGAGATGATGTTTATTTCCAAAGAGGAAGAAAGTACCCATTCATATGAGACTATAAGATTAGATAAAATGTAGAGAAGATAAAATGTGGGTATAGCTTTGCACATGGGATGAAGAGCATGACACAAGTGTGGGGGTAGGAAACCTAATAAATATGATTAGAGAGCAATTATTCCAGTTTGATTCATCCAATCACTTAAAAAGTAATTACTAAATAATTCTATGTTCAAGACATTTTATTCAGTAGTGAACAAAGTTTTGAGCAAAAATAGATAACAAGCTGTATTCTCATGGAACTTCTAGTCAAATAGGGAAAGCAGCATTTGATCAAATAATCAAATGAATGGATGTGTAGTTTTAATGAGGGATAAGTGTTCTAAAGGAAAGCAACAAAGTTCTATGAGAATGGCTGTCAAACTAATCTGACTTCAACTGGCAAGTTGGGGAAAGTTTTTGCTGAAGAATTGATAGTGGAGCTAAAGTCGGAAAGAGGAGTGAAAGAAATGGATGCATTCCTGGAAACTTAAAAACTACCAGGACTGAAACAGGAAGAAATAGAAAATCTGAACAGACGAGTAGCCAATAAGGAAATTGAAGCAGTAATCAAAAATCTCCCAACAAACAAGAGCCCAGGGCAAGATGGCTTCCCAGGGGAATTCTACCAAATATTTAAAGAAGAAATAATACCTATTCTACTGAAGCTGTGTTAAAAAAGAAATAGAAGGAAAACTTCCAAACTCGTTCTATGAAGCCAGCATTACCCTGATCCCAAAACGAGACAGAGACCCCGTCAGAAGGGAGAATTACAGACCAATATGCCTGACGAACATGGATGCCAAAATACTCAATAAGATCCTAGCCAGTAGGATCCCACAGTGCATTAAAAGGATTATTCACCACGACCAGGTGGGATTTATTCCTGGGATGCAAGGGTGGTTCAACATTCAGAAATCAATCAATGTGATAGAGCACATTAATAAAAGAAAAGATAAGAACAATATGATCCTTTCAATTGATGCAGAAAAAGCATTTGACAAAATAAAAGCATTCTTTTCTGATTCAAACTCTTCAAAGTATAGGGATAGAGGGAACATACCTCAACAGCACAAAAGCCATCTATGAAAAGCCCACAGCAAATATCATTCTCTATGGGGGAAAATCTGAGAGCTTTTACTTTAAGGTCAGGAACACAACAGCGATGCCCACTGTCACCATTCTTGTTCAACATAGTACTAGAATTCCTAGCCTCAGCAATCAGACAACAGAAAGAAATAAAAGGCATTCAGATTGGCAAAGAAAAAATAAAACTCTCTCTCATCGCAAATAACATGATACTCCATCCCCAAATTACTAGAACTCATATAGCAATTGAGCAGTGTGGCAGGATACAAAATCAATGCACAGAAATCAGTTGCATTTTTATACACTAACAATGTAACTGAAGAAAGAGAAATTAACGAATTGATTCCATTTACAATAACATCAAAAATCATAAGAAACTTAGGAATAAACCTAACCAAAGAAGTAAAGGATCTATACTCTAGAAACTACAGAACTCTTAAGAAAGAAACTGAGGAAGACACAAAGAGATGGAAAAACATTCCATGCTCATGGATTGGAAGAATAAACGTTAAAATGTCTATGCTGCCCAGAGCAATCTACACTTTCAATGCAATCCCTATCAAAATACCATTGACATTTTTCACAGAGCTGAAACAAACAATCCTAAAATTTGTATGGAACCAGAAAAGACCCTGAATTGCCAAGGGAGTGTTGAAAAAGAAAACCAAAGCTGGGGGCATCATGATGCCTGACTTCAAGTTCTATTACAAAGCTGTGATCATCAAGACGGCATGGTATTGGCACAAAAACCTACACACAGATCATTGGAATAGAATAGAGACCCCAAAAATGGACCCTCAACTCTATGGTCAACTAATCTTCAACAAATCAGGAAAGAATATCCAATGGAAAAAAGAATCTCTTCAATAAATTGGGTAGCTGCATGCAGAAGAATGCAACTGGACCATTCTCTTACACCATACATGAAGATAAATTCAAAATGGATGAAAGACCTCAGTGTGAGACAGGAATCCATTCAAATCCTACAGAAGATAGGAAGTAACCTCTTCGACATCAGCCACAGCAACTTCTTTCAAGACACATCTCTAAAGGCAAGGGAAACAAAAGTAAAACTGAACTTTTGGGACTTCATCAAGATAAAAAGCTTCTGCACAGCAAAGGAAACAGTCAACAAAACTAAGAGGCAATGGGAGAAGATATTTGCAAATGACATTACAAATAAAGGGCTGTTATCCAAAATTTATTAAGAACTTATCAAACTCAATACCCAAAAAGTAATAATCCAAGAAATGGACAGAAGACATGAACAGACACTTCTCCAAAGAAGACATCCAAATGGCCAACAGACACGTGAAAAAATGCTCAACATCACTAGCCATCAGGGAAATGGAAATCAAAACCACGAGGAGATACCACCTTCCACCAGTTAGAATGGCAAAAAATAACAGGACAGGAAACAAGTGTTGGCGAGGATGTGGAGAAAGGGAAACCCTCTTACGCTGTTGGTGAGAATGCAAGCTGGTACAGCCAGTCTGGAAAACAGTATGGAGGTTCCTCAAAAGGTTAAAAATAGAGCTACCCTACAACCCAGCAATTGCACTACTATGTATTTATCCTGAAGATACAGATGTAGTGTAAAGAAGGGGCATCTGCACCCCAATGTTCAAAACGGCAATGTCCACAGTAGCCAAACTGTGGAAGGAGCCGAGATGTCTTTCAACAGATGAATGGATAAAAAAGATGTGGTTCATATATACAATGGAATATTACTCAACCTCAACCGTCAGAAAGGATGAATACCTACCATTTGCATCGACCTAGATGGAACTGGAAGGGATTATGCTAAGCGAAATAAATCAAAAAGGGAAAGACAATTATCATATGGTTTCACATATGGAACATAGTGAATAATGCAGAGAACCACAGGGGAAGGGAGGGAAACTAAATAGGAAGAAATCAAAGAGGGAGACCAAACTTAGGGTTAAATGTCACACACTGATACGTGAAACTTAAGAGGAAAACATTTTTTCTTTCTTTTTTTTTTTTTGGAAATACATATTTTTGAAATGATTATAGACTCAGGGAATTGCAAAAATATAGAGAGTATTTTGCGCCATTTACACAACTTTCCCCAATGGTGACATTTTATATGACTTTCGTGTAATGTCAAAACCAGTATATTGATATTGGTACAATACTGTTAACTAAACTACAGACCTTTTTCACTTTTTTCACCTTTTCTTTCACTCGTGTGTGTGTGTGTGTGGTTCTGTGCAATTTGATCCCACTTGTAAGTTTCTGTAAACACTCCCACAATCAGAATACAGAACCGCTCCATTACCACAAAGGAACTCCCTTGTGCTACCATCATGAAGTTACACCCATGCCACCAACCCACCCCTGTCATCTGGCAACCATTAATCTGTTCTCCAGCTGTGTGATTTTGTCAGCAGGAAATGCCATATAAAATGGAATCATGCAGTGTTTAACCTTTGGAGATTGGTTTTTTTCCACTAAGCATAATGTCTTTAAGTGCCTCCAGATTGTTGCATATATCAGTACTCTATTCCTTTTTATTGAAGTGTAGTATTACACGGTCTAGATGTACCAGAGTGTGTTTAACCATTCACCTGTTGAGAGACATTTGGGTTGTTTCCACTTTGGGCTTTTACAAATAAAGGTGCTATGAACATCCATGCGCAAGTTTTTGTGTTAACATAAGATTTCGTTTCTCTGGGCTAAATGCTCAAATGTGCATCTGCTGGGTCATATGGAAAGTGCCTGTTTGGTTTTAGAAACTGGAAAACAGCTTTCCAGAGCAGCAGCACCATTTTGCATTTCCACCAGCAATGTATGAGAGGCCCAATTGCTCCCCATCCTCACCAACACTTGGTATTATCATTATCTTTTATTTTAGCCATTCCAAAAGATACATAGTGATATTTCACTGTGGTTTTAATGTGCAAGTCCCTAGGGTCTAGTGCTGGATATCTTTTGGAAAATAAATGTTTTAACTTTGCCTTCATACTTGGAAGCTAAAAAAAGTTAACAAAGAGTTAACGTATTAAGGAAAATGATGATGGAAGAGAGACATTGAAGTGAAGAAACCCAGCTGTTTCTGTTATTAGAAAATGAAAAGATTTATAAGGATTTATAAGGATTGTATTCTAAAGACACATTTGTGAGTTTGTATCTCTTGACTTGCAGGGAATGAATAGATCGTGCCTGTGACTTTGAGACGGATTAGCAATGACATTTGGATAAATTCTAAAAGAACTACTATTTTTATAACTGTGCTATACGAACCATTTCGGTAGAAATATCAACTTTACAACTTCTCGCCTAAAGATTATTCATCTTTTTTCAGCCGTGTAGTACTAAAATGCAAACAGATGAAACTAGTGCTTCTGTGAAATCAGAAGAAAGCTGGTCTCTTCAAACGTGGTAGTTGGCAACTAAAATTAACTCACGATGGAAATGATTTGCAATACTCTTGCTGATAACCATGCTGAGGGGTCTGTACCTCTAACACATCTCCTCCTCACACAGTGTATACTTCAGAGCACTTTCCATTCTTCTGGCAGTTTCCATCAGAGGCAAAGGACAAGAAAGAAATTCCTCTGGCCCTGGTTATTTTCTTTCTGTCCTGCTCCTCTGACTCAGGCATGTTAGGACTGGTTAACACAGGTTGCAAGCCAGCCTCCCCAATGTATAATGTGATATCCAGCCCTGAGACTAATTCTACAAGGCATACACATGCAACATACACATGTAACATACACAACATGCTAAGGCATACACATTTGACAGTTTGTCTTATTGCTTTACATAACTCTCAGTCATTTCTGAGTTTTCTCTTTGTCAATTTTCAGTAGGCTATTGAGTTAAGTTGTATCAGATATAGAGAAGGGCTGGGTAATTTGTACATTGTTATGTCTAAAATTTAAGCCATGTGAATAGACTTGCCCTTCAGATGTATTTATTAATTCAAAAATGTCTATACTATGGTTAGACGCTGGGGATACAACTACTGATCAGACCCGAGCCCTGCTGTGGGGCAGTGGGCAACTGTGTCATCAGTTAGGATACAATATAGTCGTGTGATGAAGAAAGTATACATTAGTAGTATCTTTCCTGGAGACAAGAGAGAAGTACCGCTCATCCCCAGGAGTCCCATAGTCAAGAAGTTATGATACAAGAGAGAAAGTCACTAAAATTCTTATTTGCAGCCAACTTGTATTTCCACCTCGGTGAATGAGCCCAGAGATAAAGATTGTCTATGTACATTAGAAACAGGTCCATGGACTTGAGTTTACGATTATGAGCTCAGCTTTTAAGACTGTATTTCCTTCTTTACCCTTGCTGTTTTACCTGTCCCTGGTGTAGGACTATGGAAGTTTATGAATAGTCATTCAAAAGATATTTTAAAGTACATTTAAAAGCAAAGCTTTAAAAGCAGACAAAGTTATTACCCTTAAAGAGAATACAGTATTCTGAATATCTTTCAGATTTCTTAGATCTGGACTTTTTATTTTCATGAGTGTAGAAATAACTTAAATATGTAAAATAAATAGATGATAGATAGATAGATGATAGATAGATAGATAGATAGATATCTGATTGGACACTGCAGGTTTCCTGTCAGCCTTTTAGCCTCAGAAAAATATACATCCTTGCTCATCATCAGAAAAACACACTAAAACTATCTTCAATCTCCCCTTAGTTCCATTAGTATGCCCATCCCTAAGCCTGTATTTTTTAAAAGATTTTATTTATTTATTTATTTATTTGAGAGAGAGATCATGAACAGGGGAGAGGAGCAGAGGCAGAGGGCTGAGCAGGGAGCCCAACATGGGGCTCGATCCCAGGACCCAGGATCATGACCTGAGCTGAAGGCAGACATTCAACCAATTGAGCTACCCAGGTGCGCCCCCAAGCCTGTCTTTAAATTTGTTCTGTGGAAGTGTCTTCTACATAGAAAGCTTTCACATTCTACCTCCATTGGCTTGGAGCCGATGGGCTGGTCCCCCAGATGCCACAGATCCCCCCCTCAAATGCCACTGGAAAGCAAGAGGAGCACCTCTTTCAGTCCCTTCCACTGTACTGTGTAACAGCTGTGCTTGCAATATGGGAAAGCATGCATTGGATCCTGTCTTGACTCTATTTATTTCTTTATCTTCACTTTTCTCATGGTCACTGTCATTTTCTACTTCTTATGATAGTTTTTTATTGTTGTTGTTGTTGTTGTTTTAAAATATATCCTCTGTCTTGCATATCTGTAAGGACCTTGAAGGTGGGACCTCTGTACTTGGTATACAGTAAGCACTGAACAAATTTCTGCTATTAGAGTAAATGCAGAAACAATTCATCTGTATTTCCTTCACAAAATCATGTATAAATAGATGCCAAAAATGTATGAAATATTTGAATAAATAAGTTAATGCATGAAAGGATGAGTTTCTAAAGGTGAGCTATGTATGGGGTAGGACAACACTGTGACCTTTAGTGGTTTTGTCATCAGTAAGTTCATTTATTCATACAGGACTCAAATATGGAACTCTAAACACCTTTTGAGTATTCTATGCCCTGGGGATGTAGAGACGATGAAAAAACTGTCCCTTAAGAAGAAACTCTTAAGAAGCTCAAGTTTTATAGGCATTGCCTCCATACAGATTCACTCGTGCTATACTTAGATGTTCAAAGCATCTTCACCTTCTTCATAATCCTATAATTTATCTAATCTTTCTAGTGAACCTTCCCCTCAACTGCCCATAAGCTGGCTAAATAGCAGTAGGTAGAGGGAAAAGTCTGATCTCATGTAAAAATTACCAATGTCTTCCAGTTAAACATTTTCTTTGAATAGTTGAGTTGCTTTTAGACAAATGCTCATCCTCTCAAAAGCCCCTTCTTCCACACTCACTTCCGAGATGGCATGTGGCTGGGTCTGTAGTGTGACCTCGGGCCTATGTTGGTCCTTTGGCTGCTCTCCAGTGTAGGACGGCCCTCCCGTGGTTGGGTGTGCCCTTGCTGGATTGGATATGGAGCTCCTCCTCGACTCTGTGCCTGGCATTCTGCTGGCCTCTGCTATTCACTCTGCCCCTCAGTGGTCTCCCTCTCTTTGCTGACTGGCCCTCTGATCCTCACTGATGCTATGGCCTCCAAGTATCTGGCTGTGAGTGTGCTTGGTCTCCAGCCTTGGTGGTCCCTGTCAGATGGAAGCCCTCACCCCACCCCAGGTAAGCCAGCCTGCAGCCCTTTGCAGAGCACTCAGACTTCTGGCAAAACAGGAGCCCCAGAAAAGGCTTCTGGGAAACTAGGGTACTCTCTGCTAATGACACTTCACCTCTCATCATTCTCTGATTCGGGCTCTTCAGGTTGGTGTGGCTGTCCCAAAAGGAAACCAATAATTTGCTTTCAGTTTCCTCTCTATCTAGCATTCTTTATCCCCTCCCCCCCACCCTCCAGCACTTCAATCCAGAGAGAGCACCGCTGGGCACCTATGATTCAACACTCACTTCTCTGATGTTAATTTCCTTTTCTCTTCCCATCGTCCATGGTGGCAGAGACAAACTCTTCCCCTACTCTTCCTCTCTAGCATGGACTTCCTTGTGTCACATCCTCCTTCCGAGACACCAGACCTCCCGATTGGGTCCTAAAGTAGAAAAGAGCAACCTTCCACATTCTGGAAGAAACTCTGATGTAGTTGGTAATCGATTCTTAATATGTTGGAGGGAGAATTACAGAATTTAGGATCCCTTCTCTGTCACTGAACCTGACTCTAGACCTTTCTTTGCTAAAGATATCAGGAAAGTCAGCTTGGTATTTGAAAGCTGATGAATGACCTCTCTGTTCTATAAAGGACCTACTCTCTTTTTCCTCATGGCCCGGTTTAACAGGTAGAAGGCTGAATGGGGCATGACTGACGATGGAAAATTAAATTTCTAGAAAACCTTATCCCATTTTTCTGGAAGATAGATGTATAGACAAATTACAGTGCAGTATGAACAGTAGTAAAATGGAGCTATGCACAAATGCTATGGGATTGCAGAGAGGAGGGACTGAATCCACCAGTGACAGAAAGAACTCTCCAGAGGAGACATTTTGGTGGGGTCTATAAACCTAGATGCTACTGACAGCCTGAATCCCACAGTAAAACAGGGCCACTTGGTTCCCTGGTGATTGTCAGCTCCAATGGCTCATGGAGACAGGTTATAAAGAAGTGAGATGCCCTTATCTGTTTGTGTTCTGCCTAGGCATGAGTTTTCCCACTTCCAAGAATTTAAAAACCTGCCTGCCAGTGTGGTCCTGGGTATGTACATGTAACATCGCATGCAGCGGTCCTTGTTTTCCACGGCCCCAGGCAAAAATAATCCAACAAGCAGTAACACATCATATTGTTCGGTTCCCGCCACCACCTCCAACACCTTCCTCAGTGACGTTCCTCTGTCCTTCCTGCAGACGGAATTGCCCTGGTCTTCCAGCATTCTCAGACTTGTCTGACATCCACGAGACAGTGGGCCAAGCTAGGACACCCACTGCTTTGGCCAGCCTCCGACATGTGATAGAGGCTCAAAAAATACCAATCCTTTTACTCACCTATTTTCCACTGCATCTATTCTTTCCATTGATCCAATTTAAGAAAAAACAATTAAAAAGATACATGTTGCCTCAACCAGTCTGTCCTCTCACACGCTCTCACTCTTGGACAGCAAACTGAAGAAAAGCAATGAAAAATTGTACAGTTGCATGCAAACTGTTCTGGGCGAAAGACCTTGCTTGAGACACAAGCAGAAGGTTAGGAAACCCACATTCCAATTAACTTTGCCACTGATTGATTACTGTGTTACCTCACATAAGACCATTTGCCAGTCAATAGAGGTGAAATCTCATAAAGATTAATGAGTTTGCTTCTAGGTACAAGCAAAATTCTTCAAGCCCACTCTGTTTGGGAGTGAGGGAACTTGTACAAGTAAATATGATAATATCCTACTTGGAATTATGTTTTCACAGTATCAAGGGCTAAACAAACCTTAAAGCCATGGAATGTTGTTGCTTGACATGTAAAATCAAGAAAATTTTCTCCTGTGGTACAGATGCACCACTTTTTTGCAATGAACGTGTTCCTGAAATATTACTTCCAAATAAATTTTTATAAATGATTTATATTTTTAATACTTGGGAAATGTATAGGATATTTCTTATAAATTAAGAAATAATTTTGTATGATGAACAGTAACTATTTCTGTTTCCTAGGTATTCTTTTGATACACTGAGTTGGTGAAAAGTGAAACATTTCTATAATCCGATATTACACCACACACAAAGATTCATATTTTCAAAGTTAGCAGCTAAAATGCCTGTTATATTTGGTGGATAAGAGTGAACAGGACAGAGGGGAAGACAGGGGAGGCCCGACCTTGGATATCTCCAAGGCGTCTATGTGCTCACACAGATTAATTGGTTAACCACTGACTGCCTTACAGCCCCCAAATGTGCATGCTCTCTACAGAATAGAATCAGTGGAATTATGGGCAAATGGACACTTTCAATCAATGTTTTCATTCATTTAAGTAAGGATTTGCAAATAGATTTAGTGAGCACGTGTGTGTGTGTGTGTGTGTGTGTGTGTGTGTGTGTGTATAAAAGGGGAAAAAGGGGAAAAGCCAGGGAGAGAGAAAACAGGACTGAAACAGAAAGCATAGTATTGAAAACAAGTCTTCTACTAACGTCCAAATAAATAAAATTTCAAAACTCAAAGTTTTCTTTACTTTGGAAACTTATACCTTAAAAGCCTTAATAGAAACTAACTAATTAAAATTTTAAAAGTCAGAATGTTCCAGTATGATTCAGTAATTTCACTACTGGGCATTTACCCAAAGAAAACAAAAACACTATTTTGAAAAGATATATGCATCACTCTGTTCATTGAAGCATTATTTACAATAAAAACATTATAGAAGCAGTGTAAGTGTCCATCAAGAGGTGAATGGATAAAGAAGAAGTGATACACACACACACACACACACACACACACACATACACACATACATAATTATAGTGGACTATTACTTGGCCATAAAAAAGTGAAATATTGCCATTTGCGACATGTGTGCATCTGAAGGGTATTAGGCTAAGTGAAATAAGTCAGACAGAGAAAGACAAATACCCATACCATATGCTTTCATTTATATGTGGAACCTAAAACACAAAACAAATGAACAAACAAATGAATAAAAACAGAAACAAAATCATAAATACGGAGAACAAACTGGTGGTTGCCAGAGGACAGAAGATTGGGTGAGGGAAGAAATAGGTGAAGGGGATTAAGAGATACAGAATTCCAGTTATAAAATAAATAAGTCACAGGATGAAAAATAAAAAATGAGGATTCAGTCAGTAATCTTGTAAAAACATTGTATAGTGACAGATGATAACTACACTTATTGGGGTGAGCATAGCTTTAGGTATAGAGTTGTTGACTCACTGTGTTGTGCACTTGAAACCAATGTAAAGATGTTTATCAACTATACTTCAATTAGAAAAAAAAAAAGGTGTTCCAATTACTCATGCTTTAAAATCCTGCCAATTAAGGCATGTTCATTGCCCAAATGTGTTCGTTTGGACTTTAAGTGATTTTTTTATACATACAAAATCTTTTGATAGAAATTTAGAGTCATGTTTTTATTTCAAGTCATCCTCCCTGCCTTTCTTCAAGCAAAATTCTATAAATAATATCACTGGTAATTTCTCATAGTTTTCTCCAGATAATTACTTCCTTGGTTTCTTGAAACCTTAAAGATTATTAGTAAAATGAAAGAGAGAGTAAGAGATTTTATATGTTGGTTACAAGATTTGAGGATTTTTTTTAAACCAGTGATCTAGTTTGGCCTCATGTAAAAAAAGAAATCCTATATCCTATAAAGGATTTAACTAGGGGATACAATATGAAAAGATAATGGACTTGAAAAGAGCTAGTTTGTAACAAATAGCTTCTCTAATTAGGCAGTGTAACATGAAAATTAAGAGTAGGCAAACACCAAATGGTTTTATTAGAAACATCTTTCTATATAAGAATTCTCTTTCTTTTCAAATAAAAATGTTCTTGAGGTAATAACAGTATTTTACTATATAAGATGTAAACAAAGTGGCTTAGTAAACATAACCAAATTTATACTTTCGAATTAATATTATTCTTCAAAATGCTTTTTATTACACACTTATTTAGATGTGCCTACCATTGTTCAAAATATTGTAGTTTCTTTGACATCTTCAGAGCCGATTTTAAGTCACGCAGATTTCTTTATAATTTATCCTTCCTTTGGATCCCAAAAGTATTATCTAGCTTAATCCAGCATTTGTGATCTTTCCAAAAAAATAAAACCTACTCTTAAAGAATGAGCAGTTGCTTCCATTAAGGATATTCCAGTGAGTGGTCTAAAGGCTGTTTCAGAAATTTCAAAATGTTTTGAGCAATGTGAGCTTCATTAAAATACACCCATGACCTTCCAGCATGACTACCTTGAATGATAACCATGTCCAGATTGAACAAATTCCAGTGTTAAAGAAGATTAGATATGTAAACACCTGCATGCCCTGTTCAGTAAGTAGCAGCTTTCTTTCCCTTAAAAAAATCCTTATTATTTTCAAGGCACACCTTTCTTTATGTATGAACACAGCTTGTGTCTTAGGCAGAACAAGGGCTCTCCAAAGATACCAGAGTCCTAATCCCTGTAATATGTTACTTTACAAGACAAAAGGACTCTCAGATGTGATTCAATTAATGAATCTGAAATGATGAGATTATCCGAGATTCTCTGAGTGACCTCAATATAATCACAAAGGTCATTTGAAAAGAGAAGCTGGAGTCAGGGCAGTGAGGGGTGGGGGGAATATGTGGCAATGGAAACAGAGGTCAGAGAGTCAGAGCAGAAAGATGCTACCGTCTTGGCTTTGAAGATGGAAGGAGTGGGGCGCCTGGGTGGCTCAGTGAGTTAAAGCCTCTGCCTTCTGCTCAGGTCATGATCATGATCTCAGGGTCCTGGGATCAAGCCCCGCATGGGGCTCTGTGCTCAGCAGAGAGCCTGCTTCCCACCCCCCTCCGCCCCCCCTCCTGCCTCTCTGCCTACTTGTGATCTCTCTCCTCCCTGTCAAATAAATAAATGAAATCTTAAAAAAAAAAAAAAAAAAGATGGAAGGAGGAGCCACAAACCAAGGAATACAGATCGCCCTAGAAGCTAAGAGCGGCCAAGGAAAGGCATTCTTCCTGGGAGCTGCCAAAAGGTACACAACTCTGAGGACTTCTGACCTCCAGAACTGTAAGATCCTGAATTTATACTGTTGAGTCCACTAAGTTTGTGGTCATTTGTTACAGCAGCAACAGGAAACAAATACATTTGAAGACAGTATTTAATTTCGCCCCCCACCCCCAGACAGACTTGAAGGTGCTGACCTTTTGAGGGCCTTCTGAAAGGAACCAGAAACACAGGTGCAAGGGCAGTCTTCTCCTGCCTGTCTGTGTTGGTGTTTCCATCCTCTGAGGAAAGGATCCTGGCAAGGACCTATTTCCTCTCTGTGGTCACTAAGATGCCAGAGCTCCCAATGCCCCCTAGATAGACTGCTTTGGAGGACCATTTTGGTGCTCTCTGCCATGGGTAAACATACAGGAAAACACTCTTGCATCGTAATTGGTTGTGCTCATTTTGATTCAATCACTACATAAAATTCACCTGCAATAAGGACTGAAAGTGGGATGGTGTACTTGCACTATAAAAAAGAAAAAAAACATGTATTAGCCTGCTTACTTGGGCAATGCTTTTAAAGGGATGTGTTTGTTAATAAGTCATAAATCAGTAAAAGTCTTTGAGATGCATTGAGAATGAAGGGTACAGTCTTAAAGCTGCTAAGACTTCCCCTCTAAAATAAATAAATAAAGGCGCCCGGCTAGCTCAGTCGGTAGAGCATGAGACTCTTAAAATAAATAAATAAAATCTTTTTTAAAAGGAGGGGACATCTGAGGGGGCTCAGTCGGTTGAGCATCCTGCTCTTGGTTTCTGATTAGGTCATGATCTTGGAGTCCAGAGATAGAGCACCCCATCAGGCTCCACACTCAGCAGGGAGTCTGCTTCTTTCTTTCTCCCTCTGATCGAGCCCTTCCCCTGATTGAGCTCTCTCTCTCTCTTTCAAATAATTAAATAAATAAAATTTTTTTTTGAAAAGCTGCTAAGACTTTTTAAGACTCAGACCATGAGAATTCATAAAAACACCAACCTGTGAGAAAATAGTAGGAATTACTTCTGTCCTTCTTCCTGTCCTCCTTCGTCTTTATATCTTGGGGGACAGAGGCCATTTCCAATTCAAGGTCCCTTGAACAGAAAGACAGAATATAGCTGAGCATTTTCTGGAGCCATCAGCTGAGGGATTTTGTGGTCAGTTCAGGAGCTGCAACACCGTCTGGGCCAGAGAGTGTGGACAGAAAGTAAGAGCTGCACAGAACATGTACCTTCAGCTCCTTTGGCTGAAGTCGCCTCGATAGGCAGCTTTAGCAGTACTAGTTACCTCAGTGACAGCAGATCCCCCCAAATGGTTCAGAGAAGCAGAAATTTTTCACCATTCAGCATCTACTATCTGCCAGACAGTGACCTTGCTTCCGGACCTTGCTCAGAAGTTCCCTTCTCAAAGAGTCTTTCCCTGACCACTCTTCAGGTGGTCACAATCTCCTGCCCCATTCAGCATTCCCTCCCCTCTCCCCTGCTTCATTTTTCTCCATAGTTTTTATCACCATTGGAATACTATTGATTTTGATTGCCACTCTGTACATAAGATTACAAATTCCATAAACATAGAGAATTTTTTTATTATTAACTAGATTTCTTATTTCCTAGGATAGTGCTGGGCACCTTCTAGATGCTCCACAAATTATTTTTTACTGAATTAATAAAATATTTAAGGGGGCCTTGTGTGTACCAAGCACCATCTAGCTTCAGAAAATAAAACTGAGTGCAAGAGAGAAAAAATTCCTTTCCTTATGGAGGGTAATTGTGGTTTAGCATAGTAAGTACAATTTGATAATCCTGAGATCAGTGGGAACACCCTGAGGGGGCACTTAATTCAGATTTAAGAAGCCAAAGAGGGCTTCCTGGAGGAAGTGTTGTCTCAACTGAGCTCTGAAAGATAAGTCTGAGTGTACCAGGGGAGGGGTATTGAGAGAGATGGACATGGGAACTCCGGGCAGAAGGAACAGCCGGGGCAAAGAAGTGAGTTGAGAAGGACCATGACATGTTAAAGAAACTAAAAATGCTTCTGCATGGAGTTTGAAAGAAGAATGGTCAAAGAAGAGAATGAAGGGGCAGCTGGTGACAGATCATAAAGGGACTGATAAACCACGTTAAGGGACTTGGGCTTTATCCTGAGAGTTTCTAAAGTAGTAATGATATGATGAGATTTGCAATTTAGAGAGTTCATTTGCATGTCCTGATGAGGAGGGAGCAAAAAAGACAAGGCAAGTAAAGAGGTTCTAGAGAAATATAAGTGGCTAAAAGATAGGACTTGGTGACTTACTTGATATGTGCATGAAGAAGGATCAATCCATGTTTTATTCACCCATGTGTGTAGCAAATATTTATTGAGCATATATTATATATACCTTTCCATGAGTTCTAGATGTAGAGCATAAAGAAGATCCTGTTCTTGACCTCATGAAGCTTCTCTTCCAAGTTATACTTAGTTTCGATTTCTTTCTCTCCCACCAGAACTTGAGGGAGTGACATGTGCAGACATGGGTAAGAGAGTTCTAAGGAAAGGGAACAGTATAAGGGTGAAGGCTCTGAGCATGGCATGTTCAAGACACAGAAAGAGCGAATGAAGTTTCCGGCAGTTAGAGATGACACTGAAGAAGGAAGTAGGAGCCAGATTACATAAGGCTAGTATGTATTATCTTATAAGGCTATTATATAAGATCATTAATATTATATATTATAAGATCAAGGAAAGCATTTTGGACTTGTTCTAAGAAAAATCATCAGAACATGCAGCTCGGGGGATTGATGTGACCTAACTGATATTTTTAGAACACTGGGGCTGTGGCTGCTCGTGGAGAGTTGACTGTACAGGAGCAAGAGGGGTCATAGTTTGACAGTTAGGAGGCCACTAACTGAAAGGTGCAGTGACTTGGAGCCAAGTGCTAACCACAGAGGTGGCTAGAGCTTGCAGGATACATTTATAAGATAAAGCCAGTAGGGTTTTCTGAGTATTTGTATGGGGGACATTTGCGAGGAAAAGAAGAGTCAGGAATGATTCCTTGGTTATTGGTCTCAGCCTCTGGGTTGTGCCATGCGGTGAAATGAGGAACATGGGGGAAGAGCAGATGTGGAGCTGAAAACCAAGATTCTGCTTTGGCCACATAGGCTTGAGCTTTCTGTTGCATATCCAGGCAGAGCTTGCTATATGTGGCTGGGGATATGTATCTGGGGTTCAGGAGAGAGGTAGGGGCTTGGATTATTAATTTAGAATCATTTTTAAATAGATGAGGCTGAAAGTTATGGTCTGATTCCATCACCAATGGGGTGAACGTAAATGGAGAAGAGAAAGAAACTGAAAGCTTAGCCTTTCGACCTGCCAGCATTCAGAGACTGAGGAAAGAAGAGAACCAGAAAAATGTGATAGACCCTGGAAGCAAGTCAGGGAAGTGTTTCAGGAGGAAAGGAGTGACCGCTTGGATGTCAGAGTTCGGGATTCAGACCTGAGCAACTAAGTCTCCGGCGGTCCTATTCAGCGGGGGAAGAACAGTATGGAGACAAAGATGTGAGTTATGTTCCCACCATGCTGAGCTGTAGGTATTTTTGGTACACCCACACAAGATCAGCAGGCTCTAGAGTCTAAGAGATGGGTCCAGATTTGAGATGTAGATTTGGAAGTCATCAGCAGAGAGATGACTTCTGAAACCAGAACAGTAGGTGACATCACTCGGAGTAAGTGTGGAGAGATGGGAACAGACACTATGGCAAAGTCCCGAAAGCAGAGCATATGAGAAATGGGAGAGGATCCAGGAACCCTAGACGAGGAACTCATAACAGAGTCCGACAAGGAGGCTTGAGAGATGAAGTGATGGATGGGAAGCCTGGCAGGTAAGAGCACCAGCAGGAGGGAGTGTCAGATGCTATGCTGAGTACAGTATGGACTAAAATGTCTCTGCTGGGTTCAAAAACAAGAAGTGTATTTTTGAGCAGTTTTGATGGTACTTGGGAAACAGAATCCAGATTGCACTGAATGGCTGACTGAAGTTGAAGGAGATGGAAACAGTGGCTGAATACAACTCTCATGAAGAAGTTTGGCAAGAATGGAAGTAAGAGGTGGGTGACAGCCAGAGGGTGGCATATGTAGAATATGAAAATGAGAGTGTCAAGGACTGGGCCCTCAGACATACAACTTTGAGGGACAAAAAGAACAAAATGAGTCCAAAGAAAGAAAATAACGAAAGAAAGAAAGAAAGAAAGAAAGAAAGAAAGAAAGAAAGAAAGAAAGAAAGAAAGAAAGAAAGAAAGAAAAAACATACACACAGAAGGAAGGGGCAGAGAGGCAGGCGGGAAGAAAAAAGACATGAATCAGGAGAGGAGAGAATTCAATGGGAGAATGATTAGTAATGCCAAATGCTGCAGAAGGTTTAGTCAAAAGCAACAGCACAATGTAGCTTTGGTGATCCTGGCCAAGAGAAGTGTCAGTATCTCTGTATCTTGAGAAATGAATGGGGCCAAGATACCAGAGGCAGTGGCAGTAGATTAATCTTTCAGAAAGCTGGCTGTGAAGAGGGAAAAATAAACAGCTACAGAGCTATTGGGCCTCCAGGGTAAAATCAGCACAGGCCCACATGGCAAAGGAAAATAGCCCACAGAGAGGAAAGGATCAAGAAGGATTAGGATAGTCACTGGAAGCCAGGTCCCTTGAGGAGCAGAACGGGAGGGTCCCAAAGAACAGAGGACAGAGTCAGGTTCAGGGCCAGGCAAGTTCTAGGGGAACACTGGCTGTGAACTTCAGGAAAGAGATGTGTGTTCATTGGCATCTGCCTGCTTGGACCACAATGTAGAATGGCTTGTTCACTCTGGTATCTGCTGCACCTCTAGCAATACTGAGCATGCAGTAGGCACTCAATAAACACCTGTTGAATACATAAATAAATGATGAGTATAAGGCAATGAAAATCCAATTTTGTCTTTTTTAATAAAACCTGGAAGAGTTGAGTTAAACCTAGAAGTAGAGCCCAAAAAGTACAAGATGTTCTCCTGTAGCTTTTGAAATTGTTTCCGCCTGCTGTTTTAATGCTGGGAGGAATCAAAAGTAATGCAAAATTAATGTAGAATTAATATTTCATCAGAAAACTTTCATTTCCTTCAATATGTGCTTTGAAATGTGTGCTTTCTTTAATGTTATTGTTAATGTTCTTCTGTTCGATGATTTTTATAAATAGGAAATACAAGTTAGTAGTACTGGGCTGACTTAAGGCAACCACTTCTCCAAAAACACTCTAGATAGCCACAGTATCAAAGACCATCGCTAAATCCAACTATTCTAATTCCTTTTTTTTTTTTTTTTTGCATTCTGCAAAAATGTTGGATATATAAGAAAAAAAAAGTATGACTAGGTTTGTGATTGTCTTCCTGGGAAGAGGTATGATGTCACTAAGTGGATATTGATGAATGGATGTTTTCAGCAAAATAGAGCCATAGTTCCCACAATTGCCAAACTGTGGAAAGAGCCAAGATGCCCTTCAACAGACAAATGGATAAAGAAGATATGGTCCATATATACAATGGAATATTACACCTCCATCAGAAAGGATGAATACCCAACTTTTATATCAGCATGGATGGGACTGAAGGAGATTGTGCTGAGTGAAATAAGTCAAACAGAGAAAGTCAATTATCATATGGTTTCACTTACTTGTGGAGCATAAGGAATAACATGGAGGACATTAGAAGGAAACGAAAAGTGAACTGGGGGAAATCGGAGGGGGAGGCGAACCATGAGAGCCTGTGGACTCTGAGAAACAAACTGAGGGTTTTGGAGGGGAGGGGGTAGAGGTTTGAGTGAGCCTGCTGGTGGGTATTAAGGAGGGCACGTGTTGCATGGAACACTGGGTGTGGTGCATGAACAATGAATCTTGGAACATTGAAAAAACAAAATTAAATTAAAAAATATAAAAATAAAATGGAATGCTAAAAAAATAATAAATAAATAAATTTTAAAAAATAGAGCCATAGTTTATGCTACAATGAACGGAAAGCAGCAGTTCCCGTTCTGGTGATATGATTCTAATTCTCATACACTTTTTCTTATAACCTGTGCCTTATTTAATACAAAAAATGCTGACAACCAGTGAGTACTTTTTTAATACCCTCAGAGTCTGCCCGCTCGCCCAGAGTGCTCTCAGTGTAAGAAAGAGCACATGAGCCAGCTAGACAAGTCGAGGCTGACCCCACCTAGACCAGTGTTGCTCTAACTGGATCCAATATAGTTTCTGCCCCACCTGGACCTTGCCTGCTTTACTCACTCTGTACAAGAAGAGTGGCAGGCCGGGGATCATCTTGGCTCTGACACTTACTACTGTGTGACTTAAAGTAAACTACCTATCATCTTCGGTACTCTGATTTAGCATCTGTAAAATGGGGAAAATAAGAACCTAGCATTCTGCCTGTTCTATGGTAGACATTCAGTAGATGTGAACTCCTTGCTTTCTACTCTAAAATCCGGTGTACTGATAATCAGAGCTTGTTCTTAAACCTGATTCAAGGTCCAGTGATGCCCACCCAGAAGGAACTTGTCCTCTGGCAAGCTCTGCTCTCACCTGAGGCAGATTTCCCTACAGCAGAACTCGAGAGTACATGGCTCCTAATTATCTGTTTTCCAGGGGTCACCTAGATTTCTAGGTTCTTGTCCTAGATTTTCAGTGCAGGGTAGTGTCTTTTTTTCCCCTTTTCTTTCTTTCTGTTTTTGAGAGTTGAAGCCAAAGAAGCAAAGTGAATGTATTTTAACAGCTAGGAAGTTCTGATGGACTGGCACAAGGAGACATAGAAAAGTCACACGCTTAAATCCTTACCAGTAGTAACAAGAGAAGTAGTTTGGTGAAAATCTTTTTCTAAGTCTCGGAAATAGGACATTTCCTGGAAAATGGCTGTCATATAATCAGCACAATGACACATTTTATTAGTTTGGCTCTCTTGGGCAACATGATGGAAATACGTCTCCATCTAATATGAATATTTTAAGACAATAAAACCTAAGCATTAAGTCCTAAGGTATAGGGTTGCTGAGGGTGGAGGCATTATGAATAGAATAGCTCTGAGAGGAAAAATATCCGAGAGGTGGAGGGAAGGAGGGCGTCTACCAGAAGAGTCTCTTTCTGATGAAAGATATTCCCAGTTGGATTTTTCAAATGCCCCTGGGATGGGTACGTGTCCAGGCCACTGAATGAAAGTGGTTCTTGATTGCGTATGAATGTGCAATTTCCAAATTATATTCCACTCTCTTCAGCTGGACTGTCTGCTAAAAAAGGACTTTTGTTGTGTCTGTGATACTGAAGATTGTCCTTTTTTAAGATCCTTCCCTGTTAATGTTTCAGTTTTACTCACCAGAGATGAATTTATAATATATATCACTTTTAGAAACACGGGAGAATTGCCAATTAGAAGCAGAGGAAGGGAGAGTAGGAAAATGTTCTCTTTCCTGGAATCACCTATGAGTCGCCTCAGGTTTAGCCTCTGACAGCTGGGCCACGTGAGGGGAGCCTTTTTCCCTGTGAATAGCCTGAGGGGAGCACTAATGAGGAGCCCAAGGCTGGCAGAGGAGTCTCTTTTTGGCACACAATTAGAAAGAGGGATGAGATCACCTCCTCATTATGCTCTCCTGGAATGGAACCGTTGGGTGGCGGGTTTTGTGTTTTGTTTTACTTTTTTTACAAACCATCTGCTTCCCTTGAGAAAGACTGATCTGACTCTTGTAGGTTTTTTACACTCTCATAACATGTGTTGTTGTATGTATTTTGAAAGCTGTATATACTCAAGAGAGGAAATTTGGAAACCACAAAGAATTTGGACAGTGGGGTTGTGACAATCCAGTTATCTTATCCAAAGATGACCATTGTTAATGTTTTATGCTTACAGATTCTGATTTTCTCCTTCTAGAGATTTTTATATCTGTATGTAGATCTTTGAGTAAGGAATGAACATTTATGTGAATGTATATGTTAGCCAAACCAAACATGGTATAGAAGGAAGATGGAGGAACTCCTGTTTTCCCCCATTATACCACACAGGCCCAGGGGGACGTCCATTCTCTTCCAAACACTGCGAGAATGGAAGAAAACTCTTCTTTTTCTCTGTCCCTTCTTACTTCACCCCAAAGAGGAAATAGCTAATTCAATATCCCATAGGGAACTTTACCACTTGGTGGGGTTGTTATGTCTTAATAGGAAAGAAAAAGGAGGAAAAAACTGTCATCCAAATGTTTCACTTCTGCCTGCTTTGTGGATTGTCCCTTGCTAGAAGGACCCCCAAGACAGAGGCCTCAGCTTGATGGCTGTTTTCCCTGGTATATCTGCCTAAGAAAGATTAGGCTAAGTTAAAATTGAAGTGGGAAATAGGAGGCAAGACTGTCTTCTGCAAACCAGACCTAATATTAATACAACTGGCATCTAATCTCCATTTGGTTCTTTGGGTATCTTATTTGACCAAGAGAAACTGTCAATATTCAACCAATTTGGCCTACAAAAATAGCCAATCCAAATGGGTCAAGCTATTATTTTCTGCCAGACAGATTCTGGAGGTGAGCAGAAGTAAGTGATTGGAACCACAAATATGCAACATTAAAAAAAAAAAACAACAGTACAGGTAGCTTGTTAGCCAAAAAAGATAGCCTCTAAATATAGACATTTTGTCAGAGTGACTCAGTTTTTCTGAAGATATTTAAGGCCCATAAGATAGAGCTAAAGGACAAGCCATGTGGATTCTTTAAGTCTGTAAGAACAAAATGCAAATGCTAGGGAGATTTCCTGAAATTCCTGTTTTGGATTTGCAGAGCAGTTCTCCCATCCAGGTTGCCTACATTTTTTATTATCATCATGTTGCAAAGCTTGTAAGCACACAAGTCAGAAAACATAAAATAGCATGACAGGCTAACTTTATGATCCTTATGATGCTCTGGTATTTGTTCCTTTTCATAAATTAAAGTAACTCTTTGAAAGGGATAAAATCTAAGTCACAAATTTGATCTTTTGGAAGAAATCACTTCTTATGGAAAGAAGTAGCCTACTAGTCTTTTGCTGTACCTCCAGGCAAAGTTACTGATTTTTTTAAAAAATAAAATGAATTTTGTTTATACTTTGGATTAATTTGGTGAAACCGTAGAACTAACTAAAAAAAAAAAATTTAACAATAGCCTAAATGTACCATTTACTTTAAGTGCTATGTGACTGTCTACATTTTCTGTTTTGATTAAAACAAACAAAAATACTAGGGGCTCCTGGGTGTCTCCGTTGGCTGATGGGCCAACTCTTGATTTCAGCTCAGGTCATGATCTTACAGTCATGAGATCAAGTCCCACAACAGGCTCTGAGCTCATTGGGGAGTCTGCCTGAGGGTTCTCTCTCCCTTGCCCTCTGCTCCTCCCCCAACTCATACTCACCACTCTCCCCCCCCCCTTTTTTTTTAAAGATTTTATTTATTTATTTGGCAGAGAGAGATCACAAGTAGGCAGAGAGGCAGACAGAGAGAGGGGAAAGCGGGCTCCCTGCTGAGCAGAGAGCCCGATGCGGGGCTCGATCCCAGGACCCTGAGATCATGACCTGAACCGAAGGCAGAGGCTTTAACCCACTGAACCATCCAGGTGCCCCATTCTCTCTCTCTTTCTAATAAATGAAAGTGAGATAGAACTAGCGACACAGAAAGAGAGAGGATGCAGTAATCCAATGATATGTGTGATGTTGGCAGGCTTATGGTGTATCACACCACAAGTGAGGTTGTTGTACTTTGCATGGTTATGAGATATGTCATGGGGACAGGATTTATGTTATTTGCCTTATTTAATCATTTTGCACTAATTTTGAGAGTCATGTAGCACAATTACACTTAACCATCAGAACTTATATTAACATGCTGGCGATTGTACGATGAAATTCTGTATAAGTCAGAAATGTATCATCATAATCATCTAAGTGTAATTGGCCTCAACTAGTCAAGTTAAGTAGTGGCTCTGAGTCCTGCCACCTACGTTTACTCACAAAGACACTGTAGAGACATAGACACATATCAACTAAATATACACATGATAAAACATAGACACACATCAAGTAAAGTTTGAAGGGATAAAATTTATATTTTGTGCAAGAAATAAGTGAAGTAAGATTAGTGGAATGACGAGCAAGAAAGTCATGGGAGCAGCAGAATTAGAGACAGAGTAAAGCCAGAAAAAGTTCATTTTTTTTTTTTTCAGCAAGCATTTACTGGGCATCTACTAAATCCGAGGTTCTAAGTGAGACACTGGAGGAAAATAACAGTGAAGGAAGAATGACCATGTTAGAGGAGAGAAGGGACTTAGGAGTGAGCATGAAAACCAGATTGAATGTATCTGAATCCAGACAGAGGTGGTCTGGGGAGAGTTGGCAAATGGAGTTAGCATAGAAAGGAAGAGAGACGCTTAAGTGGGAATTGGCAAGAAGAGGGTATGTGTGTGTGTGTGTGTGTTTAGGAGAGAGCATAACAAAATGTGACTGAAGACTTCCAGGAAAGATCCAGTGGTAAGACATTGGCTGAAGCTGAAAAGACAGGGAGGGAGAGAGAGGAGAAAAAGTTAAATGATGCTGTGATCCTCCAATATGTACTTAAAAATATATATATAATGTTATTTAATGTTAACTTCTGTTGACTTAAAAGCAATATCAACACAGACTTTTAAAGTTATTATTAAATAACTTTCGCAAGCTGCACTTGAACTCTGTGAAGTCTAGGAATCCAGATACTAGTATTTTAGCCCCAACTCTGGCACTAACTTGCTTTATTATTGGAGGCTCAGTTTCCTTACCCATAAAATGGGTATAAATCATAACTCCTTTCAAGTGCTGTTTTTGGAGATAATGTAAAAATAATGTGTTTTGCAAACTATAAGTTTATAACAAATAAATACAAACTATGCAAAATAAAAATAACATTTACAACTTACTATAAATGTTATTTAAAGCTACCAAGTTTAAATAATAATCTTGGAGCTATCACCTTGGCTTCAGAGAATATGCCCCAGCCACTGATCATGGTACGCCCCAGTGCCTCCATCAGTAATATCAGACAACGTGGGATCGTAGACCTCTCTGGCGGGTAGCGTCTAAAGACTAATGATGTGGAAGAATTAGTTTAAATCTTTCAGATACAAAAGATATAAATCTAAGGTTGTAATGAACACTTTTCTTTCCACGGTATTCTTAGTGTTCTTTGAGATTTTTCAGAGCATAAAAAAAAAGGATGAAATCTTGCCATTTGCAACAACATGAATGGCACTAGAGAGTATAATGCTAAGTGAAATACGTTAGTCAGAGAAAGACAAATACTGTATGATTTCACTCATATGTGGAATTTGAGAAACGAAACAAAAGAGCAAAGCGAAAAGAGAGAGAGAGGGAAACCAAGAAGTCAACTCTTAACTACAGAGAACAAACTGATGGTTTCCAGAGGGGAGACGGGTGGGGGGATGGGTTAAGTGGCCTATGCGGATTAAGGAGAGCACTTGTACTTGCTCTTGGAAGTATGGAATTGCTATATTGTACACCTGAATGTATGTTAACTAACTGGAATTTAACTAAAAACTTATAAAGATAAACAGAAAAGGGAAAAAAGATAATTATAAAATACCATTCATTTGCTTATTTTTTGGTGTTAATATTTTATCATTTCTTTTTGGATATAGAAAGGTATGCAAAGAGGGGCGCCTGGGTGGCTCAGTGGGTTAAAGCCTCTGCCTTCGGCTCAGGTCATGATCTCAGGGTCCTGGGATCAAGCCCTGCATCAGGCTGTCTGCTCAGCAAGGAGCCTGCTTCCCCCTCTCCCTCTGCCTGCCTCTCTGCCTACTTGTGATCTCTCTCTGTCAAATAAATAAATAAAATCTTAAAAAAAAAAAAAAGAAATGTAGGCAAAGAAAGGTGAGTCTACTAAAGATTAATGACCAAATCAGAACGGTTTTGTTCTTTGTCCTTTTTTTGATAGTCCCAATTGTGGGCATCTGTTATCACACTTCTTTTATTACTCCAACAACTACTTTGCTAAGGAGTTAAGCCACCAGAAAACTATTGGAAAATTATTTTGTCAATATGTTTCATGCTATATGACCACAGGGAAAAGGCTGGAGCCAAAAAAAAAAAAAAATCACTAAAAAGTAATAGCCTGTTTACTAACAGAAGCTCCCAAATGTTTATTTTCTTCTGTAGTTACAGATGCAGTGATGAAATCTCTACCTGTGGCAATCCCTGTCATTGATCTTCATTAAAATGTTGTTTTAAAAAAAAAACCTATGACAAAACTCCCACGGATACCAACAGTTTGAGTGACCTTGAGCATATCACTTCATCTGTTGGAACTTCTGAGTCCCTAGCTTTTAAATAAAGGCAGTGGGTGGAGTCTAGTTGATTCTAAACTGGGAGGAGTTGTAAATGTATATGAGCACTTTTTTTTAGTGGCCAGTGCCCAGCGATGCTGAATGCCCTGCAGAGAGCTTGGGGCAATCCTGCCTAATACACTGCCCCATCCGAAATGCCAGCAGCAGCCTGGATTAGCCCAAATGTCCTTCCCACAGTCAGTGATACCAGGTCAAGTGTCTGTCCATTCATTAATTCATTCAGCCACCCATTATTGATCCCCTACTGTATGCTGGGCACCAAGCTTCCCTAGTTGAATATTCCAGAAATTGTATTGTACTCCTTGAATTGTACCCTTCTTTATTCCTTCCCCTTCCCTTTATTAAAGGTCTTCCCCATCCATAGGACCACCTGATACGTACAAGTAAGTATTTTTCAGTTCAAACCATTAAAGGCATAGATCCCAGGACTCATCCGGTGCTTTGGGGCTTCTAATAGCATTGAGAACCAAAAAGACTCCCTCCGTCCTCCCCACAGTTTGAGTGATGGCCTGGTTCGCCTTTAATAATTCAGGAACAGAAGCCCTCAGCTCCACTGACCAAGGGCTTCCAGCTGGACAGTGAAATCCAAATTGTGGAGCCTATAGCTAAGTATTTCAACTGTTGATTCAATCATTCCTAATTTTTATTTTTTTTTTTTTTGAGATTTCATTTATTTATTACAAGTAGATCACAAGTAGGCAGAGAGGCAGGCAGAGAGAGGGGAAAGCAGGCTCCCTGCCGAGCAGAGAGCCTGATGCGGGGCTGGATCCCAGGACCCTGAGATCATGACCTGAGCCAAAGGCAGAGGCTTTAACCCACTGAGCCACCCAGGCGCCCCCATTTCTAATTTTTAAAACAAAACACACCACCTGTTTTTTGTCCAGTGAATAATTTTCACTGGCAAACTCAAATTTCCTAATATACTTCAATGGCATTTGAAGCCAGTTGTACTAACTGCCTTAGAGCGTTTTACCTTATCGAGTAGGATCATTAACTTGCTAATTAACTGTGCAGTGAGCAACCCTGTGCTATCCTGCAATCCTAGTGGTGGCTGCCACCCCGCACATTCCCCGGGGAGCGCTGTGACCTCTGGACTCAGACCCCAGGCAACATGCTGTTACTCAGCATTCACACAGCCCTCCATCACCTGTTGTCTCACAGCGCCCCAGGGAAAGCTTACAGTTCTGAGTGCTTGCGTTGCAAGGGAGACCAAGGCACAAAGAAGCCTGGGAGTCTGCCAGATCACAAAAACCTTTTGGGAAGGAGGGGATTCTGAGTGCTGTTTATGGTGCCAAAAGTCATGCTGATGGGCAGGCATGCTTTGCAAATATACAAGTATTTTTCATCCTTTAAAAAATCTTGGATGTTACCGATCGTTAAAAATCCTGTATGTACTTGTTCAATCACTATCATTGGGATACTTCTCATCAACACAGTAGGGTCTGGGTACTGAGAATGTAGTCCTGCTCTCGTAGACCTCTGGACACATGGGGAAGTCAGACATGGCGCCCGTAATTCTGTACTCATTACGTATTGTTGCAGTTATCACTGTAAAGGACACAAGACACAAGGAAAGCATGGATGGACTTGACCTAGCCTGAGAACCGAAGAAGCTTCCTTGAGAAGGCAGTATATAAGCGCAGGCCTGAAGGAAAAGGAGGCAGGAGTTCGGGAATTCAGATGGGGCATTCCAGGTAGAGGGGGATGCATGATTGAAGACCCTGAGGTAGGACGGAAAGGCTTTTTCCAGGTAGGATAGGAGGCCAGGTTAGTCCAGGTGGCAAAATGGGAGAGGGTGGCATGAATGCCTTTGAGATGTTTGGAAGACAGAATTGGCAGAACTTGGTGACTGAGAGGATATAGGCAGTAAGAGTGGAAAAGTACAGGGATCACTGCCCCGCACCTGACTTGGGCGGGGTGAAGTCACTTGGTTAGGGTTCTAGCAGAGGAGTGGTGCCGGGCGGTGGGACAGGATCACCCGTTTCCGTTCGGCACATGGACTTCGAAGTCCTGTGGGACATAGTTTGTCTAGTGGAGACCCTGGCTCACTGGAGTATCCGAAGATCACTGTGTCGTACTAGGGCGCAGTAGGCATAGTTCGTTCTGTGGGGCCCAGAGCATGTGTTTGGAAGCACGATTACAGACTCTTGTAATTCAGAAAATATTTTCTCATGTATTATGTCTAAGCTCCTCAGTGAACGTTGGAGGAAGTCAGTGAGTATAATACTAGCAGGAAATTGAGGCTTCCTGAGTTTGTGATTTGCCTGAGGTCACACTACTCTGAGGGAGGATCTGGTACTCAAATTCAAATCTTCGCACTCCAGGCATAAGGGTCTCCTCATTTCACCACAGGAACTTGCTACATGATTGGGGCCAACTCTCTCCCAACTCCTGAGGCTTCTGTGTCAGATGGAGTCTCACTATGAGCACAAAATATGTAAGAAATGAAATAAAAAAAATTTTTCTTCTATACTCTTTATTCTTCCCCCTCTCTCTTTACTCTTTTTTACAACAGTATTTTTCAAGTATTGTAAACTTGAGAATCATATTTGTGTTTATATTTAGAGCAAATATATTTACAAGTAATAAGGAGATAGTTATCTGGGGGGAAATTAAGTTCAGCTTTTGTCTAAATTCTAATAATTTATAAAACATGGTAAGACCTCTGCCTCCTCACCTCCCACGCCCAGATTTACTCCTAAAATAGTGGAACCTTCTAAAAATGGCTCAGCATATTCTCCCCTCATATAAGGAGTTCTGGGGGAGTCTGGGCACCGAGAAAGATGGGAGGCAGAGCTTCCCTGACCCAGTCGGGGCAGGAGACTCTTCACCACCGTCCTGTCTTATCCATTGGCCTTCTGCCCTTTCCCTCACAGCTTGGGAGATGTTTAAGTAGTTTGTGCTTTTTTCAGAGTCTATTTAACTGAATCAATTCTGGGTCTACACAGACACTCAGGTTCAGGGGAAATACCTTCTCTACAGGGCTAAGTTGTTTTTCTTTATTATGTGGGAATCTTTCCTCTGAACCTCCTGTTGTTGCTTATCTCCTTCCCTACAGCTCTTGGACTGCTTTGTGATCCCGGTGGTGATTTTGCTGTCCTGGTTCTTCCTGCTGATCCGGTACAAGGCTGTGCATTTCCTGGGCATCGTGGTCTGCGTCCTGGGAATGGGCTGCATGGCAGGGGCGGATGTCCTCGTGGGAAGGCATCAAGGAGCAGGTGAGTCCCTAGGTGTTCACCCCGTTATGTGCCTTATGCGTGAGGCCAAGGCAAGACATGGAATGTTCGTGGTGGGGTAGAAACAAGGAAGCTGGTCTTGCCAGTGCCTGTGTCTGAGTCACGTTTGTTCCTCAACACCTCGAATAGTAGCACGTGGGAGGTGCTTAATCCATGTTTCTTGAGTAAATGAAGGAGGCAAAATACAAACTTTCTGCCCTTTCTACATGCATTCAGAAACATTCGGATGGTGTTTAAAATTGGGGCTCAGGACCCATTTGGAAGATATTTTGGGAGGCCATTGCTGCCTGGCCCAAACCAGCTTGTTAGACTTGATGCTCGTGGTCCTCTCTTGAACTGCAAGGGCCTTCCTCCCACCTCACCCTCCAACTCTTTCTTTCTCAAGTCAGGGAAAGACTGAGTTTTCAAACCACTGGGTGGTTGGTACATAAGCTAAGAGTGGATGTTTGAAGTTTGAAGACTGAATTGGGAATACTTAATATTTTTATGGGGGGGAGCTAAGTTTAGTCTCCTTGTGTGTGTTTTTTTTTGTTGTTTATTTTTTTGGTGGGAAGGATTTGTGGTTATCATTCACAGCTTGTAGACCTGTAAGGTAAAGTGTCAAGATTTACACATCAAATTGCTATGAATCTGATGGGGATCCTAATTCAGGATGGTTTCCAGAGGATACTTTTTTCAGCCTTACAGTTCTTTAAAATGTACAAAAATTCTTATGCTACATAAGGTTTTGGAAAACAGAAAAAAAATGACCTCCTTTGTTACTATCAAGAATGGGATAGAAAGTATTCCCATTTCTATAGTTCTTGGACTTGACCTTACTTCTAGGGAATTAGATGATAATCAAAATTATTTGTCATAATGAACCTAGGTTGTAGGAAGTACCTGAAATAAATACATTTTATATTTTTATGTTGCATCATAGAACACTGTAGCTGAAACAGACCTTGTTCAACAACTTTACATGTGACCCACAAGAACACTAAGATACAGGGAAGCGAAGTGAGTTCCCAAGGTCACAGAGCTACAAGAGCAGGGTCTAGAATAGAACCCAAGGCTCTTGAACTCTGGGGGAGGCTTCCTTCCATCCTGCACATCCCTGGAAGCTAAAGATACAACACAGAGCAAAGAGAGAAACAGCTTTGGTCCTCATAAACCCACTGCCTACACAACATAATCAACCCTAACTCAACAGATGGGCTAAAATACACACACCAGCCTCTCCTAGATTCTTTTCTATGAAACACTGGTTCCATGGGCTATCACTCTATGCCCATGTGATCCTGATATGGATAATCTCTTTGGACCAATCAGATAGTTTTTTTGTCTGATACAATGTGGCTAGTGGTTCTAAAGTCATAATTTAATTACACTTTCTCAGCTTTACTAAAAGGACTGAAACATAGACTAAGCAGAAGCATGTGCCCTTATTTATGATTTATGAAAATTCTGCTTTCCAGACCTTAACCATTGACCACCTGCTGTCATCTTGCATTTCCTGGTCAAGGAAGACAATTGCCTTGATAATCTGAATGGTTAAAGCCCAGAATGTTAAGCTAAATTGAATTGATTTCACTAGGCTGTATTCACTACTCCTAGGGACAAAAAAATGTCCTTGATTTCAAATACAGTATTAGGAGAGGAGTGATACTATTAATGAAAAGAAAGTAAGTCCATTTGAGGGTCTTGCAAAAGTAGTAATTTTTAAAAACAATGCAGAGTAGCTCAAACATACTAGAGTGGGTTTTATCTGTTTAAGACACACAGCACCCTCCTTTTTGTGATATATGAAGTCTTCATGTTAACAATTAAAGTTTATCATCACAAAAAAAATAAAATTTATCATCACAGAGTACCTTCCATGCTAGAGCAATGGTGCCCAAGTACATGGTATGATGTTCTAGAGGCAGCCCAAATATAGGATCCAAGGGCTTATTTTACAAAATAAATTAGGCAAAATAAATTAGGCAGCAATTTAAGCTGTCATGCAAAATATTTGAAAAAAGAAAAAAAAAACCACTCTGGTTTTAAGGACAATCTAATCTTAAAATTGGCATGCATCACCATGCAAAATAGTCCATTTGTTTTCACCTTTACAGTAGAATTGGCTCAATGTTGCTACTTAGCCAGGGACAGAACTTTTCTGAAATACTTCATTCACTCATCAGAACTTCAGTCAGACATTCAACTCAATATAAATCGTGATCCCCAATCAAGAGCTTTTCATAGGAAAAGAGACTGTCTGACTTTATCCTTTTTTTTATCGCTCGATGCACGGTTCACCTTAGCTTGGGATTTTGAAAATTCTCTCCTCAAGCAAGGGGATAATGGCCTGTTCAAAGTTACTCTGACTTCATTATAATTAAAGTAATTGCTCTAATTCTCCTCATTAGGATGTTTCTTCCTCATTTTGATTTAAGCCCTGCTAAAGGAAGCGTCGCAGGTGGCGGCAGGCTCGGGATGTACATATCAGGGATGGTGCTTCTGATGAAGCTCTCCCAGCACCTTTGCCCACCGCAGACACAAGTGGAAAGAAGGCACCCGCAGCCTGTGGTCCTGGGGGGCTCTGCCTCGGCACCTGTGCAAAGTGGGAGAGGAAGGGAAGAAAGTCTACAAAGTGGGAGGGGAAGGGAAGAAAGTCCCAAGACTAAGAAAAAGCTTAATTAAAACAGCTCCTTATTATAAAATATATTTCTTGCTCTCCACAATATCATATTTCTACTATAATACTTTTATTCCCTCTTATAGTTCATTTATTAAAGATGTTAGATACCTGGAATAACATTTTTTCTTATTACTAGACATAATTTTATAGTTATGTCAAGGAAGAGAAGACATTTTCAAGGAGGAACATTTTAATTAAGCACAATCAGAAACAAAGAGTGACCATTTTTTTTGGTGCCATGCATTATCTCATTTAATCCTCCTACCTATGCAAAGAAAGTTTTCTGATTCTCACTTTTGGAGCTGAAGAAATCAAGGCTAAGGGAGATGAGATGCATGTGCAAGGACACACCAGTACTAAATGGTGTGGCCTAGATGTGAATCTAGTTGTATAGCTGTTCTATTGCAGTAAATTAGGAGAAATGACTGTCCCAGATTGTTCAGTGGGAAGGGGTTTCCTCAGATGAGGGAATTTAGTACTAAAACCAAGAGAGTACCAGAAAAACAAGGTGGTTGGTCACATTTGAAACTCAAAAATATTCAGCGGGATGGGTTCATTTTCCTAAATCATGAGAATAGTCTTTCAACACTCCGGAATAGTATAATTCACCGTTTAGTTCTCGATCTGGTAAGTAGCGGTTTTCCCGGGAGGCTGACTCCAGCAAGCTCTCCCGCCTTCCAGGGTCTCTTCTCCTCTGTCTGGTCCTTACCAGGAGTGGGAATTTGCCTTATGAAAAGTGACATCATTACAGCTTTGAACCTTGAACAGCATGCTTTTGAAGTGCACGGGCTCACTTGTACATGGATTTTTTTTTTTTCCAATAAATACGGTACGGTACTGTAAATGTATTTTCTCCTCTTGATTTTCTTAACATTTTCTTTTCTTTAGCTGACTGTATTGTAAAATACGGTGTATAATACATATGACACACAAAATACGTGTTAATTGTTTATATTATCGGTAAGACTTCTGGTTAGCACTAGGCTATCAGTCGTTGAGTCTTTGGGAAGTCAACATTTATATGCAGTCGTTAAGTCTTTGGGAAGTCAACATTTATATGCAGATTTTTGACTGCACAAAGGTCAGCACCCCATCCCCTGCATTGTTCAAGGGACACCTGTAAATATACACTCTCCCAAGGTGACCACAGAGGCGTGAATGAAGAGGTCATTCCCCAAGCCCAACCCAGATTCTTTCATGTGAAGTCATCGCCTATAGAATGCTCAGTGCTCCCAAATGAACGCTGAGAACCTGGTTCTACGGTTTTAGTTTGTTCCAGCCAATCTGGGAATCCAAGGCTACTCCAAAGGGTGAGCCCCTTCCCTGAATCATGCTGGGGAGAACACCCTTCCCATCTGGCCTCTCTCGGGCCACGGAGCTGCACGCCTGCCACGCTTCCATGCGCTGAGCTGTCCAGGACAGAGCCGGAGACCGCTCGGGTACAAGCCTGCACGGGCTGCTGACTTCGCTCTTCCTTCCTGGCTTCACACTTCCTAGAGTGGAATTTGCCTAATTTTAGGAAATAGCTGGGTGCAGCACTTAGTAAAAATCGGACAAACCCAAACCAACCAAAACTGATTTTTAAAACAAAAAAATGTATTTGATGAAAATACAAGGAGACATTAATGCATTAATGTAATAGTGAATTACCTATATTTTCACGCTTACATTACTTACTTTAGGGGAGTTGAAAGTTTCAACCCATAATCCCTTTCACTCCCATTTTCTAAGCAAGGATACATTTTGCCCACAGTCAAAATAGAGTCCCGACTACTTCTGTTATAGCTTCTTTCCCTGTAGAGCAGAGGGTGGAAATACATACGGATTCTGTCTGTCCTGCACCATGTTCACTAAACTGTTGGAAAGCACCCTGCAACAAATATAACATATGCGTGTATTAGCATATATCCTTAGACATATCTACAGACAGAAGACACGGAGCTTTGTAAAGATGGTGCACTCTAGAAGCAACTGGTCCCTTTTTTGGGTAAAGGAAGACTTCTGGTTGGGCAGACACAGCCAAGCTTTTTATACCAGAGCCTATCTGGAGCGCAGATACTTTACTAGATCTCAGTTGGCAAATTATCGGACTTCTGTAAAAACATCAGAATAGACTAGACAAAGGAAGTTCAATTTGCTAGTGCCAGATTCTCATTAAGAAAAATTTTAATGAAGCTGCCTTTGTGTTTTTGATTCCTAGGGGAAAATAAGCTTGTAGGGGACCTTCTGGTCTTAGGAGGAGCCACATTATATGGGATCTCCAACGTCTGGGAAGAATACATCATCCGAACCCTGAGTCGAGTGGAATTTCTGGGGATGATTGGACTCTTCGGGGCTTTTTTCAGTGGAATTCAATTGTGAGTAAAAATGATAAGAAATTCAGACAGTAGAGACTCGTAGGGCTTATTCTAATTGGTTTCATTTAGGGTACGGTTGGTCGCTTTATTTTATAAAAATCTTTTTATTTTTATAAGTAATTTTATAAATTTTTTATATTAGATAAAATTATCTTATAATTTTTTAAATAAAATTTATAAAACTAGCCAGTGGTTTTACTTAGAGAAGTAGAATAGCAAAGCATAAACGCCATGATTGGATGCACTTCCAAAGAGGGACACCTGTTTACTAGTGACAACTACTACTAGAAAGCTCACAGTATAAGTTTGTCCTTTCACAAGTTCGTTCTTTTATTGCCCAAGGATTTGCCCGAAGAAACCAATTTCAAATTCAACTCTTAGAAGTTTGGTGTTCTATTGGCCTTAACCAGATGGAAATAAAACACAGACGTTCATCAAGCATCAAAAAGTCCAAAACACCCCTCCTGCATTGACGTATATACGTCACCACGGACTAGTGCCTCAGGGTCGTTGTGAGAATAAGTGTCAAACAAAGCACTTTTCCATCAAGAAAGACCATATGTTTTAGTTTCATGTAAGGGGTGAAGATTGCTAGTACAGCCCGCAGCCTAATTTCACCAAATCCTTTTCTACAAAGCAAATAATTCTAATTTCACCAAATGCCTCTCTACTTTGTAATTGTATCGGTTTAGTATCTGAAATTATTTATGGCAGATATTTTGACATCACCTTAAACACGTTTTTGCCAATAGGCTGTTTCCAAGAATCCTCCAAATCTTGGTATCCCGAGATGCAGGAGAAAACTCCATAGCAAACAAGGCACAAAGATGGGGAGAGTCTCTGAAAAGGATTTATTTTTGATTCATTTTGAAAGTGGGATGGCATTTTTAAAGCTCCTAAATTTGGTGCTTCAGCTTTGTGAGAGGAAAAGAAATTGCCCGGTTCAACTATTCATAACCAACATTTTGTAGATAGATGGCTCGTTTTATGGATTCTTATTCCTGAATCCAAAAAATATCCTCTGCTATCCAGCACTCATTTGCTTCCATTATAGTCCATTGTAGTGAACAGAGCCCCTCAGTGCCACTGCTGGCAAATAATGGAAGTGGCATGTGTGGCTGTGTGTGGCAAATGGGATACGTTGAGGGTGCGGGGCAATTAACATATTTCTGGTGGAGCTGGGCCAGCTTCCCCTCCTGGTCCTCTTCCGGAGCCGTGTTCTCAAAGTGCATTTCTCCGACCAGCAGCATTCGTATCACAGAGAACTTGCCAGAGACACACGTCTAGGGGCCCCACCCAGATCTGCCGCAGCCATATCTCTAGGGATGGGGCACAGGAACCTGTTTCAACATGCTCTCCACATGGTTTTTTGCACCTCAAGATTTAAGAACCACTGCCCGAGAGAACCCTCAGTCAGAAAACTGACTTCAAAAAATACCTGATTTAACCTGCAAGCACAGAAATTTTCCCTACCTCACCATTGACTTTTCAGAATGCATCTAAACAAGAAGAAATCAAGGCTGCAGGCAGACTCTGGGGAAAAGGCCAGTGAGAGGTTGGAGCGCCACCATGCTCGCTGGCACGCCCTCCCTGCCCCTGGCCACACCTGCAGGGGGGGAACCTCAGGCTGCCAAAGCAGACTTCCCTATCCCTGGCCCAAGGTTATTTTTGCAATTTGGTGGTTGTTTCGTGACTTGTACAAATCTGGTAAATGAAAAAAGAAGCAGGACGCATTATAATCTTGCTCATGGGGTCTGCTTTCTTTGAATTTGCAGAGCCATAATGGAGCACAAGGAGCTGTTAAAGGTGCCCTGGGATTGGCAAATAGGTAAGGGCTTTGCTCACCTGAAAGTGCTGTTGTTAGTAAACCTGAGGGATTCGCTTGAAGAGTGATGTGGGTGGGCATGGGACACGAACCATGAAAGGATTCAGAACACAGAGGACAAGGGAAAATGAAATCCCTTGCCATTTTAGGAATTCTTGTACACGGTGAGAGACTAAACCGCATGATTCCTGATGTTTCCTAATTGAGCTTCTGCCCATTATCATCGTCAAGATGCCATTAGAGCAGACGCAGAAGTATGTTATTAGGTTAAAGACCAACCAGAAAGAAAAAATGCCCACAGGCAGTGGTGGGACATAAATGACAGCGATTTTCTCTAGCCAAGAAACACAAAACTGATGTGATCATTAAAAAGTGGCACTTTAGTAAAGGGAGAAAAAAATGAACAAAAAGGCATAAAAAGAAAACAATGTAATGGGTGTTTTGAGGCTATAAAAACCTTTATAGAAGGGAGCACTTTGCACATAAGAAACAGTTAACTGATCTCCAAGTCGACTTGGTGGAGAATACCAGACACACTTCGAGCTAGTTAATGGTCATCCGGGGTATCTCAGATTCCACCTGTTCCGAAAATCACTTTTCTCTAAAAAAAAAAAAAAAAATTAGGACAAGGATTTAAGGTCCTAGGTGATTGCTCTAATGATCACACAGTGAGCTGCGAAAGGAAATGGCATTTGAAACCTTCTGCCTAGATACCGCTTCAGTGTCTATACCAAGAGGCATGTGGGCCAGCAGTGAGCACATGGCTTAGAAGGGTGCTTGGAAAAGGCGCCCTGTGAATGCAAGTGCAGGCTGAAGCCAGATCGCCCACCCTGAAGCGGGCTCCTGGAGCCCCCTCCAGGTTGTGTGAATTTTGATGAGATTAACGGCTTTAGTCAAATTCTGCTTCCACCAGCAAGGACAGCAATGACATAAGCTTCCCAGCACAGCTCTACCTACCCCTGACCCAGAAGCATCCAAGGCCAACTCACTGCTGACATGATTCCCTCTGAAGGCGCCCCTCCAGCTCCAGAATCATGCAGGACTCTCCCTGGGGGTTGTCGCTAGTGACTTCAAGGGCTGACCGGCTCTTGTGTCTGTCACAGAATCCTGCCATTTATTTTCTTGTATGTTTTGCTATAGAATGTTACCATTCGATGAAAATCGCTAGAGGAGGGGGTGCGGGGAGGAGGGAAGGGGCAGCTGGGAAAGGAAACCAGCTGCAGGTTACAGATGCCTTTGTCTTTGGGACTCTCGGAGCCGGGAAACAAAATGTGACCTGTGCTTGGTAACACTTTCACACGCAGTGGTGTAAATTCATGTCACATTCATAGTCACAGCAATGATCAAAAATAATTCGTCCTCTAATGATATGGATGTCATGTGCACGTCCACCAAGATTCTGTTCTAATTCAGTGTTCGTTAAATGTGGCATCAAAAGGTAGTTTTACTCTAAAGTCGCCTATTGCCATTAAATTGTCAGTCCCCTGTAGTCCACGCTAATGGAAGGCGGTATAAAAGGAATATATTATAGAGGCATCAGTTTAATTCCTGGTTGGAAATGAGGCTGAAATGGGCAAGGAAGGGAACCAGATATTCATCCTTTTCTTTCCAAAGCATTGATAGGGTTGGGTTTGAGATTTTTTCACACAAGGGCTGCCTCGGTCCTCCTTATCTCATCCTGACCAACTACACCGGTCATCCTTTAGCTTAGCTCTGGGCACATAACGTTCCGTGAATAAATGTTTACTAAATGAGTGAAGGGCAAGCAAAGGTTATGGGGCCTGTCCCGCCCCTCTCGTCTTTCAAAATATAGACAACGGGGGAGTGGAGGGGCGAGAGCAGGAGGTCTAGGCTTGACATTGCCCTCTCGTCCTGGGGACCTGGGAGATGGCACACTAGCTTCAGGGGCCGAGAGGCAGGCTGGGGGGCGGTCAGCGTCCTCTCTAGCATCCCTGCACTCCTTGGGAAGACACCCAAGAGTGCCGCGCTCTGATCGCTGTGTCTGGCGGAAAGCTCCCAGCATCTCAGTGAAGAGACCAAAATCCAAGACGCTTCACCTCCCACCATCTGTCACAGCATTTCTCTCCTTCCCCTGTCTCCACATCAGCCACCCCTCTCACACGGTTTCTCGGACAACTCACATGGTTGACATTTTATCAAAGTAAAAAGATTTTTTTTTTCCTACGGAGCAAGTGGGATAATAAATATATTTTACCTTTTCTGCACTTGGAAGGCACTTTTTAAAAGAGATCCCATTATTTTCCTATAACATTTGCAAGATCCAGAGAGTAATTCAAAGCAAGAAGACCACCTTAATTGTTGTATGCTTTATTTCTTTGTTTTATCCTCCCCAGCAGAGAGCCTGGGTCTGATTATGTAATCGTTAAATTCGAGTAAAATGTTCCACCTAACAGAGCTCAAATATCCTGTGGAGCAGGTGTGTTCAGATCACCGCCAGAAATCTGGTAAATGGCTTCAACATTCCCTTTATCCCATTTGCCATATTGTGTTAAAGGATATATGAGCAGATACAAACCGATGTGAGAGCCAAACGTCAAAGGAAAAGTGTGCTGTGGGTCCCAGAGCACAGATTCATTGTATGCAGGGGGCTCTTCTCAGCTTTTGTGGGTGATGCGCATTTTGGTTTTGGTTTTCTCCTGGAGCCCGAAATAAGAGATTTGACCTTCCCCTGAAGATGGAGTAATGGGACCACAGAGCAGAAAGGAACTTTAGGATAATTAAGAACGTATTCTTTTAAGGAGGCTGAATCAGAGACCTGGGGAGGTGAGGCCACCCGGGAGGCCAATGGCTGCCTGTGGGGATGAGGAGATGGATAAGGCTATGCACTCTCTAAGCAAGCCCCACTCACCTCGGGCCCTTGCAGACTCAGCCTGATGCCTGTGAGCTAAGAGGCCATCTTTAAGAATTAAAAATAATATTTTTAAAAACCTAGTATATTCAAAGGAAAGTGAATGACAGAACATCAGTGGGATCCCGAAGGACTGAGATAAAACATATTATATTCAGTATACACGGATACATACTACCTACGGGTGTGTGTCATATCTATCATATCTAAAGGTATGTCATAAGTCATGCCTCATGTATTTATCATATATGTATTATATATAAAATGAGATCCTCGTTAGAATCACGTCGGATGCTCCATCAAAGCCCTGTTTCTCTTCATAATAATTAAACAATATAGATTGGGGGTATATGCTCAGAATTTAAAGCCCGACAGCCTGTGTCCTAAGGGCAAGTTACTCAACCTCTGTATGCTGGGTTTTCCTGTTTATTCACAGATCTATCTGTTTCTTACCCTTCCTCTGCTCTGCATTGCAGAGGCTGACTCACGCACTTCCTGGGCTGTGCTCTTAAGTGGCTTCCAACTAGATTTGGCCAATGGGAGGCAGTAGCAAATAGGAGGGTGGGAGGAAGAAAGAGACCAGGGTCTGTCTGCCTCCTTCCCTCTGTTCAGTGTCGGGTCTCTAGAAATGGCTGAGTGCCCTCTGAGTGATTGATTGTACCTTTGCTGGCTTTCCTACTCTCTGACCCCTGGGATCTCTCCCATGGCCTCCTCCCTGGATCTCTCTAGCAGGAATAACTTCCTGCTACTGCTAATCTCTGGGATACCTCCTCATCCCATTTCCCCTATCACCCACTCAAGCACCTTTGTGACTTGTGCCCCATATTAAATGTCCTCTATTGAACCTGTGGTATGGACTGTTTCTTAACTAATACTCTTTCAACCTGTTTCCTTCCCTGTATGAAGAGGGTAACAGTAGTAGATATTTGTTACTCTATCTAAAGTACATGGCACGTACGTAGCAAGCACACAATCCATATGAACTGAGAGTGTTCTTTCTCATTCCTTTAACTTAAATCTCTTTAGTGCATGAGGACATCTACCAAATGATGTCTTTTGTGAGAGAGAAAGCATTGCAAGTAAGAAATGGCTATACACAAACTTTGTCTATAAAAGTAGTTGTTGCAGCCATTAGACAGCTTCAGTCGAAAAATTATTCAGTTCATTTGTTTGATCACGTTGATTGACCATTGGAAAATCCCACACGGACAGCATGCTGGGTCTTCAGATGTATTGCACACATCCTCAGACCAGCTCGTGTCCACCTCCGAGCTGCGCATCAGCAAAGTGTAACAACCCTGCATGCGTGTGTGCGTGCGTGCTTCAGTCTGATCACGACTGACCGTGATTGACCATGACTGACCGTGCTCTGCTCACGAAATGGATGTTCACATGCAAAAGCATTGGTTGACCTAGCAAAGTGGTGGGCTGGGATGGCGTGGATATTCCATCCCTGTCTCCCTAAATTTAATTTCTGCAGTTTTTAAAAAATAGGTTCAGAGCGTTTAAGCTCGAAGCACCCTGCCGTCACCTGATGAGTACAGGGAAACTCTGCCGTGGATCTAGTTCTCGTCTCCCTGTGGCTCACCAGCCATATGGCCACCTCTACTCTGAGCCCACTAATTACATAGCCAGCTCTTTGCTGGACAGATCCTCTTGTGTGATGAATAGTGTCTAAAACTATCATGTTCAACATGAAACTTTTTACTTCCCCTGAAAACCTGTCTGCTCTCAGTTCTCTGCATCTTGGTAAATGGCACCATAATGCCCCCAGTGTCTAAACTAACTCGTGAGACCCCATAGGTATCCCTGATGGCCCCAGTCTATCACCAGGGCTTGCTGAGTGTCCACAGACACTCCTCCATCTCCTCCATCTCCACTGCCGTCCTGAGCAGAGCTGCGAGCATCCCTTGCCTGGACTAGGGCACTGCACTTCTCGCTGGTCTGCCATGCTTGCTCTTGCCAGTCCCTTCTTGGGCAGCCAGAGCCCTCGTTTAAAGATGCGGGTCTGGTGTTAGCCCTGTTACCAGCTCCCCAGTGGCTTCCTGTTAAAACTGGAACAAGATGTCGATTTCCTTCCTAGACCTACACAGCCCTGCATGATCCGTCCTCTGCCTGATATTCCACTTTCCTCCCCTCCCACTGCCCCATTCTGTTCACTCTGCGCAGATGTCCTGGCCCCTGGCAGCTCCAGGAACACGAGGCCCTGTCATCAGGGTTTTTCATTTACAGATCTCCCTGCCTAAAATGTTCTTGCCCTGGCTCCTCCGTGGCCATTTCCTTTCAGTCCTTCAGCATTCAAGGTAAATGCCACTTGCACAAAGAAGACTTAGCTAGTCCCCCTTCCTGAAGCAAGCCCCCTGCCATTCCCTGAAATGAACCCTTTTCCCCCTTCTTAGCACTAAAGCAACTCTAAGCTTCTTACCTATTCTGTTTTCCATAGCTTTGCTAGCCGAGGGTACAGTAGGTACTCGGTGAATACATGGTTGAATAATGAGTGAATCTACAGTGTGCCAGGCAAGGTGATGGAAGGGTAGGATTCTGGAGCTTTCTAGCTCAGTCATATTTAATCTAAATCACTGATGTAATTTAAAAAGAAAAAAGGCTCTCGTACCTGGACTATGTTATGACCAAGTTTGATTTTTAGTGGAATTTTAGTAGATTAATTGAAGGATATAGCCTGTTCTTAGTCTTTTAATCCCAATTTTTGGGGAAGGAATTCTGAATTGATTTTATGTCTTTTCCTGTATCGACCATAAATTATTTAGTCTTGCACTTTTAGTAACTTGGTTAAAAGGAAAATGAATTATAAGTACCATGAAACCCTATTACAGGAGAACTGACTGTTTTTAGGGAATTAAAACTCGTGATGGAGAGTCAGAAGATATCTGATATTACTATGACAGAATATCCGGGAGACGACTTGCACTTGACAGAGCTAGGAAAGTGGTTCTTCTGATTTCCTCTTAGGGCATTTCCACCACACTAGAGGGGGCTGTTGTACTGAGTTTGCTTACTTAATGTTCAGAATAATCTTTTCATATAGATTTGACGTGGCTTTCCTTAAACTGAGAATCAGAAATGTATAAGATGATGATTTATGCCTTTATATACTTCTCAGATGGGAAACCAAATTTCTCTTCAGAAGACTCACTAGTCTTCATAGTCAGAGGGACTAGGTAGGTGTCCAGTATCTACGAAATCCTCCCCGATTCACAGGATTCAGATAAAGCAATCATCCCACAGCCCACACCAGACACATTTAATCAAAGATTCTTTTGGAAAGGTTGGATGCTTTTATGACACTAAAATGCCCAAAGATCCACTGAATTATACTACTTATATTTATTCTATGCTTTACTCTGTCAAGGTAGAGAATGAGCCTTATTTTTGTACATTTGTATTGTATCATCACCTAGTAAAACGTGAACTAAATTGTGCATTTAGCCATGAACTCCTGCTTGGGACCCAACAAAATTGTGTACTTATGGAACTCATATTAATAATCGTATATCTAGTTATATGAGAGAATTTTAGAGGATGAGAGTCTGACCAAAGAGCATGTTAAGGACTTTTTTTTTAATCTTTCTGTTTGACAACACTTAGTTCTCTGACGGTCTATGAAGCATTTAGCTAACAACTTCTAGAACAGCAGAGCCTACAGGTGAGACCCTGCAGTGTGCTAGGGGAGGTGATGGGGAAGCAGGACTCTGTTGGGGTGTAGGACTGAAGTGGGATGAGCAAATCTGGAAGAAATTCACAGGTCGTCTTGTGCTCGGAGAAGGAAGTGGGCTGCCCAAGGCCACCCAGGTAGGATTCCCATTCTGACTTAGTCCATATCGCTGTGATATGTGAGCCCTTCCATATTGAGGACTACGTAGTTATTCATCACTCTGAACAATATGTGGAACCCAGTAGTTCCCATTTTGCCAACAAAAAAGAGATTTAAAACAATGCTTTGAAAGACATGGATAGGAAAAGCTGAGAACAGCACCATTGGAAACAGAATTAAGAAGGCTTGACCCCATATTCTGACTCTAGCCACTAAGAGGCACTCCCTCCCAGAAGAAGCAAAAGATCAGCTCATGGGGTGCGAAGCAGAAAGTTCATTTTCCACATGAAGATTTTTACTTTTTATTTTATGTTTATGTCTCTCTTACTCAATAATAAAATCCGCTAGCAGAGTGGAGAAAACCTCCCTGTGCGCGCGGTACACGGCGCGGGCCGGCCCCATCTCCCCCGCGCCCCGGTCCTCAGAGGCCCCGGAGGAGGCTGTCCGTCACCCCTCTTTCCTTTCCCCGCAGGACTGCTCTACGTTGGCTTCAGCGCCTGCATGTTCGGCCTCTACAGCTTCATGCCCGTCGTCATAAAGAAGACCAGCGCCACTTCCGTCAACCTGTCCCTGCTCACCGCCGATTTGTACAGCCTGTTCTGCGGACTCTTTCTCTTCCACTACAAGGTAAGTGGAGCCGGCGCTCCTCTGTGAAGACAGCCCTTGGAGGGAAATACCACACACAGATGGAAATCCCCTGCGGGGGAACGCCCCCAGTTTTGTGTAGGGGAAAGAGGAGAACAAATCTGCTCGCTCACCAGCCCGCCCCGGAACTGGATATTCACATTTCCCCTGGAACACAGAGGCAACATTTTGTTACAAGAGACCAGTAACTGCAGGCACTTGAAAGGGAAAAAGATAAGGGAAGGGCTTTCCGGAGGTGGGAGACAGTTTTTTCTGATACCATTCACCCCAGAAGCTACTCTTTTTCCAGCCTGAAGCTAGGAAGATGGATACAGTTCCCAAACTAGAACCACAAAATAGATTCTAGCAAAGGCACTGGCAGGGCACATTCTCACTGGAGCAATGATCTAGTGCCTGCAATTTCTGTTTTGTTATTTTCATAGCAAGCATGAATGGAAAATGCTAATGCACTCGAAATACTGTTTCTTCACCAAAAGATTAGGGCTTGGAGTCAAGGAATGCAGAGATCTTGTGAAGCATTTGCAGTTCAGAAGGAAGTGTCTGGTCTAAAGATAGCAGTCTCTTCAAATGCAAGACGACCCCCGCACACCCACGGCAGGCAGGCCTCACCCGTGAGGGCTCCCTGAAGTCAGATGCTGTCTTGTAAACACGGCACTCACTTCAGACATTAACAGTTGATTAGAATTGGTCTAGAAGAAGAGACCCAGTTCCCGTTCCTTAACTAGTCCTATAAGATAAGGGTCAGTAGGGACTATGACTTGGGTGAAAAAGGACAAGTAGGAAGTATCCAAGCCAGATAAGACCAAACTAGAACAGGCAAAAGAAGAGGCAGAAGAGAGATTACTTTGGCCACTTCTAGCCAAGGGCTTCACCAGTGGTGTTACTGTTAACACCACCAGCTTACCGGTGTGGCCGGCTGACGGAGCCTTTCGGTAGGCAGGGCATCTTCAACCAGGTCAACTCAGGTTTGGCGGTTCCCTGAGAGGTGCTGAGCTGGAAGGAGCTGACGCAAAGCAGCGGAAGTGAATAATTGGAAATATGACTGGATAAGCCAAAGTCATAGCCAACAACCAAACTCAGGAGGGCAGGCAGGGGTGAAAAAGAAGTCACAAACAAGGTTAGCAGAGAGGACCAGAAACAGATCTGGAAGACGAGAGGAGGAGAAAGTGGCCATGGCAGAAGACTGGGTTAAATTGCCGAGTCCCTGTTTTACAAGGAGCCCTGTGCCCAGTGTGGTGCCATAAATGACAGCTGAAAGAAACTGTGTAGGACTGGACAGCCTTTACACATTGATCGTAATTGGTTTGTCTAGATGGTCCCATCTCTGTCTCCTGAGCACACCCTGGTCCTCAGGAGGGCAGGGGGTAGACTCACAGCACATTCCCCCAGCTGGGAGGACCAGCTTCCCTGAGAAGCCCCTGACAACACACCCAACTATTTTCCAGAGCCCTGGTCTTGCGGTGCGGCACGGTGGCCGCCATTTGTCTTCTCTACTCTGTGGTCAGGCATCCACAGCCAGCATGTTCCCACGTGTGACTTGAATTCCCAGCAGTGATTCCTGTGGTAGTTTTGAGAAGCTCCTGAACTAGACAGATCCCCTGAATACTCCTTCAGGAAAGATGACTGAAACCTGTTGTCGTGACTGAGGACTGCAGGTCCTCAGGCCTCTAAGACCCAGTCGGACCTCAGCGTTCCTGAGAGTCTCCTTTCCCCAAGGGGCATGGCTCACCCTTCAGATCCATAGGCCACATCTGTGAGCCACGGAACCCGGACCTGGGGATGTGTCTGGGGGAGTGTGTGCTATTACTAGACTCCTCTATGAAGCCGATGTTCTCTTGACAGCCGAGAGGGACACCTGAAGAGCATCCATTCCTATTAGAGTGTCTCTCCTGGCACTTGCACAGACTTCCGGTTAGACCTGGGGCTCTCCCCATCTTCCCCTCCCCGAACCTTTGTGGGTTACTATGTACTTAGGATAAGGGAGTTTGCTGAAGAGGAAGCCATGTAGTAACCTTTCATCATGCCATCAGAAGGGAGGCTGTGTTAGCTAAAAATTGAATCCTCGTTTTCATCAATTTGGAGGTGTCACGGCTGTTTTTACTTCTTAAAGCAGTGTTTCACTATATACATATATTGTGTTGCTATCAGACACATTTCTTTAACGCAATGATGGAGTCAATGCAACAAGTATTTTCTCTCATTAAATTGATTCCTATTGTCATTTTTTAAAAATAAGCTTTCAAGATAATAATAGATTCATGTGCAGCTTTCAGAAACAATACAGGGAGATCCCCATCTGCCCTTTACCAAGTTTCTGCCATTGGTAACATCTTGCAAAACTATAACCCAACATCAGGATATGAACGCCGAGGCCATGAGCACAGAGACATTCACATCCCATCCCCCCAGCCCCCCACCCCCTGCCACGAGGGATGTTACTTTTCACAGCCAGACCTACCTACCGCCCCCCCCACTTCCATAATGCCACAGACCCTCGCTTCTGTTCTCTGTTTCTCTAAATTTGTCACTTCAAGAATGGTATGTACAATGTATAACCTTTTGGCCTTGATTTTTTTCACTCAGCATAATTCTCTAGAGATTCATCCATATTGTTTCCTATGTCAGGAGCCCATTCCTTTTTATTGCTGAGTGCTACTCCATGATATGGATGTACCACAATTTATTTAACCATTCCCTCAGTAAGGGACATCTGGCTTTCCTCTGTTTGGGGCTATTAAAAATAAAGCTGCTGCGAACATTTATGTACAGGTTCTGCTATGAACGGTTTTCAGTGTTCTGAAAAAAACACCCAAGAGTCCACTGGCCAGGCTTATGGTCATAACATGTTTAGTTTTGTAAGAAGCTGCTAGACTGCTTTCCAGAGTGGTCTGTTGTCTTTTATTAGAAATACATATTCATTGTGAGAAAGTCAGAAAATATAGATAGGTACTGTTACACATTGGTACAGTTTTATAGTATATATGTTAATATTATGGTAACCAATATTGCAATATAGACAATGTTCTACTCCTTTCCCTCACTCTCTGGGTACTTACAGTTGACTCCTCACCTCTTAGTTCTTGAATAAACACTGCCTTGTAGTGTTCTTGTTTTATGAACAGTAGTATTTATTATCTGCAAAAAATAAGTTAAATACTCAACTTAAATCTAAAAATAATAATTAAAAAAACCTTCCCTTTGCCTGTTTTATAAAAGAATCTTCCAAGCATTGCTTGAATTTGTAGTCAGAGTCATTGTTTGGAAAATCCAGGATTTTTTTTTTCCTGGGATCCAGCTTACCTGCCTCTGAAATTGGCCTTGGGCTTCTCAGAGATGGGAGGCAGTCTAGAGCTGGGGAGAAGGGTGGGTCTGGGTGGCTTACAGGTTTCCCACTATAGTCAGATGGGCCATCTCAGAAAATTGATTTTTTTCTAAAGATTTTATTTATTTATTTGACAGAGAAAGAGAGAAACAGTGAGAGAGGGAACACAAGTGGGGGGAGAGGGAGAGAGAAAAGCAGGCTTCCTGTGGAGCAGAGAGCCCGATGTAGTGCTCTATCCCAGGACCCTGGGATCACGACCTGAGCCAAAGGCAGTCACTTAACGACTGAGCCACCCAGGCACCCCGAGAAAATTGATTTTTAAGTAATGCTTATTGGAGATACCTTTATCATTATGAGCAGTTTATAGTCAATGGAAAAATCTTGGTAGATTTTGAAAAATTCACAAAAATGGGGATGGAGTGTGTGTGTGTGTGTGTGTGTGTGTGTGTGTGTGTGTGTGTGTTTAGGGATGGGGAATAGGTGGTTATATATATTTTCATGTCTTCTTTGAAGAAATATGGGTGCCTGGGTGGCTCAGTGAGTTAAAGCGTCTGCCTTTAGCTCAGATCATGATCTCAGCATCTTGAGGTCGAGCTTCCGCATCGGCGTCTCTGCTCAGCAGGGAGCCTGCTTCCTCCTCTCTCTCTGTCTGCCTCTCTGCCTACTTGTGATCTCTCTCCTCTCTGTCAAATAAATAAAATCTTTAAAAAAAAAAAAAGAAATATCTATTTAAATTTCTTGTCCATTTTAATTTGGGTTTTTTTAAGTCATTGATTGTAATATTTCTTTATATATGCTGGGCAGTGTACACCTATCAGATATATGATGCATAAATATTTTCTCCCACTCAGTGGTTGCTTTTCATTTTCTTGTTAGTTTCCCTGGAAGCATAAAAGTTTTTAATTTTGATGAAACCCAATTTACCCATCTGGTTATACTTTTTAAAGCGGGAAGGGAACCAGGCCAGTCCCACCACGGACCCCGGGGCCACCAAGTCTTTCCTGGTGTTCCCCAACAATGGCTGGGGGATGTTCAGGGCTGCTCAGTAATGATTGCCCATTGCCTCCGATTGCCTGCTCTGAGGGGATGGAGGAAAGTCATAGCCTAAGAAAGAGAAAATCCAGTTCAGGGGAGGGTGACTTTAACCTTTAATAAAGAGTGTAGTGGGGAAGAGAGTTTAAGCCAGTGACCCTAAACTTCAGCTGCACATTGGAATCACCTGAAAAGTTTAAAAAATACTGCTGCTTGGGGCGCCTGGGTGGCTCAGTGGGTTAAAGCCTCTGCCTTCGGCTCAGGTCATGATGTCAGGGTCCTGGGATCAAGTCCCACATAGGGCTCTCTGCTCCGCAGGGAGCCTGCTTCCCCCTCTCTCTGCCTGTCTCTCTGCCTACTTGTGATCTCTCTCTCTGTCAAATAAAAACTAAAAAAAAAAAAAAATCTTTGAAAATAAAAAAAAATACTGTTGCTTGGGTCCCACTCCCACCGACTCTGATTTATGCGTCTGCAATATGACGGCCTGGGCATTAGATTTGTAAAGGCTCCCGAGATGATCCTATTAGGTGTCAGCAAGCACGTGGACCTAGGACCAAAGGGCGAAGATTCTGGGATTCTAGCTAAATACAAAGATATCTTGTTAGCAATTACTCATCTGAAAGTGGAATTGACTGTCTCAGGAGCTCTTTTCGCTGGAGGAAGTTGGACAGGAACATGAAAGGGACAATGTGGAGGACCGCCCAATTCAATGCTGAGGACTGACTGGTCACCGCCGAGATCTCATTTGGTTTTACTACAGTCCGCACGCATAGTTTATTCCCTCACTTAATCATGTTGTCTTGTCTCCAAATAACCTTCCAGTCAGGTTATAAATACCTGCAAGTTGAAAGGGGAGGGCTATTTGCTCCTAGATGTTGCTTACGCAGGCAGAACTAAATGATTAAGTGAACCTCTCCAGCCCAACATTGATTATTTGCTTTTTCTCACTTTCTACCCTTGGAAAAGGGTTTCTCCCTTCCCCACCCCTTCCCCACCCATCAGTCTACTGTCTGCATCTTCTCTGCCTCTCGTGCTGACTGGGCAGTGAAGCCCCACGTCCCAGGGAGGCAAAATGACTGGATTCTGCCTTTGACGCCTGCATGGTGTAATGCTCTGGCAAATTCTATTTTACAAGACTTTTGAGAAGTGATTATCTATTTCTCTTCTCATTACCCGATGACAGTATTGAATCCAGAACACTAAATCCATAGCAATCTATGGGAAGTATAGGAAATTAGTTTTACTGGGTCTCAGAGATCCCCCAAAACCGAACGCGGGAAGGGACTTCCATGAGAGCTTTACAACTTGAATGCGTGTTGGCTTTTCAAGGTTGGAGCTCAATCAGTTATGAATTCTATCCCCTTATATTTATTGTGCAAACAGGACACTTTTGAAATGGAAAGGATTTGACTCCTATGGCTGCTCAAACAAATTACCACACAGTTAGTGACTTACAGCAACAGCATTGGAGCTCAGAAGTCTCCCTTGGCTAAAATTGCTCGCAGAGCCGTGTGGCTTCTGGAGGCTCTAGGGGAGAATCTGTTTCTGTGCTCTTTCTAGCTTCTAGAGGCATTCTGCAGCCCTTGGCTCATGGCCCCTTCCTCTACCTGGAAAGCCAGCAGTATGGCATCTTCAAATCTGACCCTGTGTGAGCATATGGGGCCAACCAAGATCACCTGGGATCATCTCCCCAGTTCCTTGATTTAATCACATCCGCAGAGTCCATTTTACCACAAAGAGTAACATACCCACAGCATCCATGGATTAGGATGTGAACCCCTTTGGGGGCCATTATTCCACCTACCACAAGAGGAGTATTAATAATTACACCAAGACAAGGGAGAGAACATTGGCACCAAGCCAGGCCAGCTGGGACATGTGGCTGTGCTCATTATTTTTTTCTTTTATGGATGCTTATAAGTATGTTCTTATTTAGCATTTTTTAATTGTATTATGTCAGTCATCATACAGTACATCATTAGTTTTTGATGCAGTGTTTTAAGATTCATAGTTTACAGGTGTCCAGTGCTCCATGCAATCTGCCCTCCTTAATACTCAGCACCAGGCTCACCCATCCCCCCACACCCCTTCCCCTCCAAAACCCTCAGTTTGTTTCTTGAAGTCCGCAGTCTCTCAAGCTTCATCCCCCCCTCTGATTTACCCCCTTTCACTTTTCCTTTCCTTCTAAGGTCCTCCATGTTATTCCTTATGCTCCACAAGTAAATGAAACCATATGATAATTGACTTTCCCTGCTTGACTTACTTCATTCAGCATAATCTCCTCCAGTCCCATCTATGTTGATACAAAAGAACATTGGGTATTCATCTTTTCTGATGGAGGCACAATATTCCGTTGTATATATGGACCGTATCTTCTTTATCCATTCGTCTGTTAAAGGGCATCTCAGCTCTTTCCACGGTTTGGCTATTGTGGACATGGCTGCTATGAACATTGGGGTACATATGGTCCTTCTTTCACTACATCTGTATCTTTGGAGTAAATACCAAGTAGTGCAATTCCTGGGTCATAGGGTAGCTCTATTTTTAATTTCTTAAGGAATCGCCACACTGTTTTCCAAAGTGGCTGCACCAACTTGCATTCCCACCAACAGTGTAAGAGGGTTCCCCTTTCTCCACATCCTCTCCAACTGGCTGCACTGATTAGAAGCTGCCTCTGGTCAATGAAGACACATTCTCCACCCAGACAGACACTGTGCTCTGTTGAATTTCCCAACTGATTTTCAAGTCGTTCTGGTTACCTGCTCATACGTGACTTTAGCAAAGAGAATACCCAGTCATGCGTGGAGGAAAAGGATTGGGGTCGGAGGGCTACTGGCTGTCTCCTGGGTGAAGTCTGAATTCAGCAGCCTGGGATGACAAGCAGAGCACGGCCTGCCATGTCAAAGGAGCCTAAAGTGTGGCTTCTTTTTACTCTTTAAGTACTTTGGGCCAGTTATTTATTCTTTCTCAACTTCAAGATGATGAGACCTCCCTTAAGGAGTTTTTGAAGGGAGTAGATAATGTATAGAATGTATAGAAATGTGTAGATGTATGCATATATACAAATGTATATATACATTAAATGTATAGAATGTATAGAAACGCAACCAGGTCGTGATGCGTTTCTCTGAATAAATGTGTGCCTCGGTATCAGTAATCCCTGCCTCATTCCATTTTTAGGATACTAACTTATTTTAAGATTTTGTAACTAGGTGTAGTTTTTAACAATTTTTTGTGAGTTTTTCCTCTTACACCTTGTTCGAAAAGGCAAAACTGGGTCTCATGCACACAAATTTAGAAAATATTATATTCATCATTTTCAGCTGAATTCCTTGAGTCCCTCGTTGCTTACAATAGAATTTTTAGGTGATAGCCATAAATACAAAACATTTGGGGGCTGTTAAAATAAAATGCCAATAAATTCTTTTACACTATGCCATCATATGCTGAACATTCTTTAGGAAAATAGCAGCCAATGTTGAATATGCAGAATATTCCCTTTTGCTTGACATTTAAAATAGAAAATGGCTTACTTCACACATTTTGCTATTACTTTGCAAGGCTTAATATTGCCACAGAATAGCTATAATAAAGTTGAGAGTAATTTCATAAGGTTATTTTTGTAACTGTATCAAAATAAACATGAAATTGATAGAGAAGAAATGAACATTGTAAGTTCTCTCCTAGTTCCCTTTAAACTCTCCCCCTACCCCACTGGCTTATATGGTTCCCCGCACTGAGCAGCCTGAAACCACAGGTGATTTTAGGGAAGGGACATTTTAGGGAAGTAAGGGCTCCATAAAACTTATACTCTTACATCGGGAAAGCGTTTTTATCATCTAAATATTCACTCCTAAGAAAGGAGAAGGGGAGAGAGAAATTTCAAAATCCTGTGTCCAATGAGTCTACTTCAACTATTCTGGGTAATGGGATTCATGTGAATTTTTTAGAATTTCATCTGTATGTGTTCATTAGACAGTATGCTGCCTGGTTTAGCCTCATCTTTATATCCAATACATTTTTTTATAATTGCTGTGAGTTGTTTTTGACAAATAATCAAAGGAGTGTCTTACATTGTCAACTACCTACTCTAGCAATCCAAAGTACATCCTCGGAGGACAGGTGTAGAGTCTCATGATCCTCCCTGACCCCATCTGTCAGCCAATAAAAATTTCATCCTACGTGTGCCAGTTTCTCTTACTGGTTTTGTTGTTGTTGTTGTTGTTGTTGTTGTTGTTGTTATAAGAGATTTGGCAAGAGAAGTGTAATAACCCTGAATGTGGGGATAATTTAATAACATATGATTACACACTAAACTTAAAAGAACTTCATCCAGCAAATATTTATTTATTCTATGCCTGCTATGTGCCAGGCGCTATTTGGGTGCTTAACTTTTCATTTATAAATAAAGATGACAAGAACACCCAAAATCACCAGGTGGATTAAGTCAAAGGCTGGGATTCCAAACCACCGAAACTTGACTAGACCAGCCATCTCAAGCATCCTTAACATCTGAGGGCCAGTGCCAGAGAGTTTGCAGAGATTGCGTTAACAGTGGAATCTTTCATTAGCTGTGGATCAGAATCTGGAGCCAGGCAACCGTGTTGATCCTCTGCAGTGCCGAGCAATTTGAGAAATGGAACTGCACTTGAAAAGCGAGGTCAGGCAGCCTCAGCCCGTGGCAGCCACTGAGCAGAAAAGCGATGGTGCACATCTTTCTTACAACAGTACCTTCGTAAGCAGTTTGTTGTATTTCTTCTTGTAAGAATGGCATCTTCAAAGGCTATGCTTTTTAAGTGTAGAGTACTAAAGTAAGATTATAAATGGGAGATTTTGAAATTAATACTTAGCCTTTGTGACTCTTTTTATATTTTTTAAACTGTCGCTGGTCAGTAGAGTCGGAGAAATTGGTCCTGTTGAGGCCCCAGGGCATTTCACATGAAATGGGCCGAGGTGAGAGAGCGATGAATGTTTAAATTTGATTTCCCCTGCCTGGAAACTCAGTACAGTGTCTTGTGAGATTGCCATCTTTCTAAATTGGTTAGGGTAAGTGTTGCCAGCGTCTATGGGTGGGAGAGAGTGCTTCCCATGCAGCCATTCAGAAACCCAGACTCCTTCCATCCTGTGGCTCTGCCTTCCTCACGGACAGAGATTAACAAACCGTGATCTGTGTGCCAGCCCCTTTTCTTGGCGAATATAGCTTTAATGGAGTGCACCTGTGCTCATCTCTTTCTGTGTTTACCACGGCTGCTGTTGCTCTATAGCGATAGCATTTAGTAGTTGTGACCGAGACCGTGTGACCCATATGCCTAAAATATTTACTATCTAGCCCTTTAAGAAAAAAATTGCCAGCCCCTGGGCTGAGTTTTTGATGTCCTTTGCAGGGCTACCTGTTGAGACACCCTGGAGACTTTTATGGCTCTGGCTAGAGTAGTATAGATAACCTCCTCCTTGTTCTTTTGGCCAGAACTCCGGCATGTGGCCACACCTGATTGCAAAGGAGGCTGGGAAATGTAGTCAAGTTGTTTGTAGAGGAAGAAACAAAAAATGAGTTTAGTGAACACATAGCCAATCTCTGCCACATTAGCAATTTCCATGTACTAAAAGTATTGGAAGGATTGGAGAAATTAGGGATAAACTGTGAGGCAAGTCCAAACTGATGGCCAGAAGTCAAAACTCCTTTTCCGTGACTCTGTTCACAAACTCCACATCGCAGGTGTTGTGAACTCCCATAATCAGGACAAGCTGTAGGGGGAAATGGAATGAGCCAGAGGAGTTGCAGACGTTTCAAATGGAAAGGCTTGTGGTTGCCATGGAGTGTGGCCAGGAAAACCAGCTAGTTGCCTCCCAGGAGAATGTGTGGGATGTTTTTGTCACCAGGTGCACGGTCCAGCTCCTCTGACATACTCAGACACCTAATTTTGTCACCAGACCTGTATGTGTCTATCTCCTGTGGACTAGAATATTGATGACACAAGCTCACAGAAATCAGAGCATCAGCTTGCTGAGATAAAAAACAAAGGTTGGCTCAAACCTGAAGGCTGAAGCAAGGCCACTACTCTGCACATCTTCAGGGGCTCCCATGGATGGAAGACTTGTTTTCTACTCTCTATTTAAAGTGTTGAGAGTTTTTATGTAGCTCCTTCTGTGAAGGGTAATACTGTCCATTCCTCATTTCCTGACTTCTTTGTACTCTTTTTATATTATCCATGACTTCAATAGTTAATTTTTATCAATATAATCCCTAGGGGTTTTAAGCCCATTTCCCTGAAATGTAGACTCTTCTTTCCTGAGTTTTTTTTATTTTGCTTTATCTCTTACTTGGCTGAATTTCATCAGTACTGGTGGTGTCAGGAAGCAGTGTATGGTTGTACAGGCTGTCCACAGTGCAATTTGCCCATCTCTAGGGAATTTTTTCCTGAAGATGGTAGTCAAGTGCTTTGAAGAAAGGGAGACTTCATAGTCACTGGAAAAGTGCCATCGGCTTGGTAGCAGGGCTGTCAGGAAATGTTCATAGGGGCTGTTATCTCCCAAGTCTTTGCTTCCTTGAAAACATTTCTTACATATATTTGTATTCAAAGGATAATTTTTCTAGGTTACATTTTCTTTTTCTCAGAACTTTATAGTTATTGGGATTTATTTTGTCCCAGTTTTTGAAAAATTGAGCACTGCCCCCAGTCCTTTTCAATATTTTGAGTTACTGGATTTTATCATTCAGCAACTTTGGGATTTTCCCAAAAAGAGCCAACAGGTATCGTATCTCTGGGCTCTCTTTGTTTGAGAGTATCTCTAATGTCTTTACACTTGTAGGTCAGCTTGGTTTATAACCTGTCCCACTCCTAGGGATGCAATTCCTTGGGGGCCTTAAACTGCCCCCCAGTTCACTAAAGAGCCCCAAATAATGGTAGATTCCAAACTTCTCCCACCTCACCTCACATGAGAATATGAAGAAGTAGGAAAGGGCTTTTGTTCCTGAGAATGTTTCCTTGATTTTTTCCTGAGTTTGCCTAATCACCACTTAACCTACTGTCTCTAAATTAGAGATCTGAAAGTATAGTCACCAAAATATGAACATGCATCCAAGGGCGAACGGAATGGCAGAGTTGTCACATGCTGAGCCCAGGCTCCAGAGTCAGACCACCCGGTATCAATTTCAGCTCACTCTCTACCAGTGGGTCCCAAGCTTTTCGGTGCTATGGGTCCCTTTGTTGGTCTGGTAAAGCCTAGAGAAATCCCTTTTATGTTTTTTTTTTTAAAGATTTATTTATTTGACAGAGAGAGAGAGATCACAAGTAGGCAGAGAGGCAGGCAGAGAGAGAGGAGGAAGCAGGCTCCCTGCTGAGCAGAGAGCCTGATGCGGGGCTTGATCCCATGACCCTGAGATCATGACCTGAGCCAAAGGCAGAGGCTTAACCCACTGAGCCACCCAGGCGCCTCCCTTTTATGTTTTTTAATGTCTAAAATAAAATACATAGCATTGCAAAGCAGGCTGATTATATTAAAATAAAGTTTTCAAAATATTTTTAAATGGAATGATATAGTAATATCCAAATCACAGGATCTAGAAGCACACCTGATAACTACTATCATTTCAAAGCAGTGAGGAGTGCCTATCTGGAAAGATCTATAGCAATTGTTAATATGATATGAAAATATATGTAATTTCTATTGGTTAAAAGTCTAAAGTACTGCTAATACTAATGGAGCTCATCACTTACATTTATAATGAAGAAATGCTAAATGTCAGTTAGATGTCAGTGAGAATAAAAATCCTGGGTTTATGCCTAGGTTTGCAGCATCCCTGAATTCAATACAAGAGCCCCAGTTATACAGCCTTGAGCCAAAGTTACTTAACTTCTGTCATCTGTAATTTCTCCATCAGCAAATGGGGGTCATAATAGTAGATACTGTGTAACTAGCCAGTTCCCTGTATAGAAATGAATGTAGGAATATAATCACTTACTGCAGTGTCTGACACAGTGAACACTCAATAAATAGTGCCATTATTAAGGACATTAGAATTTTGACTGCCGATATTTTATGTTCTGCACACTTTTAGGTATTGCATAAATTATGTATTGGTGAAATAATATCCATATATTATTTTTATAATCATAAAACAATAGTTGTTTTTACTTTGAAAATACAGAAAGCTAGCAATCCCCTCAAATAAAAAGGGATCTAAATACAAATCTCTGCCATTGAAAATTGGGACCGAATTTCAACCAGACACTGATTAGAAGGTTCTAAATGGTTTATCCTAAGGTTGGTTTTTTTTTTTTTAAGATTGTATTTATTTATTTGAGAGAGAGAGAGAGAGCACAAGAGGGGAGACGGTCAGAGGGAGAAGCAGACTCCCCGTGGAGCTGGGAGCCAGGGCAGGACTCGATCCCAGGACTCCGGGATCATGACCTGAACCAAAGGCAGTCGCTTAACCAACTGAGCCACCGAGGCGCCCAGTTTATTCTCAGTTTTAATGGACAAGGATGAACACAAAGGGAAAGTGCTTCTTTGTGTCTGTTTTCCTCATTTTTTTCACAGAACTAAAACTCTTTGCTCACTATATTGCTAACCACTAACTTAGTCATATGCCTAGTCTCTACCTCATTTTAGTCTTTTTTGGGTGTGGTTTGATTTTTAAAATAAATATGTTGTAAAAATTAAAATAAATTTGGGGGGAAAAAAACGTAAAAATAAATAAATAAATAAATAAATAAATAAATAAAATAAATATGTTGTAAACCGTTCTGTGGAGTCTCACGTTTTGCAAGGTCACTCAGTTGAACTTGAATGTGAATTTGGTTAGTGATTTCACATCCAGGTCCTTCCTGATGCTTCAGAACCAGGCATGAATGTGCAGGAGAGTAGCTGCTTCCTATTGCTCTGTGGGCATCAGTCTCCGCAGTTATTGATTGCCTTGGTATTTCTTTTGTGTACTAACCAGTTCTACCTTTAGATAAAAGGACTGACCTTACGTAAGAAGTGAGTAGTAAGCTCTGGCTGACAGAGACAGAGCATGTCTCCTTCTCTGTCGGATCCCTGGTATCTAGTACAGTGCCTGGCACAGTAAGGGTCCGGCAATGATTTATTCAATGAAAGGCTTATCTCCACAAGAAATGTTAAAGGTTAAACCTCAATTTTCAAGGCTGAACATTATCTAAGAATTTTCCCATAAGGAGCCAAAAAGCTGTTGCTTGATAAGGACACTTTACATCTTAAGTTGATGCGACCAGCTGAAAAGTTAAAAAATAAAAAAATTGATTCCACGATAGCAAGCCACTATTTTGACTCATTCTTTGGCTGAATTGTTGGAGTGCTCGGAGAACATCTTAAGGGAACATGGAGGTTAGAAAAACCAGTTCAATGTCATTGTAGGTATTACACTATCGTGGGGGAGTGTGAGAGTGGAGCTCACATCAGGGATGGAAAGCTTGCTGAGAAATTTATTCCATTCATAGGAAAAATCACATCTAACATTCAGATTTATTATTCATAAGTCATTCCACAGTGAAATTGTGAACTGAGTCCTTATCATATAAAGTATTTCCATGTCTTTCTTTATATTATTGACGTGTCTCCATGTGCAGAGGTCCACAAACTGGTCTGTAAGGGTTCAGATGCTACATATTTCAGGCTTTACGAGCCAAGCGGCCTCTGTGACAGCTGCTCAGCACTGCCCTGGACATGACTCTCTTCCAATAAAACTTTGCAAAACCGGGCAGCTGCCAGATTCGGTAGGAGACTGACCCCCAATGTAAGCTACACCTGTCCTTGCAAACTCTTTACTGATCTTCAGCACCAGGAAACAGCCATTTCCTCTGCAAAGTGTGTCAGTAATAAAGCTGCTGAAACCTATACACAAAATGAGAAAAAGTCCTGTTGCACTTCAAGTGTACAGACTAGCTCTTACGGCTAACTGTAATAATAATCTTAGAGTAAGTGGCGGATGTGCCTTCTGTTTTAGTTCTTGGCGGCGTGGAAGGCTGTATCTGTTAATTTTGTGAGAAGGATACCCGTGGCGCGCCTACGGTCCCGTGAAATGTCTTCAGTGTATTGCTTTCTCGTTTTCATTTACGTAGAGGAATGAGCGGGGTGCCAATGCAAGGCAGTAGCCCCGAGCGAAGATGGGAGAGGGAAGGGATATTGAAGTCTTCGCTTACAGAGCAGGATGAGGCAAAGGCATCTGTAGACACACACAGTGCATTCCAAAAGTCGCCTGCATAGAGTGCACCTCAGAAGAGCCAGCAGTATCAGATGACAGTAGAATTAGCAGATTAACTTTCCCAGAATCACGCGTCCCGAGAAAAGAGGCCCTTATACACACAAACTGATTTGATGGTAAAGAAGGACATTTCAGTTGACCAATCTCCCTACAGTTTGGTGATACCTCGCCATTCGCATCTCCCTCAAAACTATAGCAAGAGACACCATAGACGGTTTTGGTTCTGTCAGGTCATGGATGCCAAATTTAGGGGACACCTCTAGATTTCCGAGTTTTAAAAAACATGTTTATGTAATAGTAACAAACCCAAAGTTCAAAATGTTTTTTAAGTCTTAAGACAGTAGGTCATTTTTATTTTTATAGCAAGTACAGAATTTAATTTAAAGGCGGAATAAGAAACTGACAATGTTGTTGAATGTCTGTCACATTTTTGATAGCACTCCGTGGATTTTGAGGATTAGACAATACTGTGGAAATATAGTGATAGTGGTGTTGTGATATTTTGTTATGGAATGACCAAATATTCTAGGCCCAATGCCACTACTTCTTTAATGATATTCTGGAATTGGGAAGTGAGTCTTGAAGATTATTTAAGTGAAGGTGGCAATGATTCATCAGGTACCAAAATTTTTATTTAGAAAAAGAATTGATTAATTATTAAAACCATAAAATGATTTCTCCCGTAACACCTGTCACATCAGGATATTCTTTACAATCAATGACTCATCCATTTATTTCATTCTCTGTCTTTCCTGCCATTACCAGGTACATGTGAGAGAAGGAAATAAAGAATTCCAATATGGTTGTAGAGGAGCTCATTTTTCTTTTTGTCAAAGGTTTCTCCCTCCTACGGCCATGATAATGGTTCTTGATGATTGTTCATTTCTATGAACTGAGAAAGAACAGCATCCAACTTCATCAATAATCCATTAAGGTTGTTCCAAGATGTGTTGAATTACAGTTGTCTCCTTGCCCTTATGCCATAAAGGTATGGATTGCTCTTTGAAGCTTAAAAATAAGGAAGGAGTGGAAGAACAAAAAGAATTACTGTGTTGCAATGCAATTAATGAAGCAATTGGGAGATGGGAAGAGAATTGGTTGGAGGGTCAAGGCCTTGGGAGGCCTTAGGAGGATCAAGGCATTATGTCAGCTGTCACTCTAAGACCGTGCCCTAAGCACTCTACTCTACTGAACCTGGCTCACCTCCTATTTCCTCAGCTCCAAGATGTTCCACATAGTACTTTGTACTTCTTTGAGGGGTTGGTTTTTTAAAAAATAATAAGAGATGAAAATACTTTGGAGGAAGTTGACAGTGAGTTTGTTTCCCAAGATTATCACACTTAAGTAGTATTTTTTTAATGGTGCTTTCCTAAGTATGGTTCTCTTCTTAGGATACTTCTCAGGTTGCAAGAATGGAGACCAATGGAGAAATGGGAGAAGTCCGTAGATTAAATATTGGCAGGAATTACACCTACAACAACACAGAGTTTATGCTAGTACCGTAGAAGATGTTAAGTGTAGATCTTCTCTGTTTAAGGAGATGATATGTGAAAATAGGGGAATAAATGCACCATGAGAAATGCTTGGAAAAGAATCACATACCTCAGAACAGTCAGCTTAAGTCATTGAGATTCAGTCTTAATTTCTCTCTGTTGATTCTTCTCTAAAATGCATTCTTTTCTATTTCTACCACCATCATCTTAGTTCAGACCACCATCATCTGTCATCTAGACCATTGCAATAGTCTCTTGGTCTGCCTGCTTCCCCTTATTCCTCTCTACAATTAATCACCCCCCAGCAGCTAAGTTCCACTTAGAACACCAATCAGATTACAGCCTCTTCTGCTGAACACTCTTCTTTCTCATTGCATTTTGAGCAAAATTTAAATGCTGTGCTCACCTCTAATGGCCTGCACACTGTTCCTATGCTTTTTATGGCTCAAGCTCTCCTCTTGACATTTGCCCACCATACTGTGTTCCCCTATTTTCCTCTTAGAAAGGGGGAAATAATTGTAGCTTCTTCATGAGTTATTAAGAAGGTGAATCATGTAAATCCCATTAAACAGTGCCTAGTACAGAAGATGCACTCAACTATGAATTACTCCTGTTAGACATTAGCGACATTAGCTGCCTTTCCAGATCTAGAACTAGCCGTGCCCTTCCCTCTTTGGCACCTTTGGTTTTGACGTCCTTCTGCCTGGACTGCTCTTTCCCAGCTTCTTCCATGGCTGCTTCAGTCTCAACCCAGGGCTTCGTCTGCAAAGAACACTTCACCTCACTGTCTAAGTAGCTTCCACCGAACTCTCACGTCACCCTGCCACCTGTTTGTTTCCTTCGTCGTGTTTCCCCAAATCATATTACAGATTAATTTCTTCAACTGTTTTAAGTCTGTCTCCACCAACAGACTGGAATCTAAGAATGGAGTTCCATCCATCTTATTTGTCACTGTATCCCCAGCTCATAAAACAGTAGAAACTCAGTGTTTCTCGTGGACAGTGAGGTATAACTAGGGTCTCGGCTCACAGTTAAGCTCAGTTATTGAATGAATAGTTCATTGCCAAGTCTATTAGTTCTATGTAGCTGCTGTGACAGATTACCACAGACTTGGTAAGATAAATTTTTCTCTCACCGTTCTGAGGACCCGAAGTCCAAAGTCTATTTCACGGAGTATGCAGCTGCACTCCAGCAGACTCTCGGCCTAGGGAGGGTGATGGTCCAGTGATACCAAAGAGAATGCCCGGAGACAGCAATCAGGATGCAGGTTTCCTTGTGCACAGGGAGCATCTGCTGGGATCTACATGCAGCCAGTTTTTAGATGATAGCCACTTAACCCTGCAACTCTCAGTAGTCCTTTCCCTCCTTGCCTGGCCAGCATTTCCAAAAAATAAAGCCCTGCCACATGGACACTCTTCATTACAAGGGAGACACTTGTCTCAGGCTGGCCATCCTCTGAGCCCCTGACCTTGAGCCCCGAACAACACATTGCACCATGCACGCTGCCTGATGGGAATACGGGAAGAGGACAAGGTCTCTGCATTTTCGAGGTGATTAACAGGGACTTTCCGGGTATGTTTGCACAAGCCTGCTATCCAGCATGTATGTCCTCCAGGCCAGAAATCAGCAGAGCCATGCTCCATGCACAGTCTCTGGGGGAGAATCTGTTCCCAGCCTCTGCCAGCTGCTATGGCTGCCAGCATCCCTTGGCTCATGGTTCTCTCACTGCAGTCTCCAAGAGGAGCATCTTTAAACCTCCCTCTGCTCCATCTTCACATACCTTCTGTGTGTCTACCATCTGCCTCTACTTCCCTCTGGTAAGACACATGTGATTGCATTTTAGGGCCCACCTGAACCTAGGTATGTTAGCCTGTGCTGACGCTGCCATAACAAAATACCACAAGCTGGACGGCTTAAACAACGGAAATTTATTTCTCACACCTGGAAGCTGGAAGTCCCAGATCAGAGTCCATCAGGGTTCAGTTTCTGGTGAGAGCTCTCCTCCTGGCTTGCAGATGTCTACCTTCTCACTACGTCCTCGCTTGGCCTTTTCTCCATGTGTATACATGGAGGTGGGGAATGTGGGAGAGAGAGCTCTCTGGTGTTTCGTGAGGACACTGACCCACCTTTATGACCTCATTTTACCTTAATTCCTTCCATGGAGGCCCCATCTCTAAATAAAAGACACATCGGGGGTCACAACTTCAAAAGGGAGTGGTTAGGGGAGACACAACTCAGTCTATAGCACCCAGGATAATCTATCATCTCAAAATGTTTAACTTAATCATATCTGCAAAGACTCTTTTTCAAATGAAATAATTAACATTCAGAGGTTCCAGGTATTCAGATGTGGCTGTATTTTGATGGGGGAGGAGGGTCACTTTTCAGGCTACCACACTGAGGAAGCAAAATGCATTGCTAAACTTAAATATACTCTTGGATTCTCAAAGATGGTTTGTGCTGGTTCTCAAAGATGGTTCTATGGATGCATTTGCAGTTCAATTTGATTCATGCTAACTTTTCAGAAAGAGCTGTTAAGGAAAGTTCTCATATCTATCTGTGCTTTAGCATTGATTCTTGGTGAAGTAAAGCTAACAACTGCTGACATTTATCAAACATTTACTATGTGCCAAGAACTGCATCAAAAGGCTCATATACGTATATGTTTACACCACACACACACACACACACACACACACACACACATATGCACTCTGTCTCTAGGAGGGATGGGATGGGGCAGGGTGGGGTGGGGTGACCCAATCTTCATTCCGGAAGAGTGTGAGCCATTAGTAGTTCTGCCTGGACTGGGTTGTTGACGTTTCCCATTGACTATAAGAACAGGGCACAGTCATACTAAGGAATGCCCGGGGATCTCCTGTATTCCAGACGTATTATTCGTTACCGCCATCGTGAAGTAGGACCCCAGTTCCCCTTGGTAACCAAGATCGATCACCCCAGCCAGCACAGTGACAAGACCTCCCTTTTTGTTGACTGAGAAGCACAAGCCAAAAGCAGCTGAGTGGCAGTCTTCACTCTCAGTTCAATGGAATCATGATTGTGTCTCCTGGTAGAAACATTCTTCCCTTTGTTTTTGTTTTTTTAAGATTTTATTTATTTTAGAGGGAGAGAGAGCCCACCCTTGCAAGTGAGTGGGGAAAGGGGAGGGAGAAGATAGACAATCTCAAGCAGACTGCCCTAAGAGCAGAACCTGACGTGGGGCTTGAGCCCACAGCCCTGAGATCACAACCTTAGCTGAAACCGAGAGAAACTTAACCAACTGAGCCATCCAGGCCTCCTGAAACATTCCTCCCTTTGGAACTAAGACTTGTAGATCAGCAGAGCAATACATTAACGGGAAGTAAAAATTTTACTCGCGGATCACTGGGGGAAGTAGGGCGTGGGGCCACCCCCATTTCCGCCTCTCCATTCCAGTATAATGGAACAGGGATTCTGTGAGGTAAGTTGAGCCTCAGCACCTACCACTTCTATAAACTAAACATCGTTCACTGGCTTTAACATTCAGTCTCTTGCAAAATCGCTGCAGCCCAGTGTGACCTCTGTGCTGGGTGGAGGGAAAATAGATTGATGATGCAAGAGTCCCAACGTGGGAGTGAAGGCCACTCTCGGCGTCCCTCACACACAAATGCAATCCCTGTTTGACGAGCGATAAGAAGAAGGAAGCACGGAAAGGTGACATCAATGAGCCATCTGATGGCCTTTGTTGAAACTGAGCCTATAATTAAACACTCCCGCGGAGCAGGCCCCCTTTCTTCCACTTCTGGCCAGACTGTTCTGGTCTTCTTTGGCCGGACTGCAGAGAATAGAAATCTGAGCGGATGAGGAGTTCTATCAGTTCATCAACCCAAGTGAAAATCTGTTTGTCATCTACAGGATAATGTCAGAAATCCATTTTTAGCTCCCTGTTGCTGTACTCATGTGTGAAATTACTCACAGGGGAAGATATTCGCCCATAAAAGAACCCTCGTTGGCCTTGGAGGTGATTGGCCGCTCAAATTACAGTGCAGTGCCAGATGAATCGGGTTTGCAAGTCAAACAGAAGGCCTCGTAAACCGAACTGGGATTGCAGTGGGGGGCACGGCGTTGCCCTGTGACGGTGTCAGGCCCTCCTGTTCGCTCCTTCTCTCTTTAACAACGTGCTGCTTGGAGGATAAAGTTGTTCTCCGAGTATTTAAATCTTTGCCGTTCATTGGTTTGCTGATATAGATAGACCACTTGGCATTTTGACTGAGGCACTCATTGATTTATTTTCTGTCTAGATGAGATTAGCACGGATTTGGGATTACTTTCTATCTCCTTTGAACAGGGAGGGACGGGTTGAGGTCAGTGCTGGTGGCCTCTGAAGACACCCGATTTGGGGGTTTGTGGGTAGGTCGTGTGCCACGCCCCCATTTGGTGCTCTCCCATGCTGTGATTTACGCCTTCGAAGAAAGAAATATTGCAATATTTAGCCAGAGCCCTTTTCTTTTTTCTTAAAAAAAAAAAAGAATGAGGAGAAGAGAGGACGAGGAGAAATACAAGGAGGTAAGAGTAGGAGACAGAACAAACAATAAGGCAGTTCTAAAGAATTTTGAAAAAGCTCTGGCCTCTCCAGGCAATTATTTCCACTTCAGTAAACTTTTGCATTTTTAATACTCTTACTAATAATAAAAATGATCTTGTTAGTTTAACGCAGAGCCAAAATTAGGAGGTCAAGCAGCAACTTGTTTATGTTGGCATTTCCGTGGAGCCGAGTCTGTCTAGTTGCCTTGCCCTGAATGACAATGGGCTCAGACCCACCAGCAATAGATCAGGCCCGGGGGAGGGCCTTTCCTCACGATCCCAAGCAGACCGCAGCTGACAGCCTTCCCTGGTTCTGCTCCCCACCCCTGCACTTCCCAAGCTCAAGGTGTGGTCCACAACGCGCTGAGACACACTCGGCGACCGAGAGATGAGTTCTCCCTGGCGAGCCGTCCTCTCCCTCCACCCCGGGACACCCGGCAGATGGGTCGTTGCCCAAAGGGTCTGCTCTTCAATTCACATCTCAAGTGGGAACCCCTGGTTATAAAAGCCAATTTTATCAACCCATAACATTTGGATTTAAAAACCCTGCTATGGCAGCATTATATTTAATTGCGATTCACTCTTAACTGGCATTTTGCGTTACTTAGTCCCCAATGAGTCTTTCGATTACTGTGGTACCGAGGACCTCCAAACTGCCTGACCTGGTTTTCTTTTGGGACTTGTTCTCAGTGTAGAAATCACAGTTATGTGTGCCGATTGATTTACCTTTGTGTGTACACTTTATATCACAGGGGATGGAAGTATAAGGGAAAGGACACTATTTTACGTTGTAGATCATTCAGGATAATTTTCACCAACTTAATTAAAAGTCTAATTTTTCCCAGGCATAACTTGCTGCTGAACTTTCCAGACCAATCTCCTTGCATGAAAATTCTTCCCAACAGCTTGTGAACCTCACGTTTACCAGCCTGTGGGGGCTGACCTTGGAAATGACCAGTCACTGCCCTTTAGTGTTCTACTTACCTATGGTTGCATTGACCTTTGAAGCAACTGCTAAGTTTGCAAATTCCCAGCCTCTACCCTCCTAGGTATTTTCTGCTAAAGAGTTAAAAATGTGGAAAGATTTAATTACATCTGTGTCTGTTTCAAAGAAGAAACGAATAAGAACAAGAAAGAAAATCATTATTGTAGCCACGTATCTTTTGTTTTCCTTTGTGTATGTGAAAAGCCATGCGTAAGAACACTTAGAAATGTCCTTGAATTTCAGTGCAGTGCAGAAACCACTTTCAATGATTACCATTGTCAAGTTTCCAAATGGAATGCCTCTTGCAACAGCAGCCTTGCATCCAATAGAGCCCTTTCCTGGGGCAAGACATGTCTTCTTACATTTTAGCAATAATGCCTTCAAGATGAGGCGTGGTCTGAGATACTGCTATTTCCTTCCTCCACACCTTACAGATTTGGCCTTGGGAACACGTGACGGTTTGAAAATATTGTCCTTTGCTCACCTACCACACATGAGAAGGCTTTAGGGATAGTGTTCTCTCCCCCACTCATCTTCTCTCAAGTTCAGAAAGCAGGTCCTATCAGGTCAGCGGTCGTGGCTCATAGGTATGCGTGCGTGCGTGTGTGCGTGTGTGTGTGTGTGTGTGTGTGTGTACACAAAAAGTGAGAGATGGAGAGAGAAAGTATACATGCTGGGTAATTTAGGGAGTTATTCCTTTTCTGGGTATCTAATTATGCAGTCCCCTGTCCTCCTGGCTATCGAGGAACTCTCTTTACCTCTCTCTCTTTTCTTTCTAATTTGACCTTATTTTCTCCCTTCTTCCAATCACATTTTCTCTGAGGTTCCTTGGCTCTCCAAGTTAGATCAAAATTGGATCTAAATTTAAATCTCTCCTTTTTTGTCAGTTAACTCCAGGAGCTCTACCCAAATCTCATTCCCCTGTACTCCAGTTTCCTAGGAAACCTCACCAGCTACTCTTTTCCAGATCTTTCTTCTACATATCGCAAGCGACGTAGTTTCTTTTTTCCATTGACTCTGTTTCTTTTCTGGAGATAGAACTACTCTATATCACCTTTTAAGAGCTAAAAGAGTCTTTTAACTATGCACTATCTATTAAATAAAAATTCGTTCTCGTCATTAATAGGGCCCAGTGCAGTTGCTGAGCAAAAATGACCAGAGCCCAACATCAGAAGTCTTAAAAAAGCCTTATTATACAGAAGCATGCACCAAGAGTGTACTCCCCAGGGAAGAAGGAAGAAGCAGGCCTATCATATAGAAGAGGTTGGGACATAAATTCAGTAAAACCAGAGCTTTAACCCAAAGTCACTTCACCCTTGAACCTGTCCACCTTTCTGATTGCCCACATTCTTCTCTGCTCACCCCTGCCCTCTTTCTAGGTAAGCTAAAAAAGGAAAGATGCCCTTGAAAATTGCCCTCTTCCTCATCTAGTCTACATTTATAAGTAAAATGTACTTTGAAATGGCTTTCAAGCCATGTGGTTTCCTACTGGTATAAGCTTAAGACTCACTAAAGTCATTAGCTTATTAAAACTCTGTTTTAATGTTCAATACCAAAGCCAAAATGAAAATTTGTTCTGTCCTTAACTGATGTGCTGAATGTCCCATTAGCTAAATAGTCATCATATTGAGATGCCAGCTGGCTAGAGCTAGGTTTTGTTGGTTTTTTTTTTTTTAAGATTTTATTTATTTGACAGAGAGAGATAAAGCAAGAGAGGGAACACAAGCAGGGGAAGTAGGAGAGGGAGAAGCAGGCTCTCTGCAGAGCAGGGAGCCCGATGTGGGGCTCGATCCCAGGACCCTGGGATCATGACCTGAGCTGAGGGCAGATGCTTAACAACCGAGCCACCCAGGCGCCCTAGAGTTAAGTTTAATCCCTCACTGGAGGCTAAGGAACTTCATACAGTCTTATCATCAATCTTCCAAGCCACCCGCTTCTGGAGGATGGCTCTTGTCCCAGTCAAATTGCTTTAAGCAACACACAGGCATTCTAATTATGTGCCAGGAGTGCTTTCTGACCCTCGTTAGCAAAGAGAACCATCAGGATGGAAAAAGACAGCAGCAAAGTGAATGTTGTGGGCTGCGCGGTGGTGTTAGTGCCGACACACCCCTTCTCACTTCTCAGAGCTCCAGGTCAGCAAACGCAGGTGTGAGTGTGTCCACAGAACAGCACAGAAAGCATCTTCTGATGCGCTACCGCTGACTGGGACCACCGCACACGCTTCCACCGGCAGCCTGTGCTCGTCAATGGGGACAACAAGCCTCCACCTGAACCTTGCCTTGTGTGTAACACGGACGTGGCTTTCGGGCCTCCTCTAGTGCCCAGGCACTCCTTGTTCTTTGCTTACGCATTGTTGTTCATGCAACTAGGCATGAGTATTTCTTTGCACTAAGTGAGTTAAGCAGCCTAGAATATACAGATTTTTTTTTTAAAGAATGCTGTATCAGGGGCACCTGGGTGGCTCAGTGAGTTAAAGCCTCCGCCTTCGGCTCAGGTCATGATCTCAGAGTCCTGGGATCAAGCCCCGCATAGGGCTCTCTGCTCAGCGGGGAGCCTGCTTCCCCCTCTCTCTCTGCCTGCCTCTCTGCCTACTTGTGATCTCTCCCTCTCTGTCAAATAAATAAATGGAATCTTTGGAAAAAAAAAAAAAAAAGAATGGTGTATCAGGCTAAGTGCAGCAACCAAAACTGGAAATCATCCTATCAGGGATCCTGATTCAATTTTCTTTTTTCAGTCAGTCTAAAAAGAGAAAAGAAAATCAAACCTTTCCACCATTATTTCTAATATTCAGCATTTATCCAAATTAATCGTAATGCATGTCTTTCTGTTCCCTTCTGGGTTTGCATGCCAAATAAGGTTTTGTCTACCATCTATGAATAAAAACTCTTGGGTGACTTCCAGGGCGTCTCTGTCATATAAAATCCCATACTATCTGTATTTTGAACAATGTTAGAATGAATTTTGCATGAATTAAATGGAAAGGCGTGGGAAGTAAAAGAAGCTGGGTAGTGGATGTTATCATTCAACTTGATGGTTCCATGTCCAAAAAAGGGATGATTCAGGTATTTGCTCATACAATGGCAAAGGTATTAACTCTACAAAGATGAATTTTAAAATTTTTGTCATCTTGATCAAGGCAGACTATGGCAACTGAAACCAGGAATTGAGAGGAATTCACGTCCTTGTTGCAGGATATCCTGCATGAGATTCTTTCCTGTCCCTCCCCCCACATAACCAAGTCCTGTCCACCCTGAGTTTATGAAACCCCCAGTGCCAATCCATTGATCAGCAGCCCCCGAGACCCCCATCTTCGACCCAGACTCTTGCATGGTCGCTCCCCATTTGTTGTCTTGTCATTCTCTAACTGACCCCAGGTTTGCAGATGACTTTTTTAAAAAAGATTTTATTTATTTATTTGACAGAGAGGAGAGAGGTCACAAGTAGGCAAAGAGGCAGGCAGAGGGAGAGGGGGAAGCAGGCTCCCTGCCGAGCAGAGAGCCCGATGCAGGACTCGATCCCAGGACCCTGGGATCATGATCTGAGCTGAAGGCAGATGTTTTAACCCACTGAGCCACTCAGGTGCCCCTGAAGATGATTTTTGAAGTTAATGATTAAGGGTTAATACCCTGACTTCCCTTTCAATGAGTTTTTGTTTGACATTATATGTATGAGAAATGACATTGGATTATCAAGTTTAAAGCTAAAAAACTGAAGTATACCACTGGTACAAGCTGACTTTTTACTGTTTGTTTCTTTAATCTGAAACTTCTACATAATTAAATTCATTCATTTATTCAAAATACAAAGAACAAAGGACACTTAGTAGATGTTGACACTATACCAGGCTCTGCACTCGACACTGGTCAAGAAAAACACAGTCCCAAAGGGAGAAAGGCAATTCAATCAATAATCACCTAAAAGTGTTATAAGAGAAGGCTATGCACATTAACGACAAAACAGTAATCATGACAGAAAAGGTGATATGAATTGAATGCTTGTTGCAAGGTAAGCATCAGTGAAGGGCTTTACCTGCTTTATCGAGTTCAATCTTTATAGCCATTCTTTATATAGATACCTGTATATAGATAACAATTATTGGCCTTACTTCACCAATAAGGCAACCCGGACCTGAGGAGGTTAGTGTACTTGTCCAAAATGACAGTTAGAAAGTAGGGGAGCTGGGATTTGAATCCAGAGTGTGGGTCGAAGGCAGTTCAGAATCTCCCCGCCTCCGGCTACTGACACACCTGTGAACAGCATGGCTCTTCACTTGAAACTAGGGACACATCCATGGAGTTTGGAAATGAAAGTCATTAACAAAATATTTGAAATGATTATAGTGTTGGGAACAAACCCATTTCACCAGAGTTTCAGATAAAAACTGCAGCTCTTGAATGTAGAACTTCAAGAAGCAGGTGTAGGGGTAAATCGGTTTTCTGAGATCACCTGCAACAGATCTGAGTGGTCTTCTTTTCATCCCATTTGATTTTACCAACAAATTCATGAATCAAAGAATAACACACACTTCTTTTCATTGGGAAAAACTGAATTGGTTGTTTCAAGTTATTCAAGTGAAGTTGTTACAAGCTGAATCTAGTCTATAAATCCATCTGAGGAAGGATTATCACATTATTTGAATATGAGGAGTAAAGGAATTGAAAGACAGGGTAAAGAATGATCTAGAAGGAAAATCAGAAAATAGTCTTTAGTCTTAGCTACCTTGCTGCTGCTAAAAAGAGAGAGATGGAGAGGAGTGGAAAGAAGGAGGGAGAAAGGAAGAGGAGGAAAAGGCAGAGAAGGGGAAGAAGGGGAGGAGGAGCAGTAGCAGGGAAGAGGAAAAGAAGAAAGAAAAAGAAAAAAACACCACTATAACAGGGACTCTTCACCTCAGGGATGTATTTTCTGCTGTAGCTGTCTTTGAACTATTATAGCCTTGCAACATACTTTATAGACTCTCTGGATCCTCTTCCCGTTGTTCTTTCAGCTTGCAATTATTTTTTTGTCTTTTTAGCAGTTTTTAGTTCTGTTAGAGTATGAGCATGAAAAAATGAAATAGAAAAATCCAATCAAACTGGTCTTCTGTTGGCCCATGGATGCAGCACGTAGTCAAGACTGCGACAACAGCTCTTGACTAAAATGAGATTTGGCATTCACAAGTGCCTTGTGTTTTGTTTACCTGTACCTCTGTCTCTCCATGGAGATGTTAAGCCCTTGACCATAAGTTCTCATTTCTCTTTCCCCAGTATATAGTTCCATGTTTGCTATAGAAGGGCATAAAAGAAACTGTTGAATGCGTGAACAAATGAATGAATGAACAAATGAATGAAATAGAAATGACAACACTAGTGTTGTTACCTTACTCCCCCCCTCCCCAGTAATTACTCAAGGAACAACTTCCAGTGTAACTACTCGAGAAGGTCCAGAAGTGGGGCATCTGGCTGGCTCAGTTGGTTGAGCGACTGCCTTCAGGTCGGGTCATGTTCCCAGAGTCCTGGGATCAGGGCCCACGTCTGGTTCCTTGCTCATCAGGGAAGCTGCTTTTCACTCTCCCTCTACCTGCTGCTCTGCCTTCTCGTGCTCTCTCTCTTTCTCTGTGTCAAATAAATAAATAAAAATTCTAAAAAAAAAAAAGGTCCAGAAGTTGTAGTTTTTCAAAAGTATACATAAATTTGCGAGCCCTCCTTGTATGAACCAATATTCCCCCCCCCCCCCCACAAATCTCTATAAATTGTCAGGCAAATACTTTAGGAAACAGGATGCTACCTATACAGCTTTGTTTGGTCGTTTCCAGATTAGTGGAGCAAGAATGGAATGTTATACTATTTTTTCTTGATCCAAGGAGAATCTACTCTTGCAGAGATAGTCACAAAAGTCAGTAACAGTTCCTACGGGGAACACAAATAGTGTCTGAACCGGATGAAGTCAACAAGAGTGCCCAATGCAGCTGTGTCGGGGAGGGCTTTAGTGTTTATGGCTTCATGACAACCTTAAATGGAACATGTATATTTCTTCTGGGTTTAATGAAGCCACAAACAACCAAGTCTGTGTTGAGGGATATTGGAGAGTTTTTGTTTTCTTTTTTTTTGCTTTCAACTTGCCATATTTTAATTTGTACTTAACTAGCTCTCCCACATCAGGCACTCAGACCGGCACTTTAGGGACAATTAGCTCAATGTTCTTCAGTGTTCACCGCAGAGCCGAGGAAAAAGATAAGGAGAATCAATAAGAGCGGTTTAGGAAGAGAACGTTCATTCCCATCTGGAGCCTGGGCCAGCTCAAGTCACTGGCTTAGCTGGGGAAATGCTCTGCTTGGGTCCCTGGGGCCTCGTTCTCGGGGGCTGGGGGTGCAGGTGGCTCTGCTCTGACCTCTGAATGACCTTGCTGTCGTGGTCTTCAGTTTTCAGGGCTTTATCTCCTGTCTTTCTTCACCATCCTCATCGGGCTGGTGCTCTACTCCTCCACCTCCACATACATCGCCCAGGACCCCCGAGTGTACAAGCAGTTCCGCAACCCTTCAGGCCCCGTCGTGGACTTACCGGCCACAGCTCAGGTGGAGCCCTCGGTCACCTACACCAGCCTGGGCCAGGAGACCGAAGAGGAGCCCCACGTGCGCGTGGCCTAGGACGAGGCCTTCCCTGCCCACTGAAGTCACCTCCGTGGCCACGTTGTTCGCCCTTCATCTCCGTATTGTACATAGAGAAAGGTATTTATTAGGTGCGGTATATGCAGGTGGACTGCAAGGTAGCAAATCTGAAAGCCTGTGAGAGGCACAAGCTAAACATCCCTGGAGACACGAGCTCCGCCCCACCTGACTTAGAGAGATGCCTAGCTAGTGTGTATCCCGATCGCGACCCTCCCGCATTAATTACTGTGAGAACTTTTGAATTAAAAGCAAGTATTCTTATTATTTGTATTATTATTGTTACTGTTATTACACTAACTTTCAGGAGGCTGTTTTGTACTCCTGACACGAGAACTATCACCAGACCCACGTGTAGTTAACATAGAAAAAGTCCCCCTTTTCTATGGCAAGTCACTTTTTAAGAATCATACTTTATTTTTTTGCACAGTCTATATGAGCGCTGCGTGCCACAGGAGCTCCACCCCTGAGAAGTTTCCTTAGCCTAGGGACCTGGTGGCTGATGGCTTCCTCTGTTACCTGTTGGATTGCCTGCTCGATAAGAATTTTGTGCTGGGACCCTTGTGGGGAGGGGCAACTGACCATATAATTCTCTATTCTAGGAATAGATATAAAACAAACACTTGAACCTTTTTATATTTCCATCTCTGATTACTCCGGGCCATTGCCTTTCTGTTGTATCACGTGATTCTGCTAATGAAGTCCCTGTAATAACAGGATAAGGAATGTTCCATTGTTCCATTTCTGTGGCTCATAGGAAACCCCAGAAATAATAATACCTGTGCATTTAGGGTTATATATATATATATATATATATATATATATATATATATAATCTTTCTGCCCCTCCCTATATCCTCTCTTCCAAAAATGTATTTGAATTTACCTTTAATTCCTAGATTTCTTTAGTGATACTATGGAAATTAGTCAAGTCATTGGAAGAAGCCATGCCCCCCGCCCTCCCAAATTGTGTGACGCCCTTCTTAAGCTCCACCAGAATGGACATCACCCTCACTGGGGTGTTTCATCGGTTGCGTGGCCTCCCGACAAAGTCAAGGTGCTGATGTGGAGCAGCCTCTGACAATGGCTGGATTGATGTGACCACTTGGTAGTGATAAAAATGGCGTGGATGAAAAAGCGTGCCCGTGGTCCTTCAATCACAGAATATATCAACGCCATATTGTTAGGGATACAGAGAACATGGTGGGGTCCTGATAAGGCTTTGAGGGATATGTCACTAGCCTAATTGTGTTGCCCTTAAAGTAACTCTTTTTTTAAACACACACACACACACACACACACACACACACACACACACACACAATCAAGAAGCACCACAGACCTCTACAATTTGGAAAAGACTTGATGTGTCAGTATGTGAGATAGTCTTTAAGTTTGGCTGGTTTCAATACCAGGCAAAAAATCCGTGATGGAGTACAGAGTTTGTAAAGGAAAAAATAAATGCTTATGAAACTGTGCGCAGTTCAGATCAAAAGTCTTAAGCAACAAAGCAAAACACCAGAGGGGTCCTCGTCAAGTAGGAAAGACTGCAGCCCCGTCAGGATTCCCATAGCGCCTGCACAAGGCCTAAATCCTGGGCAGGCAAATGCGTCCCCTGTTGGCTGGTCAGCAGCAGGGGGCTCCTCTGCCTGCCTTCTACCCAGGGGATGTAGTCCTGCCCCTGGAGATGGGGAAGAAAAATTATTTCCTCAGATATGCAGAGTCGATGGTCATCTCCGGTTCAGCCCCCTCAGAAATATGTTTTATTTTTGGAGGAAAAAAAAAAGATCCATGTCAAAACAACTTGCCAGTGTCTGCTCTCTGCTACCTTTTAAGCCAATTAAATACCTTTCTCTGAATATTTTGTCCATTCAGATCTGAAGACCTTTAAAGACTGTGGTTTTATTTTTGTGTTTACATTCCTTCAGTTGGCATAATTTGCTTGATTTATTGCATTTTTAGTATTTATTTTAAAGCCAAATGTTTTAGTCTTTTTTATTCATTCTTACAACACTAGTTTGTAGACACTTAGTAAAGTCTTATGCGAAATAAGTGGATGAAGCTATTCCAAGTCAACTCAGTGGACTGGGAAGTTTTTTAAAATTCGAATTTCAAAAAGGTTTGCAATCAATGGATGGCTAAAAGTAGCCATCTGGATTATTTTCTAGGATATTTTAATTGACTCCATTGTATGGAAACCAAGTGTGAATGTTAAGGTGAACTCACTGTATGCCCTTTACCATCCAGTGTCCTGTGCACAAGACGTTCATGTCACCAGGGTCCTTCACTGTGTTGGTTCGTCTCCAGTTAGAAAAGCTGATAACGTATTGCACCGTCTGAGATCAGGAGTCCCAGATCGACCCTTCAAACAAAAAAGAAAATAACAAAGAACAATCTCTTCTCTGTGCAAAAACACTGGCCCTTCGGGAGCGGGGTGGGAAGTGGGAGTAGGACAACATTAGCCGTTTTCATTTCTGAAATCTCACAGCCTCAGTAGACACCAGCAGAAAGTTCAGCTTTTCACACACCTCCCCGCCCCCCACCCTCTCCTCCACAAGTGAGACTTTAGCAACTTGTATAGAATTGGATTGGATAAGCAAACCACAGCACCCCCACCCCGCTAGGGATCAGTGCTGGTTCTCACTTCCTCCATGGAAACTCTCACCACTGGGGACAGCACTTGCCTTGGTCACACCTTCCCACGGCTCCAGACTGAAGTACACAACCAGGTAGACCAAGCAAAGGAAAAATTTGCACCACTGTGTCCCATGAAAATGTTTCAATGTTTAGTTTAGATATTGCTAACTTGTGCTATTAACCTTTTGACGAGCGTGTAGTATTGTTTGTTTTAGGTTTGTTTTTGAGTTATAACCACTTAGTAGTCCCCAGCTAGCTACCAGGACAGATTTTACCCCATGGGTAGGATTCTATTGTCAAGCCACATAACAAAGCACACTAATCCAGACATCAACAAGTGGAAAATATGAACCAAAAAGGAGATTTACACCGATAAGCTGAACAAACTTTCCATTTTTGATATTTGCATGCTCCCCTATGGACTGGCTGTGGCAATGTAATGCCTGTATAATGTTTTCAAATAAAAATAAATGCTTTATGAAAGCACTGAGTTCTTGGTTTTCTTGAGTGTTTGCACTATGACGACCGTGGAAGAGGCTCCCAAGGGATGCTGGAAATAGCCATGAAAGTACATAGCAAGGTCCATGTCAAAATAAAAACCAGAAAGAAAATATTTCCAAATTAGGAAGGGCACAGTTGGCCTCAGAGCTGTAGTTTTGAAAAGCTAAATTGAGCACGTCTGTAATTTGAAAAATTAATTCTTTAACTGAGCCCTTGAGAAGGCTCGGGGGCTACAGCCTCCAAGCCTGCGTTTAAAACACATGTAGAACAATAAGAATGTTCCCCCAAGAAACGGTGTCTTATAAAGGAGAAAGTTCTGTGTATGCTGTGTTTGGTGTAATCCCAGACTTAAAAGACGAGCACCATTCCAGAACACAGCATTTATTAAGCAGGACTGTTTTGTGTCTCTGACCTGGACCCACGGAGTATCTTGTCATTGTCCGTACCCCGCTGACCGCAGCCACCAGCAACTGCTTCAGTACTTCGAGACGATGTATATAAATTCACATGTTCCTGTCATGTGCATTCACAATTGGATCTCAAAAATTAAACGAGCTGCAAAGACCTGAGCTGTATATTTAAAATATTTTTAAAAGAAAAACATCCCCTTTTTTCCCCCAGGAGAATAGGAATAGCAGCACACCAATCCTTTAGAGAGTACTCGTCAATTGACTTCCAGTATGTTCTATCTTTATAAATACAACCCTATGAACTTAACACTAAGAATTGCTTAAAAATGTGACTCAGCTTAAAAAAAAAGTCTTTTCCTTGAAAAAATACAAAGATTTCTCTAATGTGTTGTTCACTTTGTTGAGGAGGTTCTTTCATCAAAGATGAAATATATTTGAACTTCAACCCAGACTATGTCCACGTGTCCTGCAATTCTAAATACGTGGAGTCCAGAGAGTATACGCAATAAATGTGTATTTACTCAGTCTCCCCAGTGAATTCTAATTTTCTTAAGGGAAAGAATTCGGTTTCCTAAATGCTTGGAAGTTCTTGCAAAGGTAAGATAAGGCAGCACTTGAGTGATTTTTGTGACAAGTAGCATGAAGAAAAAAAGAAACAAGTAAGGTTCAGTGAGAGAGCTGTAATTTATTATGTCGTCTCGGTGTTCCATAGGAAAACAAATTGTAATGTTGAAATAACGGGATCTGAAACCAGATCCATTTTCGGGCCTAGCAAAACGTCTCGCACAGGGAAGGCACTCGTACATCTTTTTTTTTTTTTTTTTAATGGAATCTAAATTCTAAACTCAAAATAGAAAATACAAGCGTAGGATTTCTATTACAAAATGTTCCCTTTTTTCCTTCTACGACTTGAGTACTTTTTCCTATAAAATTCCTGTTCTTGGAAAGGAATAAATCACTGGTCCACTTAAATGTACCCTTCTGGGGAGTTTTTTTTTTATAAACCCTTAAAATGTTTACCCCTTCAGGTTGGCCCTGGGATAAAAAAGCAACAAAATGAAGTTCTTTTTGTACGTGCAATTAGTGTTTCTGAATTTATAACACTGCCTCTTAATTATGTACACTGATATTTCTTTTTTGCTTTCTTTCTTCTTTTTTTTTTTCCGTCTTTTTTTCTTTCTGCAAGTATAAACAGAAGGATTGCTATGGGCCGCCTAGGCAGTGTCTCTGCCCTTTATTCTCTATGTGGTCAAAAATGTTTAATTCAAAAAAATTATAATACAGCTGGGAAATCCCACACCTACCAGATGGCCTTACATCAGTGTCTAAAAGGACTAGCCATTGTGTGTCACTTCTCAGACAGCCAGACAAGTCGCGTCCAAACACTATACTGCAGGCTGATTAACAAGGAAAACTAATGATCAGAGGGAGCAGGTCTCTGGGAATAGAGAAAAATTAGGGGCTTCCATCTGGATGGACAAAGGCCTAGTGTGGGTAAGACTGAAATCTATCAAATGAGCTCGTTCACCCGGCTTCAGCGTTACAGCTGGAAACAATCCCATAACGCTTGAAGGATAATTTCAGTTTAGATAAAGATAAATATTACTTTACACAATGGGGAGTAATCTTCCTGAACTTACTACCTCAAAGTGATGTGTTAAGTCACCTAATAATAGATGGGAGAGCTACAATAAGGCATTAAGTAGGCTGTGTTCATTATCCAATCTGTTAACACTTCCAAGAGCGAGAGCAGGCACTATTAATAATTATGCCTGGACAGTAGGTGTGGAGCCAGTCTGTCCCAGGCGGACCTGAGGGTGTCTTCACCCTGGCTTTAAGAGCTAACACCCACCCGTCCCTCGTGGGGGGAAGCTGGCAGCACAGTGGATAACCATGTCCTCTCGACACTAGATGTCGTTGTCTGAGGTAGAACATCTGGGTGAAGCCCACCACCTGCCCAGGATGGCGAGGCTGTTCTCAGATTTTTACTCCTGGAGGGCAGCGCACGAGGCTAAAGGAGGCCGTACTGCTAAAATTATTCAGAAGCAACTTAGATTAGAAGCTAACACACCCATATATTTTAAGAAGTGCTCAGTGAGGAATGCACGCCTGAATGGATGATACTCCTCATGGGAGGAAGAGGTAGATGCCTGGCGGCAGTGGATCAGAACCCTTCAGCAATTCGGCAACAACGCGTTCTCCAACAGCGTCCCCAGAAGTTATTTCTGTTGCGTTTTAGTGAGGTTGGGTCTTGTTCATGCCTTTCTTGGCCTTGTCTTGATAGGCAAAGAGAATTATTTCCATAGCACCTGAAGAGGTTTGATAAATTTTAAGTAATAGTAATAATTGCAGTTTCACAGATGGTTGGCCACTTGCCAGTTTCATAGCAAACTAGAAAAGCAATAAAGAAAATCTACTTGTTCTTAAAATGACTACTTTTCTAAATGAAATTACCAAAGAGAAAGGAAATGGGCTAATCACTGGAATAATCAAAACAGTGTCATTATGGGACTCCCTGCGAGCTTTTGTTTGAATTCTTTAATGTAGTTTTTGGCATTAAATGGGATTTTAAAGGCTAAATAGGTCACACATGCATACAAATGGTTGAGAGAATCACATAACTGCTTTATGCGCCCCAAGATTCTGCCTATCAGGCTGCATTTTAATTAAAAGGAAAATTGTCAGGGATGGAGGACAACTTAATGTCGGGGAGTTTGGTGTCACAGTTGAAGGCTGAGACTTGACTTAGTATTTCGTTTTCAACCCATAATCATGACTTCCAAACAACAATGGAGTTCATTTTCATTTTAGTCAAGAGCTTAGATGCAGAATTGGAGACCTGGAAGGAATATTGGAAGTCAATTTGTTCAAAATCTCAAGTCGTTTTCTGACATGTAAGTGTGGGGATAGTTTAGTTGAAGGAAAGATGTTTTAGTCCGGAGAAGCTATATAGCCTTGCTCACCACTGGCAAAATTCTGAGGATTGCACTGTGGAGTATGAGTCCACAGTTAAAGAGGTTGCTCTGGGATCACTGGAAACCAGAGTCACAGAGCTAACGCAGACCCCTCCCATTGAGGGCTCAGGCAATCTGGTCCTTAAGAGGATCTCTATTTCCACCCAACTCTGTAAGTGCAATCCAAAGAGAAAAGAAAAGAAAAAGGGCATGTGCCCACGGTAAATTGCCTTTGCCCTTCCCTGGTGAATCCATTAAGGCAAACGTGCAGATGGGAAATTGTTCCTTTGTTACTCCTACTCAAAACTCAAGCGTAAGAGGAGTCTTTGGGATGGGCATTGCCCGTGGGACTCCCCAAACCGGACAAGTTCCTAAAAGCTGCAATGGTCCATCTGTAAGTGCTGCCCTGGGCTTGAGAGCTCATTGCTGCTATGGGGAGACATTTTACCTTCAGACACTCACTAGCTGCCTCTCCTATATTCTCTGATGACCTGTGGCAGATTAGCGTCACTAAGAAGGCTTGAGAAACAAATCACTTGCTCTTGAATGAAGACCAGACTTGACTCTAAAGTGAAGGAGCTTCTACATTCCTCCTGACTACTGGAGCAACACAAACCACTCACTTGGGTGGCACTTATGAGGCAAGGAAGTGGGGAAATAAAAGTCATCAAACAAGAGATCGATCATGATGATAGAGCTTTGAAATTTTAAAAGCAAAAGTTGCCCCTGCCTTCCCTGAGAAGTGCATGTTGCTTTCATGCTGGGACCATGGTCCCTTAGATCCCTGTGGGTACTATGGGGCCACCAGCTCCTACTCCTAAGTTACCAGGGGTTTTGGTGAAAGTGCCCTTCTACCATTTCTCTTGTGATTGTTTGAATGTATTCCTTGTTTGTAATGCAGTCCTCTCTTCTTGATTCTTCTTCTTCTTCTTATTATTATTATTTTAAAAATAATCTCTATGCCCAATATGGGGCTCAAACTCACAACCCTGAGATCAAGAGCCACATGCTCTACTGACTGAGCCGGCCAGGCATTCCTTGACATTGAAAAGAAACAGACTTTTATGTACTAATGCAATGCCATTAATGACATTATCATGATAAAGTAGAATATTTTCTACAGGGTACAGCATAAGTCCCATCTGTTTCTATTGAGAAGGTACTAGCATCTACTTCTTGGAATCACAATATTTCTGTCTGCTCCTCCTGAAATGATTGACTCAGCTTCCCAGCAGCATTCTAATTTGCTGCCATCTTCTTGGCTTGGTTTTTCTATTTCACTGGTTCATTCTTGATGACTGCTCTTGGAGCATTTCAGGAAAAAAACATTTTTTTTTCTTCATAACTTAACTATATTTTATCTTTTGTTTTTAAAACCATTTAAGAGAAACATGAATGATCATACCTCAGAGGCTGTCTCTAGGCTGTATGCACATTTGTTTTAAAAAAAGAATAGAATTAGATTTTTAAATATTACACTGCATATTTATTAAAACACTTAGGGTCCTAAATAATAGTTACTTTAAAATCAAATCATGGTTTTAAAAAAATTTAAAAATCATTATATTTTCCAACATCTTCACCTGTCAACACTATACTTCAAGATTCCCACATTAGCAAAACACTGTGAAATATCTTACGGCTGGTGAAGCTGGTTCATACCATCCATCCTGAGGAATAAGCTGATTTTCTTCAATGGGGTTGTTATTTAATTTAATTTTTCTTTCTCTTGCATGTTTTATTTCCAAAGTTGCAAAAAAAATTTTTTTACACCATTCTTCCATTTATCCAAAGAAGAAGTTATAACCAAGTAGAATAATGTGGAGGTAATAATATATACAAATTACTCACTGCTACCATGATTATAATGAACCCAAAGCTTTTATTTTTTCTCATATACTTTATTCTTAGACTAATAAGTAGAAGTATTAATTTTAAAGATGACAATCTAAAAAATATGGCATTAAAGTTAAACCCCCAAGTCAAACTAAAGAGAAGTTTTGGTTACATTCAGATGTTCTAACCAACCAGGTTCTGCCCTTGAGTGGCCACTTACAGCAAATGGACAGGTGTAGACTTGAGTCCTGACTCAGTTCAGCTCACATGTTCAGCCAATGTGGTAAAACAGGTGCTGGAAAGCTATGTGCCCACACAGAGGCAAAGTCAAGATGTGAGAAAAGAATCCACATCAAGTGAAATTATCCAGGACATCTTATATTAGTCATGGATATTCCTGCCAATGCTCCTATTTGGACTTACTGTAAGAGATTCTAAACCTATCTTCACGTGAGAATTTGAGACTATCTTTCAGTTACTTGCTTCCAGATTAAATTCTATCTGGGTTATGTACACTAGATGACAATTTTCTCCAGGGAAGGAAATTCAAAAATTCTTCCACCTCTACTCCTTTGCAACTTGATCCTAGCTATGTCTATTTTTACCTTAAAGGGATTTGTTTCTCTTCATGTTCATCACTTGAACATCTTATTCACCTGTCAGTCTCCAGCAAAATTATGAACTCGGATCTTCAAGGTTTTTCTGGGAAGCCCAAGGTCAACTATTAACAAAACCAGAGACATTGATTTTGCCTAGCATCCCATGGCACATGTGGTTCAGAATGAGATGAATGCCTGAGAGCCGAACAGTCGGGTTACATTTCTCTTTCCCAAACGCAGTTAGGACTGTGCTTAGGATTTGATTCCACTGAGTGCCCTTTTCAGTTGGACAAATGAAGCCTGGGAACGTGCCAAACCTAACTTTTCCACTTGCGTCTCCAGTTGCACCCTTTATAAGCTCAAGCTCTGATCCTCTAATATTGATAATTGACAATGGAGGGGGACCCTCCCCTCACTCAGGGAATGATGTAGAGCAACGGTAATTAGTGTAAACTCTTCAAGGGGAGGATGAAGCTCAACGATGAGTGTCAGACCCCAAAGTCTCTTCCTTTTGTCTTTGCTCTTTGCCAATCTTGAAGCATATTCATTCAAATTTTTAGGGGAGTCGAAGCATTTCCTTTGAGTCTATTACAGATTTCTATGTAGCTCTAGTTAAACCACTATCATTTATTGTACTGTGTGCTAGGCACTGAACATTGTAGCAATTGTCTCATTTGACCCGCAAAACAATCCTATGGGGTGGAGTGTAAAGTGTATCTTAGTTATTTTGATGAGGGAATGGAGGCATAGATGCATTATAGAAAATGGCCAAGTTTGTACAACGAGCAAGTGAGTATGAGGTCGAAATTCAAACCTAAGTGTATCTGACTCCAAAGACATCAGAATACACTATCGTACAGGTACCGTACATGATACCTCAGAAAAGGATTTATTTAGTTGACAAAACCTTTGAGGAACTGTCCACAAAATGGAGTCACGAGAAACATGTAGGAGAGAGATGAAGTGACTCTGTGTCCAAAGAGAGAAACAGTTATATTGTAATGATTAAACCAGTCGGCCTAAGAAACCAATGCCAACCACACTCTGCTCGCCTTTTTTTTTTTTTTTTATGGGAATTGACAAGCAGATTCTCCTTTGTGCAGTACCCACAGCACCAGATGGTCTGAAGGAAAGAAAGAATTCCACCCACCACCACAGGAGATACTGACGTGCCCTGGGAGTGGAAAGATGCAGTCGGGGCGACATCCCAGACTTCTGCAGCAGGCTCCGTTTGCACCTGCCCAAGGAGCAAGTCTCCGCCCACGCGCCCTCCCCCACACAGGTATCTTCCCCAGGCCACACCCTACGATTATTGCTTTATCTGCACGCTGTTGAACTTTGCAGCAGCATTTGGCACAGCCTGTTACATCTTCCCTCTTGAAACACTTCTTTCCCCTAAAGTTCATGGAACCACATTCACCTGGCATTCCTGAACCTCTCAGGCCACTCCTTCCTGGTGTGATTTACTGGACCCGCCTTCTCTTCCACAGCTGTAAACCTTGGGGCTCCCCATGGCTCTGCTCTCCCTTTGAGTGTCCTTTAATCTACACTCAATATCACTGCTTTAGACCCTGCTTCGTGCCATGGGCACACTTGTATCTCCAGCCCAGACCTCTCCCTGCTTGCTCCACATCGCCACTTGGAAGTCCACTGGGCTCCTCAAACCCTAACATGTCCAGGGAGAGCTCCTGATTCCCCCCAAATCTGCTTCTCCTCCAGGCTTCCCCACCTCACCTAAAAGCAGCAACATCTACCTGAGGACTGGTGCCCGACACCCCAGATTCATGCTCCATTTTGTTCTCCCCATCAGCACACACACCCAATCCCCCAGCCAGTCTTGTCCTCCTTGTGTCCTGAGTCTCGCTACCTGCCCAGTGCTTTGGCTGCCCGGTGTCTCCGGCCTTCCTCTCTATCCTGGGCTATGCAAACTGCCGCCCAGTGTTCTCGAATATCCACCCCCCACACAGGTACCATGTCCTCCTCCCACAGACGGAGTAAGGCCTTGATGGCCATCGGCCTGGGATGTGCGCTCCCTCAATCAGCACAGTTCTCGGGCATCTCTTTTGGTTTCAGCTCAGACGCTACCTCCCCAAAAGGCCTGTTTGATTAGCCTTACCCCAGGCTCTAGTTTCTTCTGGCTTTAGTTTCTTCATGCCACTTCCTGCTATTTAAAATAACCCCTTAATGTATTTGTTCCCCTACCATATTCTCTACTAGAGTAGATACTTCGTAAGACCAGAAAAAATATTCAGTAGTTATTTTTGTCTGAAGCAACAGAAGCTGGCTCTGACCAGATTAAGGAGAAAGAAAAATTCACTGAGAAAGCTCTGACTCTTTGAGGTGAAATTTAAATAACATTTATGCGCCTAGTACTACCTGACATAGCTTTGGAAAACAAAACATGACATATAATCAGCAAGAAGCATTTTTTTTAAAAACCAGAAATAGCATTTTAAAAAATATTCAGTCCCTTCACAAATGTATAGCGGGGGTGGCGGAAGGTGTATGAATACCTTTGGACCTGAAGGTTCATGACCATTTATCCAAATCTGGGCAAAAATAAAAAAATCTTTAGAGAAGAGATAAAAATTCCTGTATGAAAAATATGAAGAGTACGACAACAATGATGATGAACACTGTCTCTTAAATAAATTATTCAGCTAGAAAATTAGACATCAAAATAAAAGAAAATCAGAAAATTATTTGTGGCAACGGACTCTCAGCTTTGGTTTAATAAAACAGGAGCTAACCTTTGATAGTGTAGAAGAAGAAAACGATTTTCTTGACTCTCTTAGGGACCTTGGCTGGGTCTGCAAATTAAACTGGCAAAGTCAGATTAACAGGACAAAAGTATGCAAATTTATTTAATATAAGTTTTATATGACAAAGGAGCCCTTATAAAGAAATGAAGAATCGAAAAAATGGTTAAACCCGAGTGTTTTTATGCCAGGTTGGATGAAGAGTGAACAGTCATGAAGAAACATGAGAGGACAAAGAGGGTATAAGCTAAATGCAATAAACTGGAGAAATTCAGTAAGGCCTGTTAATTTGGATTCTTCTCCTCCCTCCATAGGAGAGAAAAGGCTGCTCCTTCCTTCCCAGTACAGGGACGGCCCTTCTCACGGGAGGGTCTTGCAAACTGCTTCAGGGGAGAAGGGCAGGTGAAGGTCAGAGAGACCTTACTGCTTCTGGCATTTTCTCAAACTTCTCCAGCTTAAAATATCCAATATATCAAGGTGCCATATTTTGGGGTAACATGTTCTGCACTCGGTCAGTGTCAAACTTGCCATCTATTTTCAAATAAAAAAATGCAAAATTTAATTAAAATAATAAGGATTTTTTCCTGAACACCCTACAAAATTTCCTTATTTAGCAGCTCTTTCCAGATGCTCTTGATTTTCAGCACCTTATATTTTCTGGAAACAATAATGACTGGTACACAAATAGTCTTTCATGCTGAAGACTAATTATTATGGTCCTGTCATAGAAGGTTTGCGATCCAGTAGGCTGGAACTGAATCTTTTCCCTAAGTGACAAATTTTAGGAAAAAAGCTCAAAGAAACGGGATTTCCTAGTTTTATGAACCTTCTAGCAGTACTGATGAAAAGCAGTGGAGCAGTTGTCAGCTTGACTTTCATTAGGAAATAAAATACCCTTACACGGAAAATAAGATTCTGTAAAATATTTAATAAAAATTCAAAAATACAAATTTTGAAAAGCATTTTCATTATAGTGTGGTTCATCAATTTTTACCCCCAGAGACGCTGGCATCGTGTCAGGAGATAATCATCTCCCAGAATAAAAAGAAAAGTAACGAATGTCACAAAAAAAACCAGAAATGCCTGGAGATAAATAATAGGCAAACCGTTCATAATTTCAAATGTCCCTCATAATGTCCTCATGTTGTGACTTTGGGACCCTTCAGGAATTTTCAAAATTAGACCATCAAAGTGATGCTTCCCTTCCTGTCATCTGAGATATGGGATGTGAATCATTCAGAAAGAATAAAAATTCACAGACCACACTAAACATTTCATGTTAGTCAATAAGTCCGGGCTTTCCTTCACAAGATATTTTTCCAGAGAGCCTAGCAAGCAGCAAAGTTGGCTGATACGGGTTTTGATTCCTTTCCCTCCTTCAGCACATCCCTGACAGCTCCTAGAGATCAGGAAACGCACGCGGGCGGTCTGCAGTCAAGAGCTGTCTGTAATTTCCTCATCCTCTTCTGCTTCTTGAGAGAATTCTTGAAGGAACACTTCATATTGCATATTAAGACATCAGATATTGCAATTTCCTCCTGGAAAAAAAAAAAGTGAATGTCAGTGCGCATTACAGTCAACCTCATCCTTTAAGAGTTACTTCCAAGATAAAGAAAAAATATGACCTGGGGATGGAGGAGAAACAGAGCCAGGGAAGACCACACCTGAAAGTCAAAAAAGGATGGGACTCATAAATAATGGAAAGCAACATAATAGTGGCAGGTTGGCATTAAATTCTAAAATGCCTGAGATACTGAAGGAATTTCTTCCTGTGCATAAATATGGAGAACTTTTAAAATAAACAACCATAGAAATAAAAAGCTAATAGAAGTTTATTTTTAAAGCTGTAAATAAAACAGGAATGAGAGCCTTTAGGCTCCCAAAATAAGGACTTAGGAGCTTTCCCTTCTGTTTTGCCATGTAGGGAGTTGAGAATAAAAAGCCTCCACCGGGGATGAAAATAGGATTTCCTACGGCTCTGCTTCAGTCTGGCCCTCCCTGGCCGTGGGGACCATGGAAATAGGGAGAAGAGTAGTCTCTGGCAGCCACCATTGAACCCAAACACCCAACACCAGCTCCCAGCAGTTGTCAGGTGAGCATAAATGCCAAAAGACAGCATCCTGTGTCCACATGGAGGCCTGGGCTTGAGGGACCAATGGTGTAGTAGTGGGTGGAAGAGAGCTTCTGCAAAAGGTACATCCACCCATGACCTGTGAATGTGAACTTATTTGGAAAAAGAGTTTTTGCGGATGGAATTAAATGAAGGGCCTTGAGATGCCATCATCCTGGGCTACCCATGTAGGCCCTACATCCAGTGACAAATGTCCTCACAAGAGACAGAAGACAAAGGAGAGAGCCATGAGAAAGTGGAGTCTTTGGCTGGAGTCACAGCCAAGGCCATCTTTGTAAAGATGGCACCGAAGTTCTTAGAAGTCCAGGCCTCAGTTTATACTTGGTAGAGTTGCTTGTTCAGCTTCACAAATTAAGGCCAACTAGCTGGAGGCCATGATTGGTAGGAGAGGGAAAGTATCTTTTTTTTCTTTTCATTTTTTTTTAAGATTTTATTTATTTATTTGACAGAGAGAGATCACAAGCAGGCAGAGAAGTAGGCAGAGAGAGGGGGGGAAGCAGGCTCCCTGCTGAGCAGAGAACCCGATGCCGGCTCCATCCCAGGACCCTGAGATCATGACCTGACTGAAGGCAGAGGCCCCAACCCACTGAACCACCCAGGCACCCCAGTGTCTTTTTTCTTTACCCATCTATGTTCTTGACTGGGATCCCTGTCATAAAAGACAGATTAACAAAGAAAAAAACATACAAATTTATTTAATATCAATTTTACATGATACAGAAGGCTTTGTAGGGAAATAAAGACCCAAAGAAACAGCTCAACCTGAGTGTTCTTAATGTTAGGTTTGAGGATGAGTGGAGGGTACTTCTCACATGAGGGTTTTATGGCTTGCTTCAGGGGAAGGTCAGAGAGCCCTTCCTGCCCAAGCCATTTCCCAAATTCCTTCAGCTTGATATCTCCACTCTGCCACGGTGCCTTATTTTGTGGATAGTGTGTCCTGAATGCTGTCAGATTCTTAGGATGCTTATTCTCTAGTCCAGGATTTTCTACTAGATTAGTAAGCTCAAGCTGATTGTAATCTTCTGGAGGACAAGTTTCTGCCCCCTGCAGGTGTTCAGGGACCACTGTCAATGCGGATTCTGATTGTGGTCATCTGTTGCTCCTCTACTGGCTCTACAGATGCAGACGTCTCAGATTCCATCCAGAGTGGAGACTATCCAATTTTCTAAAGGTCCATACGTTAAAGACCTACTGGCTAACTAAACGTCCTATCGCAAGTGTTCTTTGCCCTCTTATAGGATTAGATTTCTCTGGCCTGTGTGGGATGAGTAGGCACGGCAGGCAAGAATAATTTGGTAGAGACTCCTGGGTCTTGGCTGACCTCGGTATCTCTTTTGGGAGAAATCGGTCCAGGCTAAAGTAACCTTGTCCTTAGTTTTTAGTTCCATGAAGAGGAACCAGCTGTAGTCTGTATCCTCCAGATTCTTTATTACAACCCAGCTACCTAAAGCAAAAAAGGAATTAGTGGAAAACAACATTACGTAACTCAGAAGCCCAATAAGAAAGCTGGAGAATTAGGCTTGTTAAAGAGGCAAAACCCAAGCTGAAGGCATAGTCAGCAGCTACCGCTGTCATTGCTGAACACTTCTTTGCTCCCTCAACTTGGCTGCCACTGGACACTGTCGCCAGCCACAGATGCTGCTGCTACCCCCTCACCACAACTCCTGAGGAACAAGTCTTATTTGTCCCTTCCTCTGCGTACCACGTACTTGGATGATGGCAGGAGGCAAGTGAGGGCTATCTGCTGGGCCTCTTCGAAGACACCACCCTGTGTGCCATCCATGCCAAAAGTGTAACAATTATGCCAAAAGACATCCCGCTGGCACACTGCATCGCTGGGGAACACACTTAAGAACCCGCTATGGAGGGGCGCCTGGGTGGCTCAGTGGGTTAAGCCTCTGCCTTCAGCCCAGGTCATGATCTCAGGGTCCTGGAATCGAGCCCCACATCAGGCTGTCTGCTCAGCAGGGAGCCTGCTTCCCCCTCTCTCTCTGCCTGCCTCTCTGCCTACTTGTGATCTCTCTGTCAAATAAATAAATAAAATCTTTAAAAAAAAAAAGAATCCGCTATGTAGAAAACATTACATTCTTTAAAAAATGTTTTTTTCTCTTCCTCCTGTTGTTGGTATTTCTGAACAGTAGATTACTTTTTTCTCCCATGGGGTCAAAAAGTACCTAAATATCTGATTGCAAGTGGAAAAATAGGGAAGAGAAATCAGGCATTGGCAGTTTTTCCATTGTTGCGTGTATGTGAATTTTTAACATAAATGCATGGGCATAGAGCATTCATGTAAGTCAGACTACGTCAGTGAACATGCTTCAGCAGTTCCCCTTTATAACAATTATAAACAAACCTGTTAAATTTTTCTGGACAATGCCAGAATTTGAATTTTTTTTAAAAAACAAGTACATTCCAAGAAAAAAAACAAACAAGTACATTTCTTATTGGCAACTAAATGGCGTCTGCGGCATTTTTGTCATGCAGTAGATTGAATCCATTCACCATCCTTCTCTAACCGACTCGTCCTACATGCAAGCACATGTGTTTAATGTTGTCTGTCTTCTGTGCTATTCCTGTAAGTTTTCTATTAAAATACATTAAGCTATTAAAAATAAACTTAAAAAAAAGTTTGAATGCGTATCTAGCCAAGTCATATGCAAGGAGAGAATGGCGCTCTGCAAACGCTAGGCTTCTGCAATGGTTCTTGTCACCCACCCAGACTCATACAACGAGGGATTTCCTATCCCAGAAATCTCAACAGCTAGAAATCATAATAAATGGGCTAATCGTCGTGGGGTCTATAGAGACCCCGGTCATTTCTGTCTAATCTAGAACTTGAAAAGCACTTATAGTGAGACTCAGATTGGAAGAAATAGATTAGCTAAACACTCCCATTGAGCTATAAAGCCATATGTTCTGGTTCTCCTTTTAGCTTATGGTTAATATCGCGGTCAGAAGAGCACATCACACCCCTAAGCCTTCCCGCTTACATAAAAAAAGCTGAGCAGTCTCTTATATGCAGGCAATGGGGTTTTACCCTCACAAACTACAGTCGCCCTAAACAACGCCTCCCCACTTTTCTAAAGTCACAGACACATGCAGACAGCGTTAACATTTGTAAGGGACACGGGAGTAAATAGACGAAGCTGTTGGGTTCCATGCATTCGATCGGAGATGTGCCCAGACGCTCCCGCCAGCTGAGTCCACCTTCACAGCCCTGCGTATCTCCATCTTAGCTCACCTTACTTCTGTCACCCTAGGCCCCCTGAAATCTATCCCTGGATTCGGCCTGATAAGCAGAGACCCAAGCACTAGAACCACACTGTTTTTACTGAACTGATCTTCCAGGCCATGCCCTTAGCATATACTGAAGGTCATTAATAAGAGACAGCTCAGAATGACGTGTTACTGTACAGGCTGGTCATTGAATCACACATATGCTCTCAGTTCCAGCCCACGGGAGAACTTTCTCTCTGATCTCAGGATCAAGAAAAGCTGTGTGCCCGTGAGCCCCTGTTTCCTTGTTTTATGTCACAGACAGGACACTGTAAATCTTGTAACGGATCAAATTTCTCTGCTAAACTGGCTCTGAGAAGGTTAGAATAAAATCTGAAGCCTGTGTCTGACATGTTTGTAGGACTCCAAGGCCTGCGTCTTCGGGACTAACCTCACGCATGGCTCCACCTCACTTTCCTACCCTCACGTACCCTGACAAATTTTCATTGTTTTGAGCCAGCTAGATAGTACGTGTTCTTGTAATTCACTTCAGGTCATTTTAGGAACAGAATGAAAATGGAAGGAGGGAAGAGAGAGAAGGAAGGGAGAAAAGGAAGGCAGGTAGGCAAGCAGACTGCCTTAAAATTCTTGGCCGATTATATGTTCAGGTAAGTTCTCCAAGGTGAAAACTATAACTTATTTATATATACACTAAAACTTATGGCTCTCAATAATAAATAAGTTACTGTGGATTAAAATATTATCAAAATAATATAACCAGACTCAATGCTTTTAAATTGTGCACTTGAAAATGGTTAAAATGATAAATTTTATGTATATTTTACCACAATAAAATATTTTAAAAACTATCTGTTAAGATAAAAAATACTCTGTAGTTCTACTCAGTAGAAGCTTAAATTTTAAGTTTCGTAAAAGAACCAACTGTCTTATTTATCTTTGTATTGCCCTTTCACTCCCCCAGGGCCTACAATAATAAAAGCACACATCTGGTGTTTGATATGTTTCTCGAATTGAGTTTCCTGAAGATCTAAGTAGACTTTACATGTAGGCAGTTGCTTACGAGTGTGATTTGGGATTCCCGAAGGTTCTGGTAAGTATCCCCCCCATCATTTGTGCTAAATGAACTTCCTACCATTCCTTTGGGTTACCGCATAATAAAAGGCAGATATCTTATCCAAAAAGAGAAATAATTTTTGAATGTATAATTTTTAAAGCTATCTTACTAAGACCGTGGCTCTGGGGAAGGGAGCTACAAAATAGGTGAATTTGGCTTGAAGCTAAAGTTGAGAAATGGAGACAGTATTTCAAAGAGGGTACATTCTAGAAGACAGCAAGCCTACAAGGGCTGGTAGGAGGGAGAATGCATATACTCTAGTGGAAAGGCGTGAGCCTATAAAGATTTTTTTCTAAAAGCAATCTCTACACTCAGCTTGGGGCTCAGACTCACAGCCCCAAGATCCAGAGTCACACACTGCACCCGCTGAGCCAGTCAGGTGCTCCAAGCCCTAAGTTTCTGGAAGGCCTAGTAAAGCATTCATGGTATAACCCTGGAGAAAGGGACATTCCAAAAGATGGGAGAGGGGGTTCTGAAATTCTGGAAAGTTTTTTATCATGAATATAAAGACAGAGCTACTTTCTACCTAGAGTAGCCTAGAATAACACAGAACACTAGATCATGGGAATTCAGAGCTGGAAAGAATCTTAAATATCATCTAATCCCAAACTCTTCTCTTCTAACTGTAAAAGTGGAGACACACAGAGGAGCAGTTGGTGGCATAACCAAGAGAAAATCCAAACCCCTAGTCAGTACTACTGCCGCTGTACCCTCCTAACTTGTTTATATCGAGTAGAAGAAGATTTTTATTTCCGTTCTTGTGCCTGATTATTTGATTCTAGCAGCTGGAACACCAATGATTTCTCAGAGTAGTGGAGTGCTTAATGCGCATCAGGTTGTAAAAACTCATGATGATGGGGGAGAATTCAAATTGCAAACTGCAGAAGGTGAAAATCCCACACTGCCTCGGGAATAATATGTGTTAATCCTTCCCTGATGAAGGTGGATGATTTGTTTACATCTTAGAAAAACACTTGGCAGCCCTTACTGCCATTTTGCCAAGAAAAATCTCCTTCCAACATTATTTCCACTTGGGCACTCATCATTTCAACCACACAGGCTAAAAATATAAAGGCATCATGGGAGGGAGGAGTGGGAAAGGGGGCAAGCATGTGTCTTGCTGTGGACGCTACCATCTCATAGCAACTCTCTCTTGCAGCATTCAAAACTGGTTGAAATCATTTCACCAAATATCCCTTGCCCAGCTGTGGTACCCATATTCCCTTATCAATTCTCTTCTGAATTTTCTCCTTTTCTCCTAAAAGTGCTTTATGTTTTTTATAATCCATCTGGTTCATTTTCACTGGGCAGGGTTGTCTCTTCCTTCTTTCTATTTCCCTCTTTGAGAAACACATTAAACATTTACCGGTGAATCTCGTACACTCACCATGTACATATTTCCAGAATCTGAAATTCAAACTCAAGGAAATTCAGAAATACTGTTGCATTGGTGGATGTGTCCACCCTAAATTGCTCCAAAGATCTGAGGCTACAAGTAGATAATAGGGTTAAACTCACATGGAAATGAAAACTACTATAAAATCTATAAGCTATAGATGTTTACGTAGCACTATGTTCCAAAAAAACTTACACTGCTTTCAATCATTTACGCATTTAATTCTCATACAAATACTACAAGGCAGATACTATTATTATCCCCATTTCTCAGAAGAGGAAAACATTACATTGAGATGTTACATAACTTGCCAATGGACTTGGCCAGTAATTGGTGGGGCTGGTTATAAAGCTATACACTTTGGCTCCAAAGTCTGTTCCATTAGCCCCTACCCTATTCCACTACCACACCTACACAAGTAGGGTGAAAATGATGCCTTTCCTTGCCCAACCGCACCGGCTCTAACTACTTTTTAAACATTAGATTCCATTGCTTTGAGAGTTTAGAGATAGAAATCAGTTGGCAAATGAGCATGCTTTGCGTGGTTTCAACGACCAGTAGTAACCCATCCCAAGGTGGGAGAGTGGTGCTTTCCTCCTTCTCTCCAAGGCCCCAGCATTCACTCTCTTTTCCTTTCTCATGAGACTGTTTGTGGCCATCTCCAACACCAGTCCCCTGAGACTCTGAGTTTAGAGAAGAGTGTCAATAAAAAATAGTTAACATTATTGAATGCTTCATATATGGTAGGCACTAGTCTAAGTGTACATTTATTTAATTCTCAAAATAATCCTATGAGGCAGGCTTTTTTTATTCCTTCTGGAGAGACAGGAAAGCAGAGACACAAGACGACTATGTAACTTGCCCAAGACCTTACTGCCTACTCGAGCTAGAATCTGGCTCCAGTGTCTGGGCTCCTATCCACCAGGCATTGCAACAGGGTTGCTGCAGGGAATCGTGTTGTCCCCTTCCACACCAGATCCGTCACACAGTCCCTGCCACTGTGTCCTAGGGCTGGACAATAATGCACGAACTCCTCCCCCGAGTCACTGCATGAGTCCCTCTCTTTGTCTGCCACAGGTCAGCTAATACAGTGTGAGGGGAGCCTGGCAATGGCTACAATGTGGTGCCAAAAAGGCAACTCCTCCTTCCTTTGTGTCATTCATGCTTCTCGCTAAGTCTTCAGGCACTAGGGGTCTGTGATAAAAAGATTCAGGAAGTAGTTTCCTCACAGATCATCCAAAACCTAGCCCTCACTTTAGAAGTTAAATGATGTTGCCCCTGCCCCTCTTCTTTTTCTGTTTTGTGACTATATTTTGCTTTCCTTAGTAAATCTGAATGCCTTAAACACATTTTCTTCCTTGGGGGATGTTAACTACAGTAGTCCAAAAAAAAAAAAAAAAAAAGGTACTATCTCACTCTGTCACTTCTATGTAGGTAATCTCATTTGAATATTACACAGCCAATCCAATTAACCTAACACAGAATTAGCAGGGGACGTGGGTTTTCAGTGAGCTGAAGAGACGGATTAGAGAGAACTATGAGGGAGATTAGCTAGATTTACAGACTCTGACAGCTTGCTAGCATATCTTGATATGGCTTCGCCAAGAAAACGAAAGTATCAGGCTTGTTTCACATTTGTTGATATTATTTTACTCTTAGGCAAACTATCTAAATTATACTCATTCCTTGGTAGAGAAAGAGAGGGAGAAATACGATTGCCACTGAAACTTCTTTCATTGAAATTGAATTGATAATAGAGGGAAAAAAGTCTTCTTGGCCTGAATCTATCTATTATCACCCTATTATCTTCTGTCATTTGAGGGTGTTAGGACACACCGTGGTGCCAAATGCTTCGTGTTAAAGTTAACTTTCAAAAGGCAGGCAAAGCACTAGGCTAGAGATATTTCATTTATGTGGTTCTTGTGCTTCCTACTTCTTCAGATCATGGTAAGGAGATTTTAACCATATGAACCCAAGATTTCAACAATGGGACAAAAAGAGAAACACCAAATGGATGGCCATCTTGAATCAAAAAGTGAGTTGATAAGAAAGTTCATGGTCAAGTCCAGCATGAGGCCAACGTAGAGAGAAACAATTGGATTAGATGTCCTGTCTGGTGGGACGTCACTGAGCAAGGTTCTCTTGGGAGATCCTAAAAGCACAGCTCCAACGGAAAGAAAAAATCAGGCCTGCTGACAATGCTCCACGTTGTAGCAGCAGATATCACCCAAATATGGTGCAGTGCCTCCAGGATGAAAGTAGGGATCCCAACCATCATGAGTGTCAAATATACAAGCCAGGGCAGCACCCCCAGAGACTGCTCAGGAAAAGTTCGACACATCTTCTCCTCACTGACCCATATCTAGTCAATAGGAGCCCTTGAGGCATTTTAGGTGATTTTTTCACTGTAGTAAGATGTACATAACATAAAATTTCCTATCTTAACCATTTTTAAGTATACAATTCAGTGAGGTCAGTGACATGAAGCACATTCACAATGTTGTGCAGTCATCACGACTACCGATGTTCAGAATTTTTTCATCATCCCAAACAAAAACACTACCCTCTGTACCCTCAAAACAACAACTTCTTATTTCCCCCAACCCCATAACTGCTAGCAAACCCTATTCTACTTTGTCTCTGCGAATTTGCCTATTGTGGGTACCTCATATAAGTAGATTCATACAATACTTGTCCTTTAGTGTCTGGCTTATTTCACGTAGCATAATGTTTTCCAAGTTCAAGTATGTGTCAACATGTATCAGAATTTCATTCCTTTTTAAGGCTGAATAATAACCCATTACGGATGGATATACCACATTTTGTTTATCCAATTCATCAGTTGATGGACATTTGTTTCCACCTTTGGGCTATTGTGAATAGCATTGCTATGAACATTGGTGTAACCACTGAAGCATTTTAAGCAAAGGAGTAATGTGATCTGATTTCTATTTTAGGAAAATGACCCCTTATATCAGTCAGGGCATAGTCAGGAAACAGAAACCACACCAGTTACACAATAAAGACAATACACTGTAAGGAATTATTGACCAGAGAAATGAAAAGTCAGGAAGAGAATAACACATTATCACAGGGGCAGGAACTGAGAACCGTTGCTAACCCTGGGGTTAGGCATACAGAGTGAGGCTGGGGTTGCTGAGAGAAAAACCTTAAAAGGAACCTAGAGAAGGGAGCCCCATGGAGTTGAAACTCAGAAACTCTCTTGAGAGCTGAAACTCAACTGGAGGCAAGAGTGCTGCTCAGCTGGTTCTGATGTCTACTCAGAGGACGTTTCGGGGGGCTCAAAACCCAAACTCTGAGAAGAGATTGCCATTTGACTAGAGCTGACGTCTCTGAGCTTTGTGGGGGAAGTTGTGTTACGGGACCCCCGACACTGAGAAGGGAGGCTGCTGAGCTGGTGTTGGTGTCTCCAAGCTCAAAGCAGAGGACCCATGTGGCTGGGACCCCGCCCTCTGCAGGGGGAGGGGTGGGCATTGCTTGGCTGTTGCTCGTGTCTCTGAGGGGACGGGATGAGACTACTTCTGTGAGTGTTGGAAGGACTGCAAACTGGACTCCAGTGCTGCTGCGGGAATGAACTGGCACTGCTGGGTGAAGAAGCGAGGGGGGAGTGGAGAGTCAGACCAACAAAAACAGGAAGCTGCAGGAAGGAGCAAATCCCTTCTCCCACCTCCAACCTCGCGTGCTATTTCTGGTGCCCCCATTGCCAGAGCCCGACAGGAATCCATCTAGCCGAGCAGGAATGTGGCTTGCAGGATCCCAGCCCCAGTGTCACACGACAGAGTGTGAAAGAAATAATAATACTGCAGTAGTCCTACAGCAATTGTTGGGGAAACTGAAGGAGGCAAGACCGGAGTCAGGAATAAAATCCATCTTGGGCATATTCTCAGTGATGGCCCTTTGAGGGGATTGGCTCAGTTTGCTATCTCTACATTGGGAATGACCCACCAAAGTATTGCTTGAATCATGTATTTCCAGCCATGGACCATAACTGATTTATACAGGATGATCACCTACATGCAAGCTAAATTCAGACTCTTTCTAGTCTTTGAAATTTGGAAAAGATACACCTAAAATCTGGGATCAGAGATCTGAGTCCGGTAACCGATCTGCAGGCAGCTGCCATGGAGGTCACTAGCTCTTACCTGTTCCTTCCCTTTCCATGCTTTTGATTCTTCAGTTCCAACTTTGATTCAATAAGATAATCCAGAAACCTTCCTATAAATTCTCCTTGTTCCTTAGGCTAGCCAGAGCCACTTTCTGTTGCTTCTATTTTCTCTAATGTCCCAGAGCTTACATTCCAAGAGGTTTAAGAAATTTAAACAACATCAACACTTAGGGTTGCTAAGTGTTCTAAGATAAAGAATTCTTGTAGAGTGAGAGAACTATGTGAGCACAGCTCATGGGTTGGGACCAAAAGAAGGGGAGAGGCAGGAATGGGGGGGGGGGGTCAAATATTCCAGACACAGTGATCGGGTTGAAGGCCCACAGGCAAAAGAAAGCATAGCATGTTGGCCCAAATGAAATCTACCCGGAATGTTTCACATAGAGAAGTAGGTAAAACAGGGAAACATGATTGCAATAGCTCATTAATGCAGGTTTATTTCATACCAGGTTTATTTCATACCAAGCTATTATAGGTAGTAACTGACTTAGTCCTTGCAGTGATCCAATGGAGAGGTAATGTGGTTAGGAGACTTTCTCTCTGGGAAGATAGAGACAGATCACTAAATCATATTTATCTGTTATAATAAAGATAGTGTTTCCTGCTGGGGGCAAGTCAGACAGATTTGCTCACAGCCCATTTGAAAAGAGATGAAATTCCTAAGTTCAGAGTTTGTTAGCCATGATTCAAACTCATTGTACAGGCAACATCCACCTGGCCTTGCATCCCCATCACCCGGGGGACCCTAGAGGACAAGAGGAAGCAATACAAACACGAAGTTTATGCCATCTGCTGTGCTGCGAGTGATAAAATCCTTTTTCTCTGAACAGAGCCTCATGTATTCTGCCAACATCCACGAAAGTGCAGCAAGCTGGCTTTCAAGTGGAGTGAAATCTCAGGTTCTTCAGAACTCTTGACGAATGTGATCTCCTTCTTCTAGAAGGGAACGGAGACCCAGAGAAATTAAGTGCCTTACCCAAGGCCCTAAAGAAGGAGCTAGAATATGGACCCATGTGGATAAACTCCAGAGCCTCTAATCTATACCACAAGGATGACCCTGAAGAAGCAAGAAGGAGCTAAATCACACAGGACCTTGTAAACCATGTTACAGAGTTTAAATTTTATCATATGACTAATAAGTAGTCTATTCGTTTGGGTAGGCTAGCTACTGTACAAGTTAGATTTCAATATATGTATTTGTTTACACTTACCAGAAAATTATTCCTTGCTCATACAATGATTTGAGGCAGAAGGTTCTGGTCAGTCGGCAGCTCTCTTATACTTGGTGATTCAGGAACTCGGGAACTCAGGCTCCTTCCGTCTTGTGGCTCCATCAACCCTAGGGTCTTCGTTGCTTCCAGCCAAAAGGGATGAGAAGAGAGGATCACAACCCACATTTAATTCTGACAACCCACAGTCTGGAGATGACCTACACCACTTTCGCTCACATTCCATTGACAAGAGCTAACCACATGGTCACACCTGGAAATAAGGGAGCCTATTGAACATAGCATGTTTCCCAGTGATAAACTCCATCCTACGGAAGAGAGCATGAACTCTGGAACACAGGCAGCCACTCAGAGGTTTAAACGAGGGGCCTAATAGGTCAGAATGACCTGCAGATCCCTGGCGGCAACCCGGACATGTGTTTGGCAGGGATAAGATAGGACGCAAGCCGAAGGTCCGCTGTAGCAATATAGGAAAGGCTGGTGGGCTACGACAGGCAAGAGAAAATAACAAGGAAGGAGAGGGGAGGTGGAACCAGGAGCCATTCCGAAGATGAAATCTATGGGATGCTCTCTCTGACCACGTATTTGCCTATTTCCACTCTGTCCCTGACTCTATGGTTGTGTTTATATTCACCACATAATAACAAATGTTAAAGGAGGCAGGGGGAAAGAGTTAGAACTAATATCTAAAAAAAAAAAAAAAAGAAAAGAAAATTCCAACCAAATGCTTTTGTGCCAATTCACTCCCTCACTTTCGGAGAGACATACACCAGCCCCCATATTCTCCCCTCTCTATGGCCCCTCTGCAGATGGGACCGCGGAGCAGCGTTCAGCAAATGACGTGAGTGCTATTTCTCTCTGCTCACGGAAGGATGAATTGTGGGAAAGTTTCTGTGTGCTAGTCTTTATCATAAAGACTGTATAGATATGAAGACTTCATAGGGGTTTCCCCATGAAGCAAACTCCAAAATGGAGCTCAGTGCTCAGAGAAGTTTATTTGGGGAAATTTCCCTAAGGGGCAAAGTTAAACATCATAGAATTGTCTTAGCTTGGGGCAAGGAGACAGGGCATATGTGCTCTTGTACAAAAGTAGTCATGGTGGGCACAGGGTCGGGGGAGATGTGCCCCCCACATCTCAGGGAGGGGGTTAAGACCTTGGGGCAAGCAATCTCTTGTTAGCCAAGGAAAGTCCCAGAGAAAAACTGAGTAAAGAGCTGTCAGCTCCCACCATCCCCAGAAGCTGGGAGAATGAGTATCTGAGTTCCGGAAAGTGGGGATCAGGACATGATACCTCAGTGCCATTAAGGATAAATCCTTAATGACTGATTCTGGCCTTGACAACCCCCAACCCCCCATGCACATTTTGATGATATGAGTGCATTCCTAGAAATAAGACAATATATTGTAACATAGGATTTATATAACTTACATATTGGACTATGCATTTCCTTTTTTTTTTTTTTTTTGAGAGAGAGAGAGAGAGCATGATTGGCGGGTTGGGGAGGTGCGGAGGGAGAGGAAGAGAAAGAATCTTAAGCAGGCTCCAAGCCCAGCACAGAGCCCAAGTCGGGGGCTCTGTCTTATGACCCAGGAGATCCATGACCTGAGCCAAAATCAAGAGTCAGGTGCTTAACTGACTGAACCACCCAGGTGCCCCAAGGAGTATGTATCTCTAATCTACCCTTTCATCCCACTCTAGAGAAACATAGTATTCTTGGGGCATATTTTAGCTCATCCCAAAATTAATAATATAATCCTCTCTTCAAGTCTCTAGTGCAGTATATGCAATCAGGCATAGGAGGGAGACAGAACTGGGATTAAATCCTAATTCTACGACTTGGAGCTCTGTAGTGATGTGCTAGGCACTTTACTTCTAACAGCCTCGGTTTCCTCATCTGTAACAGAAGGAAAATTAAAGTACCTCAGTGTTGTCAGGATAAAATAAGATCTTGTAAGTAAAGCATTCAGCATGATTTCTGGCATAGAGAAAGCTTACGGCAAATGAAGCTGTGATGTAGAGGATGTATTTAAATATACAGTCAGTCAACTCATGTCCACTAGAAGGTTTTCCAGGAATGGATGCAGCACATATTCCTGAAAGTTGCATGTGGATGCAGTCCAGTGGAGGCTGTTTTGCTTTGCCACCATGAATGAATTCTCAATAACCTACAAGTGGGTGAAAAGAGATGAGATTTTGAAATACGATTGTATCTCCTCTTATAAACATCTACACTCTAAACCTTAGCTAAGGCTGTGGTAGGAAATGCGTGGACTGCTCTTCACATGGTTAGTAAACATCAACAAAGGCTTTGTTCAGGTTACCTCCTGGTCTGGATTTTGGGTCCTTTTCCCACTTCTTTGTGCCTATTTCCTTTTATAAATGAATTCTCAGGCTCCTTGGGGTTGGTGTTTATATGAAACATTCATTCAGTAAATGTCAACGCAGAAAGCTAACTATGAGGCTTCTCCCCAGGCACATGGGTGACCATATCTCCAGCATCCCCTGCAGTCTGGTGTGACCGTCTGATGAGAGGAGCCACTGGAATGTGAGTAGAAGTCAGATGTGCCTCTTCCATGGAGGGTGACCAGCTGCCCTAGTTTGCTTAGGACAGAGGAGTTTCTGTGGATATGAGATTTTCTGTTTTAAAACAAGCATAATTCAGGAAAAATCAGGTCAAGTTGGTCACCTTACATCCTGGCCTAGACTATAAAACCTCCTGCCTACCTCCTTCATGTCTTTTTTCCTCCTTCCAACTCCTTAAAGAAAGAGGTATCACAAAAATAGCAAGCTTGGAAGCTATGTTTTGAAGATGGCAGCACCAAATGTCAGCCTGAGTAACCACAAGGAAAAGAAGCCACCTTACTATCTCCCACTGATTTGAAACATCTCCCATAGACCGTATATGAGTAGAAAAAAATACTTCTAATGTGTTTGATCCATTACTTGTTGGTTCTATTTTCATAGTACTTAGCCTCTCCTGACTAATACAGTTACCCTACAAACTGAATCAGAAATGTTTTTTGTTAGTTTCGAAAGTACAATTTAGTGATTCATCAGTTACATCTAATACCTAGTGCTCATTACATCATGTGCCCTCCTTAATGCCCATCACCCAGTTACCCCATCCTCCCACCTACTTCCCCTTCAACAACCCTCAATTTCTTTCCTAGAGTTAAGAGTCTCTTATGGTTTGCCTCCCTCTCTGTTTTCATCTTATTTTATTTTTCCTTGTCTTCTCCTGTTTTCATTTGTTTTTTTTTTTCTTAAATTCCACATATGAGTGAAATCATATGGTATTTGTCTCTCTTTGACTTATTTTGCTTAGCGTAATATCCTCTAGTTCCATCTACATTATTGCAAATAGCAAGGTTTCATTCTTTTTGATGGCTGAGTAGTATTGCAGTGTGTGTGTGTGTGTGTGTCCACATACATACATACATACTTACCACATCTTCTTTATCCATTCATTTGTCAATGGACATCTGGGCTCTTTCCATAGTTTAGCTATTGTGGACATTGCTGCTATAAACATTGGGGTTCAGGTGCCCCTTCAGATCACTACATTTGTGTCCTTTGGGAAGGACACATTTACTGTAAGGACACATTTACTAGGTAGTAAATACCTAGTAGTATTGTTGGGTCGTAGGATAGCTCTATTTTTAACTTTTTGAGGAACCTCCGTACTGTTTTCTAGAGTGACCACACCAGTTTGCATTCCCATCAACAGTGTTAAGAGGATTCCCCTTTCTCCACATCCTTGCTAAGATCTGTTGTTTCTTGAGTCGTTAATTTTAGCCATTCTAACAGGTGCGAGGTGGTATCTCATTGTGATTTTGATCTTTATTTCCCTAATGCCAAGTGACGTTGAGCATTTTTTCAGTGTTTGTTGGACATTTGTGTGTCTTCTTTGGAGAAATGTCTGTATGTCTTCTGCCCATTTCTTGACTGGATTTTTTGGTTTTGGGGTGTTGAGTTTGAGAGTTCTTTATAGATTTTGGATAGTAGCCCTTTATCTGATAAGACATTTGCAAATATCTTCTTCCATTCTGTAGGTTGCCTTTTAGTTTTGTTGACTGCTTCCTTTGTCCTGCGAAGATTTTTAACCCAATAGTTCATTTTTGCCTTTGTTTCCCTTGCCTTTGGAGATGTGTCTATCAAGAAGTTGTTGCAGCCGAGGTCACAGAGGTTGCTGCCTGTTTTCTCCTCTAGGATTTTGATGGATCCCTGTCTCACATTTAAGTCTTTCATCCACTTTTTAAAAAGATTTTATTTATTTATTTGACAGAGAGAGAGAGATCACAAGTAGGCAGAGAGACAGGCAGACAGATAGGGGGAAGCAGGCTCCCCACCAAGCAGAGAGCCTGACTTCGGGGCTTGATCCCAGGACCCTGAGATCATGACTTGAGCCAAAAGCAGAGGCTTTAACTCACTGAGCCATCCATGAGCCCCTCTTTCATCCATTTTGAGTCTATTTTTGTATGTGCTGTAAGGAAATTGTCCAGTTTCATTCTTCTGCATGTGGCTGTCCAATTTTCCTAACACCATTTGTTGAAGAGACTGTCTTTTTTCCACTGGATATTCTTTCCTGCTTTGTCGAAGATTAGTTGACCATAGGGCTGAGGGTCCGTTTCTGGGTTTTCTATTTAGAATTTTTAAAAGATGTATTTATTTATTTTAGAAAGAGAGAGTGTGTGTGTGTGAAAGCAGGAGTGTGGGGGCAGAGGGAGGGAGAGAGAAAGAGAAAATTCTCAAGCAGACTCCATGTTGAGTATGGAGCCCGATGTGGAGCTTAATCCCAGGACCTGGAGATCATGACCTGAGCTAAAATCAAGGGTCACTCAATCAAATGAGTCACCCAGGTGCTCCAAGTTAAAATCGATGGAGGCTTTACAGACTAGTATAACATTAAGGCAAGGACACCTAAAATACACATGGTCACTTTCTGGGAAAGTATTTGCAAGGTAGATAGAATGTCAGGAGAACGAAGGGAAAGGAAGGAGGACAAAGAGGCTGATCTCTGTATAAATCCTGCTCACGTCCATCATGAAAGATTCCCAGCTCTTCTCTCAGAGACCAATGTTAGTATGATGAAGGGTATCACACACCCAGCGGTGCAGGGTGCTCTAGTGGTCAGAGCGAGGGACTAAGGTCAGAACATACGGGTTCACACCGGATAGCAGCTGTGTGATTGATGGTAAGCTGGTAGCCTCTCTGGACCTTAGACTCGTCATCCGGGATGTGAAGATGGGTTTGACCTCTGACTGAGTGGCTTCTAGGAGCCAGTCTTGTGCTAGGCCCTGGGGACACAAAGATATGATAAAGTCTCTCAAATAGACCACAGGCTACACATGTCTGAAGAATGCAGTGTCAGCTGGGACCAATCCAAGGGGAAAGGAAAAGGCCCATGAAGGGGCCGAAGTCTTCTCTTCACATGGGTAAGTGAGACCATGGGAGAGGGACTGGCTTTGCTGCGGGGCTGGGATCTACAGGCGGAGGAGCGCAGAAAGAGAGTCCGAGATGCGACGCGTCTGGCGAGCAGCCGTTGGTCACTGTGCCTTCACGCATGGATTCAGCGCTGGCTACGCTCCAGGCCTTGTGCTTCCTCTGGAATTCAAGGGTGACAAAGACAGGGGCCCCGAGTTCTTCAAGGTCCAGCAGGGCGGAGAGAAGTGTGTCATAGGAAAGGGAGTGGTGGCCTAACACAGAGTTGGGCACCGGGGAGGGGCTCCCCGGCGGCTGATGCTGAGCTGAGGTGCAAACCCAAGTGTGTGTTGGCCCCGTGGCAGGGGGAGAGAAAGTGATGGAAACAAGAGGGAACCCTGGGACATGGCTGGTAAGAGTGAGCAAGGCGCAAGGGATGGTGGCCCCCCGAAGAGAATTCGGGAGCCAGGGCAAGAAAAGGTCGTTGTCTGGTGGAGGGTGGGGAGGCAAGGGAAGGAGTTTGCATTTCATCCTTAAAGTCGTAGTGTCTCTGCAGAGGTCAGGCATGAAGGAACACCCTGCAGCAGGGAGGAGCCGGGGTTAGAGAGGGAGGAGGAGGACCACTCTGAGGGCTCCTTGACATCCACGGGAGAAACAACAAAGCCCTGAACCAAGAAGAGGGGATCACCCAGTAGCGAAGGCGGGATTTTCAGGGGCGGGAGGGTTTGCATCGGGCGAGTTTGCTAAATAGATCCTCCAGGCAAGAGGCTCCGGTTTTCCAGGGAGGCAGAGGGTAAATAGCAAATCACGGACATCAAAGGGCAGAGTTAGACTGAAGAGCGAGTGGAAATGGTCTCTGTCCAAAGCTGTAAAGACATAAAGGAAGATTTGGTTTAATAGCCTCTAGTCAGGGCGATAGAAAGGCCCCGTTTGACCTCAGGGAGGGTGGCTGGGTCTCCTGAAATCTGATTCGGGGTGAAAATCCTGGGGAGAAGAAAGAATGCGCAGAGCTCAGCCAGGGACTCAAAAGCTTGGCAATGTTTAGCTCTTGGAAAAGAAAAAAAAAAAAAAAGATATAATGGCCCCGATTCACCCAAATACTCGGACCCAGTTCTCATTAATAACCACATTCTTGTTAAGCTGTGATTTGATTAAGTGATTTGTGATTTGATTAAGTAATTTAAAAGACGGTTTATTTAATTTGGAGTCCTCTAGACTTCAGAGTCCAATGCATTTGAAACTGTGCTGTTTCTTGTCAAAATTCTACAGCCTCTCTGCCTGCTTACAATTAGAAGTTGAAACTAAATACTGGAAAGAAAGGGAATGAATAGTGAAATGAATAGAATTTCACTAAAATTCTAGTGAATTTTACTAAAATTTCGCTAAAAAGGAAAAAAAAAGATTTGCTGTGTCTTAAAATCTCACCTTCTCTGATGGTAAAGCTCCTATATTTTCATTTTCTGACTCATCAGAAGATAAGGAGGGATTGGCCTGTAGTAGAAATTTGAGAAGGAAATTGAATTAGAGAATCTAACTTGTCATTTGTGGTTATTCGAAACCCAGAAGATCCATTTCTCTAAGAAGCTTGTCCTGGGGACACCGCTATCCCACAGAAATGTATTTCCTGGAAATTCGGAGAAAGCCTTAAAGATGTAAGAGTCAAATGTTGTATTTAGCAGACAGAGGGCTGAATCTGCTCCCAGTCAGCCTGTCACGGTTTAAATGAGCCGCGAGTGGCCGAGTGGCCATGGGGAGGCAGCGCCCATATCCAGGCCAGCATGGCCCTTCCCAGAGCCAACATGGCAAGCCCCAGTGGCAGAGACCTTGGGGGGTGGGGAGGAGGGGTAAGGAGGGGCAGTGCCCAGAGAATAGCGTGGGCTCTGCCGGCAGGCAGACCTGGGTTTGGGAACTGCTTCTGCCACTTGCTAACCTGCCATCTGGGCCATATTACCCCACCTCGCTAAGGTGGGGTAGCAAGGATGGAACTCTTCTCTATCTAGTCAAAATGGAGATAACATTCCCTTACTGGGAAAAGGTCTGGTCCCTTCTTCTTCCAGGCCCTGCCCAAACTAGATCCACATGCTACTCTCTCAAGTTAGAAACAATCTGGTTTAGTTAGACATCCCATTTTACAGATAGCACTTTATGTAACAAATTCTACCAAAGGAGATTTTTTACCTTCCAACAGGTAGGAAGCCTTTGGAAATTCTAATCCTAGTAGATCTACTCTCTGCTTTCATATCAAAACATCACTAAAGAAACTGGAAAATCACGGATGTGTTTGGTTTAAAGTGAGGAAATAAAGGAATGGTTCTAACCCCAGGAGATGCTAAGAGGGTTACATTTTGGAAACATAAACATAGTCCTACATTTCTTCCCAGCCACATCAAAAATGAAGAAGCATAAAATTATGGCACATTCAAGATACAGAACTTCAGTAACACACAAATTGTAAGTAGATGGGCTTTGTTTATCTGCATTTATAAAATTTCTCCTGGCCCAGTTTCAAAAACTCATTAGGAATCTACAGAGTGCTCTACGTTGTAGGCTGTGTCGTCCAGGTGCCAAAACAAAGGGTAGATTTAATGACCATAAACAAATCAGCTACACATCATATAAAACTATACACAGACCATGTTCCAACAAAGGTATAGCTGGCCAACTGAAGTTTTCCTTTTACGTATTCAGGAATTATACAGACAGACAGAGTTTCTACCAAAAAGGCAAAAATATTCGGGGTTTACAGTTCCGCTTCCCACCATGCTTTTGGTGGACTGTGATCTCGGCAATCTTCCTCCTTCTGGACCAGCGGTTGATTAGGTTGGTGGTGGTTAAAGCAGAGTCCACCATAATGAATTTGAGCAGAAATGCAGTTAGTGAGCAGAAATGCAGTTACTTAGAGGGTACACAGTAACATTCCAGAATTCCTAGAGAGATGAGGGAACGAGACTGTGGACTGATTGTCGGCACAGCCCAGGGTACAGGGCCTTACTGGTAGGAACACAACCGACGGTGCTCTTAAAGCTGCTCTTAAAGCCGCTGTGTCTTCCCTTGATGGAAAGCAATTCCACATCTTAGCTGCTTGAAATGAAGTCTCATGTGAACGGGCTCAGTGGTAGAGGCTGGATCACATGCCGTCATCTTAGTTTAAGGCTGAGTAACAGAATCCAAATTCCCACATTAGGGAGGCAGGACTCAAGTGGGAACGTCCTCAAATATAAAATGACTACCCCAAGGCAATGGCTGGCTAAAATATGACATGGGTACTCACAATACTATCAAGTATGTCCTCTGCTTCACCATTTTTTTTTTTTTTTGGAGAAGATTTAGTCCATAACAAGATTAAAGTTTATAAGGATAAAGACAGCAAGGTAGCTGCTAGTTTTGAATTGATTTAGGACTACCACATGAACTCTAAGTTCAAATAAATGTGTATGTCATTAACAATCATTTTCCTAACAGCCTGCACAAAATGGATCAGATCACCAGAGTTGATGTGCTTTGTATAGTGCTATTAATTAAACCCCTTAAAAATGATAAGTTATTTATTCTTATCCAGTAGCCTGAGTAACTTCACCTGGCTACATCCCATGAGATGTTTTTTATAGCAGATAAAATAGAAAACTTCTACCTTGCCTAGTAGTTTAAATTTCGTATTTCATGAATATCTACTTTACTTATATGTCCTTTTTTCCCCCTAAAAAGCATGTTTTTCAAAATTGGGCTCATAAATGAGGTCAGTCTATAAATCAAGAGAAGAGCCCTTGTATACATTTAAATACGTTAGGTGTCTGGATCAAACTGGCATGAATGAAACATAACTGAATCACCTCCAGCATCCCATTAAAATGCCCATGAATTAAAATAGAGCTACCGCAACCCACAAGCCATCATTAGGCTAAATAAGAAAACTACTATATAGTATTCTCTTTACCATCAGGATGAGAAAGTTACCTCTATTTCACCACTGCTATTTAACATTGTTCTGGAGGTTGAGAGCTAGTGGAATTAGATAAAAATACATAGAGTAGAAGAATAGATAGAGAGATGGGTGGATGGATAGAGAAAACATAGATATAAAAATTGGAATCAGGGTGCCTGGGTGGCTCAGTTGGTTAAGCAACTGCCTTCAGCTCAGGTCATGATCCCAGAGTCCTGGGATCGAGTCCCACATCAGGCTCCCAGCTCCATGAGGAGTCTGTTTCTCCCTCTGACCTTCTCCCCTCTCATGCTCTCTCTCACTATCTCTGTCTCAAATAAATAAAATCTTAAAAAAAAAAAAATTGGAATCAGCACTTGCTGATGATGTCATTATATCTCAAAAAACCCAAGTATCAACTTGCAAATAATAAGGAAACTCACTAATATATTAATAAATAAGACTAATAAATCAATGGGTTTTTTTTTAAATCAACGGTTTTAACATATGCAAGAAAACTGAGTAGGACATAATGTGGGGTGAAAAAGTCTTCATTTACAATAGTAACAAACAAGGTAATGGGAATAAAAAAAGATAAAAAGAAGTAAAGAGGTGATGTATAAAATCTTGAAGAAGGTAATTTTAAAACATTCTTGAGGAGCACAAAGGAAGACTTGGATGAGTGAAAATCATGCCAGGCTTGGGCACCTGCGTGGGGGTGGTGCAGCTGGGTGAGTACCCGATTCTGTGTTTTGGCTCAAATCATGACCTCAGGGTCCTAGGACTGAGCCCAGTGTTGGGCTTTGCACTAAACGGGGAGTCTGCTTGTGGGTCTCTCTCTCTCTCTCTCTCTCTCCCTCTCCCTCTCCTTCTGCCCCTCCCCCTGCTCTCTCTCTCTCAAATGAATAAATCTTAAAAAAAAAGAAAATCATGCTATGCTCTTGGCATCTACATAATTAAAGTGATCTCAATACAAATACTTCCAGGATCCTCTTAACTAGAAAATATAATTCTAAGAAAAAGTCACAAGCCAGACTAACCTGGGAAATTCCTAAAATGAAGAATAATGACAGGGTGGGCGGTGGGGATGGAGGCAGCGATTAACTGCTGTGACAAAAAGATAAAGATAACCTCAGTGATAAAAATTGGAATCAGAAATAACGTAATGGACAAATATGTACCACTCGAATGAAGAATAAAAGATAGAGAAATATATAGTAAATCCTTTTCCTTTTGCTTATAAAAGAGAAAGCCCCCTGCCCCCAATGAAACTAAAAAGGATGAGTGTCTAACAATGATCGTGGGTAGTTTACAGGTAGAAAGGGCACACTGTGCACGATCTACTGCTAAATATTGTAATGTTTTGGTGAAAAGGTGTGCTTTATGGAATATGTAAATCACCAGCAGTGAATCAGGAGATAGGACATAGGAATCATTAAACTAGCCAATGACAGAGAGAGAAAAGTCAATCAAAAGGCAATCAGACCTTACTCCTTAGAAGCTCCATACTATGGTGATTTGACAGGCAACTTCTTTCCAACTTCCACAGAATCACTAATTCCCACACTGTATCTGATGGAGGGCAAATGAAATGATGAAAACCTACCAGGATGTAGTATGAAACTAGGGTATCCTGAATTCTAAAACTTGGGTTTGGTCTAGGGTTTTCTTTGTAGTGTGTGATCCTTCATATTTTTGAACAAGTTATAGAAATACCTTTATTAAACTACTAGGAAAACAAAATCACAAAATATACACTTTAAAAATAACAATCTAAAATCAAGTAGTATTTATCCTGGAGAGGATAAGCGTTTAAGAGATGTATTAATTCATCACTTCAACAAGGGAAATAAGATTAAACATAGTTGGTTTGATTAATTTATCTTAAGCATTCTAAATTAAGTCTGTAGAAAGGCACCAACACTCATTCCTGATTTAAAAAAAGAAAAGCTCCTAATAAGTAGCAATAAAAATATTATCTTAACAACGTAAAAAGATATAAACAGCCAACATTTCAAATGACAGTGAAACACGAAAGGCATGGAATTAAAAAGAAGAAGCTGGACAAGGTTGCCCACTCTCATTATGTTTATTTTAACGTGTTCTGGAAACTTCAGCCTACACAAATAAAAGAGAAACCAGAAACAAGAGGGATAGTTATTAGACATAAGGATATAACATCACAATCGTTTGTATATCAGGAGTAGCAACTTATTATATCTGAAATCAACAAAAAACTGAATTAAAGAGTTCAGTAAAACGGTTAAATTTTAAAAAAGCTTCCCTTTATAACAGTAAAAATTAAATATTATACACACACAGAAAAAAGACACCATTCATAATAACTATACATAGAATACTAAAGATGTACTTTATATGTACAGGTCCTATATGGAGACAAGCACAAAACATTTCGCTATTAAGACAAATCAATTCCTTATGTGACCAAATTAAGAGATAAATATAAAGCATAAAAAATTAGGGGAAAAGCTGAATATTTCCTTTTTAAACAAAAATAAAGTAACCGTAGGGGAAAGAGTAATACAGTTTACTAAATAATTTTTTTAAAACTTTAATATGCTAAAAATGCCATAAAAATGTTAAACAAAATAGCAAAAAAAAGAAAATATTCATAACTCATGTGGTAGCTCCTTGATACTTTTCAGCATAAAACAGCTTTTACAAGTTAAGAGATAACCCAGAAAAAAATCGACAAATGACAGGGAAAAAAGTATACATGTACAAAAAGTATGTGAAAAAAAGAACAACCTTACCAAAAACATAAGGAATTAAACATTAATAACCAAAATGAATGCCATTTTCTTCTGTTAACTTGCCAAACTATTTGCAAATGAATGACATCAAGACTCCTGTATCTCCCAGTCCTGTGAAAATTTATAAAAATTTCATGGAAAGAAATTCATCAAATCATTGCATCCTGAAATAAAAGCCATG
>CM052802.1:38996207-39016949 GCA_028533885.1 Nasua narica | reverse complement strand
CGGGGAGTGGATGACTGCTGAAGGCTCCTCCGTGGCTGGCGAGTCCCTGCAGTGCCTAGGGGCACTGTCCCTTGATAGTCCAAGCTTTGTGTCTCTACAAGCACAGCAGGGAGTTTACAGAGTAAAAATTGTGAAAGTTTCAGCTGTGATATATCTGGGTATGTCTGAACAGATGTAACAAAATCTGAACTTTGATTCGTTGCTTATGAACAACTGGGAGTTATCTGCACCAAGAAAGCAAGCCCGGTTGCCAAACCAGTGTAGGATAATGGACAGCAAACAACCCAGATGAGAGTTGTTGACTTAGGGGCGCCTGGGTGGCTCAGTGGGTTAGAGCCTCTGCCTTCAGGTCTGGTCTCATGGTCTCAGAGTCCTGGGATCAAGCCCTGCCTCAGCAGGGAGCCTGCTTCCTCTTCTCTGCCTGCCTCTCTGCCAGCTTCTGATCTCTCTGTCAAATAAATAAATAAAATCTTAAAAAAAAAAAAAGACTTGTTGACTTAGAGTCTAATGAAATTTTAAAAGTAATTTTTGTTGGGCTATTATCCTATAATTTCCCTGTCAGTGTTCCATCAGAATATCCCAAAGCATCTATCTGAACCACCCTTGCTGCTTTTCCTGATGACAAATTGGGATTTTCTCATTGAGAATAGAGTATAAGAAGAAATTAGCTGAGCACAGAAACCACAGCTTAGACAGCAAATGTTTCACTGGAGCAGAGAGAAGAACCTTGAATGAAAGTCAACATATTGCAACTATTGTTATTAATTTAAAATTCCTAAAACACTTGTGACAATTTTTAACATACCTAAAATTGGTGGTCCCAAATGTACCAAGCATCCATTATATGGCCTGTGGACACGGACCTACAGCCTGGGGCTGGCTTAGCTTTATGTCGCCCTCATTCTTACTCATTAAACTAGATCCGCACTGGCGGATTCTCGTTCCTCAAATACATTAAGCTTCTTCCTTCCTCAGGATTGAAGAATATGCTGATCCCCTGTCCAGAAATGCCATTCCCTGGGGTCCTTGGATACTTACTAATCCTTCAGGTCTCAGATTAAAGGAGCCCTTTCATGATCTCAAAGTTATCTTCAATTAGCCTGAGTAATCAGTTCTCAACCTTAGGTATACGTTGCAGGCATCTGGGGATACTTTACACCGTTGATGCCTGTGTCCCAACCCAAAGATTCTGATTTAATTTGCCTGGGAGTGTAGCCTTGATATTTGAGATGTTTTAAAAGCCTCTGAGGTGATCCTAATTTGCATGGAAGATTGAGAACTACTGGCCCAAATCTCATCGCTGGGTTCGTTTCCTCCACAGCATTTTGCAGTTATAATGGTGACAGGCGCTGGTTTATTTATTTATGGGTTGTCTGCTATAAAGGCTGGACTGATGCCAATTTTATTCATCACCAAAAATATTTGATGATGGAATGCAAAATAGAAAGGAACCCCATTTCATATTCTATATTAAAATATCACAATATCCTAGCCAGTGCTTCTCAAACTTCAGTGTTGGTATGAATCACCAGAGGTCTTGTTAAAATGTGGATTCAGATTCATCACGCCTTGGGAGAAGGTTGAGATTCCACACCTCTAACAAGCTCCGCTCTTCGAGCAGCAAGAGCCTGATGGGGTGTTTGCCTAAGGCTTCCTGACAATTAGAATCACCTGGGGCCTCTAAGGAACAAAGAACAAATTACTAGTTCCCAATTCAGACCTACTGAATCAAAATTTCTAGAGGGGGAGAATGATAATCTGCATATATTATGGGCATTGTGTTGATTAGTATCTTCAAGGAGATTTGGTAAACCAAGGAGTAACTCAGACACTATTTCTTACTGTGTCTCTATTCAAAGTAATGAGCGAATCACGAAGTGAGCTCTTATCAGACCGACTCTAACTCATATAATTATAACCCTGGACAAAATAGAACAAATAACTACCCAAAGAGTCTGGAAAATAACAAAAGCAAGTAGATTCTGGAGGGGAATTGACATTTACATTGTGGTTACTTTTTCATTTTATGGCATTTAGCCTCAGATTGGTCACACTGAAGTCAGCACTATAAAGGGCAGCTAAAACTTCCCTAAAAAACCCAGAAGTCCTAGAGCACAGTGTTCAGGACAACCACAGCCACTAGAATGTGAGAGGAGAGAATGACAGAAAACAGAGACCCAGAGGGAAAGAGCCACAAATTCTATGTACAAATTTTGTTCAAGTCTCTGGCTAAGCCCTGAACGATGCATGGGTAGGGCGATCTGCAAGCAAACCAGCCAAGGATAAGAAAACTGAATGAAGACTGCAGTGGCTGCCAAGAGGTAGAGTTTGAAGTTTTTTAAGTCCAATTGACTAAATTAAGAGCTGGAACAAAATTGTCAACATCCATTAGAGGACCATAATAGAACCCAGAGTATCTACAATGTAACAGTCATAGTATCCAGGATAGATTCCAAAGTTGCTCTGACACCAAAGAACAAAAATTGTACAATCCCACTATAGGAGATACTTTGAATAGGCAAATTCACAGAGATAAAAAAAGAATAGAGATTACCAGGGGCTGAGAGGAAGGTAGAACGAAATTATTATTTAATGGGTATAGAATTTCTGTTGGGATGATAAAAAAATTCTCGAAATTGACAATGCGTGCTGATTGCATAACATTGTGAAATATTTATGTCACTGAAATGCACACTTAAAAGTGGTTAAAATAAGCTTTATGTTATGTATATTTTGCCACAATAAAACAAAATAGAAAATAAAGACAATGTAACAAGAAATGAAAAATGCCTTCATTGGGTAGACGTAACTAAGAAATGAATCAGTGAGTTTGAAGATACGTCCATATGAACTTTCCAAACTGAAAAGCAAAGATTAAAAAAAAAAACGAATTAAAAAAAGGGATCGAAGTATCTAAGAGTTGTGGGACAATTAAAAACATGTAACATGCATATGATGGGAATTCCAGAAGGAGAAGAAAGAGAAATAAGAACAGATGAAATATTTCAGTTAATAATGACTGAGTTTTTCCAAGGTTAGTGACAGATACCAAAACATAGATCCAGGTGGCTCAGAAAACATCAAGCAGGAGAAATACAAAAAACTCTCACCTAAGAATATCATTAAAATAAAATTAAAGCTGCAAAAAGTGAAACATGAAGAGAATATTTCGAAAAGCACCAGAGAATAAAAACACCTTACTCACAGAGGAATAAGAATAAGAGCTGTGTCAGACTTACCTTCAGAAACCATGCGGCAAGAAGGGTGTGGAGTGAAATATTTAAAATGTTTAGAGAAAAAAAACCCACCAACCTAGAATTCTGTAGTGAAATTATCCTTCAAAAGTGAAGAAATAAAGACTGTCTCAGACAAACAAAAATTGAAGGAATTTGTGGCCAGTAGACCTGCCCTGTATGAAATGTGAAAAAAGTTAAAAATTTCTTCAGAGAGAATGAAAATATTATAGGTTAGAATTCAGATCTACATAAAGAAAAGAAGAGGGGCGCCTGGGTGGTTCAGTGGGTTAAAGCCTCTGCCTTTGGCTCAGGTCATGATCTCAGGGACGTGGGATCGAGCCCCGCATCGGGCTCTCTGCTCGGCAGGGAGCCTGCTTCCCCCTCTCCCTGCCTGCCTCTCTGCCTACTCGTGATCTCTCTCTCTCTGTCAAATAAATAAAGTCTTTAAAAAAAGAAAAAAAAGCAAAGAGCATTTGGAAAGGAACAAATACAGGTAAAATAAAATTTTTATTCTTAAATAATCTGAAGATAACAGTTTTTCAAAATAACAGTAGAAAGAATACACTAGTAACTATCGCTTCTGGTTAAATGAATGACAGCAATATAATAAAGTGTGGGAGGGAGGAATCAGAATACGCAGTTAGAAGGGATCTGCACTATCTGTGAAACATACAGTGAAATTTGAAAGTGGAATTAAATTAGCTACCAATATATACTGCAAACCCGAGGGCATCCAAAAAAAGTAAACAAACAAGCAAAAAGTATAATTTATATGCTAAGAAAGAAGAGAAAATAGAACACGTAAAATACTTTCTTAAAACCAGAGAAGGCAGAAAAGGTATGAAAGCCAAAAAGAAAAGGAAAGAAAGAAAGAGAGAGAGAGAGGAAGGAAGGAAGGAAGAAAGGATGGAAGAAAGGAAAGATGAAGGAAGGAAAGAAGAAAGGTAGCAAATAGAAAGCAGATACAAATGTGGTTGATATTAATCCAACTATATCAAAAATCACTTTAAATGTGGATGTGGAAAGATGTCAATTAAAATCGGTTATCAGAATGGATAGAAAAAAGATAGACAAAAAACAAGACTCAACTGCATGCTGTCTGAAAGAAGTCCACTTTAAATATGAAGACACAGATTAAAAGTAAAGGAATAGAGAAAGATATGCACTGATCAAAAGAAAGTCGCTATATTAATTTCAGACAAAGCAGATTTCAGAGCAAATAATTTATTAGGGATAAAGAGAAGCATTATGTAATGACAAAGGGACCAATTTGCAAAGAAAACATAGCAATCCTTATTATGAATGTGCCTAATAACAGAGTATCAAAATAAATGAGACAAAAACTGGGAGAACTACAAAGAGAAATAAAAGAATCCACTATTACAGTCTGAGACTTCAACACCCCTCCATTGACAATTGAGGTCCAACAGTCAGAAAATCATAAAGGTATGGTTGCACTGAATAGCACCAACAATTAACTGGGTCTAAATGACATTTGTAGACTATTTCGTCCACCAGCAGCAGATTACACACTCTTCTGAAGCTCACTTGGAACATTCATGAAGCTAGACCACACTGTGGACCATAAAACACACTCGACAAATTTAAAAGTGTAAAAATCATACAAAGTATGCTCTTAGTCCACAATGGAAGTAAACTAGAAATCAATGACAGAAAGACACCAGGAAAACCCCAAAGTATTTGGATGTTAAACAACATAATTTTAAATAACAAACAGGTCAAAGAACTCTCCAAATGAAATTTTAAAATATTTTGAGCTAAAAATACAAGTTATCAGTTAGCGGGAGGCAGGAAAAGCAGTGCTTACAAGAAAATTTATAGTATCGGATGCATAGATTAGAAAGAAGAAAGATCTAAAATCAATAAACTAAGCTCCCACCTTATGGAACTAGAGAAGGAAGCCTAAAGCAAGCAGAGAAGAAAAATAATAAAAATTTGAGCAGAAATCAGTGAAATTACAAAGAAAACAAGAGAGAAAATCCATGAAACCCAAAGCTATTCCTTTGCAAAGATTAAAAAAAAAAAAAACAAAAAAAACAGAAAACCTCTCGACAGGCCAACCATCTGAATTATAAAAAATTTGACTTGCTCAGTGTCACCCCACCAGGAAATGATCTATCGACTCAGGATGTGAGCTCTGGCATCTGGCCCGGCACTCACAGCAGTAACCACTATACTTCATGCCAGTTCCCGGGTGGTGGCGGAACTCCCTTCCACGATGGCCTCCTCCTCCTCCCTTGGCACTTCTTAGAAAATGGCGATTGGTTAAGGCCCTCTTTCTCACTGAGTCTGGACACAATGTTAAAACTCTTTTTCACACCAAGCTCTATCCAATGAAAGAAGTTGGCATTCAGGTTGAAACCACCATGCCGTCCCTGACCAGGTCTCCATTTGCCCCCAAGAACATACTTTCACTCTAGAATCTCTCAAAAGCTATTCGCTGTGCTCCTACTATTTGCCAGGCACTTTTTCCCCCAAAGTTATTTTGATTAGGATCTAGAAAAGAGAGAAACAGGGACAGAGAAATGGAAGGAAAGAAAGGAGGAAGGGAGGCAGGGAAAGAGAAAGGAAGGGAGGGAGGGAGAGACAGAGGGAGAGGGGATCTTTAGTCTTTCAGAGGTAAGTGCTCTTCCATTGTCTTCCCTGGGAAACCACAGCCTCAACCCTCTCCTGTGAAGTTGTATTCTGTTGATGTGCCCTCTGCTCTCTCAAAGAAATATGAGGAAACTAATCTCAGAAGCCTTGCTCTGTGTAAACAAGGAATATGACATAGTCACTCATTTTTGCAGATACTAAACTCCATAGTCTCACAACTCTATTCAGCAGCTAATAAACCTCTTTGGCATTTACTAAACCTGCTCTAAGTTGCTGGAGAAGAAAAACTAGTCATCAGAACATTTACAGATGACTGAGCCCACAAAGTGACTTATGGTTTGATTCACAAGTTAGATTCCAGCTTGCCTTTAGTGCAGAAGGACTCTATCACCAATAGTAATGAAGCTCTGCCAGTTTTTCTTCCTTCCCCCAAGCATTACACACAGAAAAAGAGAAGACTGTCTGAAGCAAAAATAAAAGTGAAAGAAAGTGTACCAACAGATACTTATAAAAATTATAACAATAAGTATTAGTTAAGAAAATGAAATGAGATATTTGGTTCCCTGCTGGCTTTCCTAGCACAGGCTGTGCACATCGCGTAGTGATTCGTAAAGAGAATGCGGAAGGAAAAGTGTTAAGCCAGCTCTCTTCCAAGATGGAGACTTGAGATAAGGTTGAGTGTGGCTCCTAGAGGGAGACTGTTGAGACTGACAGTTTGGGAGGGTTATGGAAACCATGTCTGGGAAGGCTTCTGGCATCTTTTCCTGAAATACACTGAGTATTTCTCAGGAGTCTGGCTACTCCCTTACAAAGATGGCGTTGCAGATGGTGCACCACTTAATTAGAAACTATTCCACCAGTGATTTCAAAATTCCCTGTCTTATCCTCTAATTAACACACAGATAAATCATTGATAAAAACTCAGACTCCCTGATCAAATCTACAACTGTTCTTACATCAATTGGAACATAGTCAACCAAAAGAAATCAGAAAAGTGCTCTTCAGGAAATCTCTGGAGATTTTGGCCCACCCTTTGGAGGACCCAAGGTAGGGTATCATGTCCTGAGGCCTGCTGATGTTTCCCAAAGATGTGAGATCCGGTTGGAGATGATATGGATATAGATATAGATTTGTTGTTGTTGTTGGCGGCAATATTTTTAAGAAGCTTCTCTCAACAAGTCAAAAGAAATCTGGTCATGTAATGATAGAGTAAACAGACAGTGACCAGAGACAAGAATTTCCAATGGTCTCCTTTACAACATTCTTGCAGAACTAACATTCTTCCTCAGATCAGAATATGCCCAAAAATGACCTCAGATCACTGAGAAGCGCCTTGCCTCCAGAAAGTTCACCATTCAGGCAAGAACCTCTCTAAGCATCAGTTACAAATTTTGCTGTGCCATCTTGGTCAAGATACAAAAATCTATGCATCCAAAAGTCGGTGCCTCTAAGTATAAAACTATTACTCTTTGATAATTTACAATACTACCATTTTTGAACAGTTATTAGGTGTATGACATTCTTCTAAAAATTCTGTAAGTAATCATCATAATCCATACAACAGCTTTATGTGAGGTACTAATGATCCCTTTTTTGTAGATGGGCAAACCGAGGTCAAGGGAATTTATATTATTTCCCCTAACTAGTCTGCAATGGAATGAATGGTAAAGATTGAATTTGGACCTGACTTAGTCTTATTTCAAAGCCTCTGCTTTTCCTCCTTTCCCCCTCCCTCTCCCCTTCTCTCTCTCCCTCTCATTCTTTCCCTCCTACCTCCCTCTGTCTCTCCCTCTCTTTTTCTCTTTCCCTCTCTCTCTCTTTTCCTCTTTCTGCATTAAAAAAAAATCTTCACTGAGGTACGATTACATACCCAAAAAATGGCACATGTTTAACGTATACAATTTGAGGGACTTGAACATAAGCATACACTCATGAGACCATCACCACAAAGTAATAAACATAGCCTCATCTGCAAAAGCTTCCTCCTGTCCCCACTTTTGTGTATGTGTGTGGTAAGAACATTTAATTTGAGATAGTCTCTCAACAAATTTTTCAGTGTACAACAGAGCGTTAACTATAGGCACCGTATTGACAGCAGATCTTTGGAACTTACCTTGCATAACTCAAATTTTACACACATTGACCTCACACCTGTTAAGGTGGCTACTATCAACAAAACAAAGAAAACAAAACAACAGAACAAAAAATAACAAGTGTTGGGGCGCCTGAGTGGCTCAGTGGGTTAAATAAAGCCTCTGCCTTCGGCTCAGATCGTGATCCCGGGGTGCTGGGATCGAGCCCCGCATCCAGCTCTCCGCTCAGCGGGGAGCCTGCTTCCTCCTCTCTCTCTGCCTGCCTCTCTGCCTACTTGTGATCTCTTTCTCTCTGTCAAATAAATAAATAAAATCTTAAAAAAAAAAAAAGATAACAAGTGTTGGTAAGGGTTTGGAGAAACAGGAACCAGTTGGGCCAATTGCACGTGGGCCATTGGAGTCATTCTGCTATTTGCCCTCTCTCATGTTCTGCCCCCCATCTTTGCAAGACTGGCTCCTGATCCTTCGAGTATCACTTCCTCAGGGAGCCATTCCTCGCACCCCACCTAAATGTGCCCTCTCTCATCCCGGTCACTGCGCCACATCACCCTACCTTATGTTCTTTGTCACCATTTTCACTATCTGAAACCAACTTAGCTCTTTTTTCTTTTTTAAATATTTATTTATTTATTTGAGAGAGAGCTCAGGAGGGGGAGGGCCAGAGGGAGATGGAGAAAGAATCTTAAGCAGACTCTGCACTGAGCACTGATCACAGAAACCAAGAGTCAGATGCTTAGCTGACTGCACCACCCAGGCACCTCCTTAGCTCGTTTTTAATTACTTGTTTCTTTCCTGCCTCCTCCCACCAGAGTGTAAGCTCCACAAGAGCAAGAACCTTGTCTTTTTTGCTCTGCTGGGAACACTGCCTGGCACAGAGCAGGAGCTAGTAGATGCATCCATAGAATGAAAGGACGAATCAATGCTAGATTCATAAAGTGCCCCCTGGGATCTACAGCGTGATTTTTTATATTCTCAAGGAAACTTTGACTCTTGCAGCAGCCAATTCTGAGCAACTTCTGGGAGCAGTTTCCCTCCAATCTTTAAATTCACATTTTCTTTTTCTCTATATAGATCTGAAATGCTATAACATAAGATCAGAAAAGTTTGTATCTTAAATGTACCATTGGAACAGTTTTGACTAATCCATATGAAGACACAGAACATTTCTATCCCCCCAGAGAATTCTTCTGTGCTCCTTCCCAGTCATCTTTTCACTCCCTGCCCCCAACAAGGGCTGATCTGATTTTATCACCATTGCTTTGTTTTGCCCAGAATTTCAGTTAAAAGGAATCACTCTTTTTTGGGTCCAACTCTTACTCAACATGTTTTGGGGATTCCTGTGGGTGGCTGCCTCTACCAGTAGTTCATCTCTTTTCGTTTCTCAGTGGTATTCCATGGTATGGCTGTGCCACTGGTGGCTTACCCACTCTCCTACTGAAGGACAGCTAGGCTGTGTCTAGGTTTGGGCTCACACGTACAGCTGCTAGAAACATTCTTATACAAGGCTTTTGGTGGATATTCATGTTTGTTTTTCTTGGATATATACCTACGAGTTGAATATGGGTATCATAGGATAGATGTGTGTTTAAGTTTTTAGGAAACTGCCAAATGGTTTTCCAGAGTGATTGTAACTTTTAAAAATCCACCTTTAATTTCCTCGAACTGCACTGTGAAACTATTAGGGAGTCAAATACCTAGAGGTCATCCATAGGAATACACGTCAATAAATAGTTATAGTATAAAGTACAATAAGCCAGAGAGCTCAGAAGGAAGCCCCAGTCCCCCAGACCTCCCCATCCAAGCCCTACTCCTTTGTTTCTCTGGCACTTGGAGCAAGAGAGCCTGATGATCCACTTTCCCGAGCAGAGGGAAGTCACAGTGCCCTTCCCTTAGTCAACTAATGCTTTAATCTTTTCCACCATGTGCTTTCTTGATGAGCAGAAACTAAAGGCCAATATTCCAAACAAGATGGCCTGGGTTTTGTTTTGTATTGTGCTTCTTGGCCCATGCTCTGACACAGATAAAGAATGGCACATGCCTGGGGCTATTTCAGGCTCTTGGAGAGTTGCAGGAAGCTGTCCCTCAGAGAAAATGAAGCAACTAATCATGTATCTGCATACGTTTGAACTTTCAAGGGGAAGGTCTAATCTGAGGATGGATTTTCCTACCACCAATAGTCACTTTTTTAGATCGGGAGCTAATGGTAGTGGCATTTGGGGGGCCCTTTGGGTGCTTATTTCTCATCAAGATTAAATACTTTTACTTGGTCAAGATCTGAGTAAGTCTAATGTTCATAGGCCTCTCCAATCAACAATGTTTAGTCAATTAATATTCTAACTTCGTTTAGAATCAACCTACTAAGGCCTTTGGATGGCTTCAAGCACCCTTGGGAGCATTTCCCTTTCTACTGAGTGATGGGAAGGGTCTAACAATGGTGGCCCTCAATACCTGGGCCCGGGGAAGTTTTTAGGAACCAGAGATCATAATGACCACTCAAAACCTTCCTGGTGCAAAAACCAACTACCAAGATAATCAAAGAGCAGGCAAGTTTTCTGTCAGTAACCAGTATCCAGTTTGGACCTGGGCTTCTCAACCGTCTCAGAGCTGAACAAGACCCCAAGACTTTCTGAGTCTGGATCCACATTTCTGGGGCTAGTATATGTCCAAGACAATCCAAAAAAGTGGTCATGTTTTTTGGGAATAAGGCTTTCCTGCATGGTTGTGGTTAAATCCACCATCAGTGAGGAATTTGTGGTGGAAGCCATCTGGAATCCTCTGGCACGAGGTACCTGGGATATTGACCCCCACAGCTCTGGCTTTGGGAGTTCTTTGAGATCAGACATAGGGAAATGATTGCCTATCCTGTTGTTCAGACCAAGGCCCAAGTTCTCAAATGGGTTGTTAAACTTTTTTATTCCCAGCCTGCACTTCTTGTAACAAGGTTCACCTTGAAAACATGATAGACTTTGCTTTCTCAAGGCACCTTTAAAAAGACTCTGAAAACAGGAAAAATGTCATGTTTTCTTGATGAGGCATTTACTCCATCCTCTGAGCTCCTAAACTTAATGAGTCAAAAAAGAAAAACAAAAACAAAAACCCAGGTGCTGCTCTGGTTTGATATAAGTAGTTATCACATGCTATTTAGAGAGTGTGTGGATGGATTCCTTGGCTCCTATTGAATCCTGGAATTCTGTTTCCAACAGGCTTTCAGCAGCCGTGGCTCTGAGTCATCTGCCCGGTGACCAAAAGCTGGGATCCAACATCATGTGTTGCCCAGATAATGAGGTCAAATGTGCCAGACCCGCTGGGAGCCTGATAACTGGCTTATTAACATCCCTAAATGATAGCACTTTTGATTAAACCTCACATCTCTGTCTGTTCCCCCTCTCGTCCCTTCTAAAATTAGAGCTGGTATTTTGATAGCCATGCCCTTGCTTGAACTTTAGGATGGTTCAAGGGTAGTGGAAAATCATGATGTCCCTAGACTATTACTTCCAAGGACAAGGGATTTTCTGGGTCACAAAGCCTTAGGCTTTAATTCCAAGCCTTGCTGGTCTCCTTTTCCCTTGGGAATACACTTACATATTTTTCCAAAAAGCCAACAAGGTATAAAAGAAAACATAAGATTTATATTCAGGAGTCTTGTGCTCTAATAATAGCTTCTGCTCCTAAACTAGATATACAAACAGTTCTATCAGTTATATCACTGTGCTTCAGTTTTTCATCTATAAAAAGGAAAGAATGCTACTTTCTAGAACTGGCATAAGAATCACATAGGATAATAGATAAAAATCCCTTTGTAACTAATAAAAGCAGTATATGAGTATTATCATAATTAGTATTCATGTTCCTAGGTTTTCTACGTTGTGTGCAACCTTGCTATGTTTGATGACTGTAATTGCCAAAGTCAATCTGTCCCATTTTAATTTCAGCGTTCAACACATAAAATATTTTAGAAGAATTAGGAATATCCTCTAAATGAACCATGGACCTAGGAAATGAAGACGTCCCAGGATGACAGACAGCTCTAGGTCTCCATGAAAGTGAGAAGACCAAAGGCCAGATTGATGAAAAAACAGGACAAGTGGATGGTGGATGTCAGTGACTTTGAGAGTGTCTTCCACCATGTGGGAGAAAGGGAAAGACAAAGTCTAGTCTTCCTGCCACAGAAGAGAGTATTTGAGGCATCCCGGGGAATTAGGTTAAGATGAATGTGCAAAGCAAAAACTGGAAGTGGGGAGGCCTTTCCAAAGAATACTAAGTTCGGGAGAAAGGCAGCTGCTTTTGGACATGGATTGAACAGTTTGAAGAAGATAGGAAGGGTAGGATAGAAAGTAACGGATGAACCAAACAAAGGTTCTTTCGACTACAAAATAAAATAAGGGTGAAGATGAGGCGGAGGCTCAGGACATCAGTGTGAGGACCGGCATGAAGCTTTGTAGCCGGTGTAGCGGGTGTGAGGGAGTGAGGGCTCGGAGAAGAGTGAGATGTGGGAACTTGAGCTCTTAGAGGGGAGGATTTCTGATTGATGGGACTGCATGCACGGGTTTGGGTGACAGAAACAAGGGAGTGGAGATGACAATCTCCGAAGTGGAGGAAGTCAGGAGCCTAGAGGACCAGGGTCTTCGCTGAGACCCCACATTGTGAGTGGAGTCTCCCAGCATGAGTGGAGTCTCCCAGCATGAAGGTGGGACTTAAGGTTACAATGCAAGAAGGAACCAAGGTTTTCCATAGGTTCGGAGGAATGACCAAGAGTTTAGAAGATGAAAATGATAAGGATGGGAACTCAATGGGCCAGCCCAATGACAGGGGCCCATAGATAAGAGGGTAAGAACGTTATTTGGAATGCCAGCTCTCCTCTGACTTCCAATCTCTTCTTCCTCATCCCATCCTCAGACCCAAGCCCAGAGATAGTGAAGATGAACAAGGATAGCAGCTTCCCCGTGACCCTGGAAAGATGACAGATTAATAATCCTTTTTCTTCACATAATCAGAGGTCAAGATGGAAAGACAAAGTAGAAGGAACTGCTTACGAGGAAGTAGAGGGTGCAGAGGACTCTGATTCCAAACTGTATGGGCGCAAGTGGAGCTGTGGGACAGACTGGGTAGGACAGTCACGGAAGGATGAAATCAGAGGCAGAACACAAACACAGGGCGAACGGAGTGGCTTGCCTTTGGGGCTGTGTCAGTGACAAGGATGAGAAGCTGGGGAATGAACTGACCCCAGGGTTCTGAGTAGAACTCTAGGCAGGCTCAGAAGTAGGGTCGTTTATATGTTCTTCCAAGGACAGTGAGTTTGGAGGCACCATAGCCTCTTCTGCCCACTTGAGTAAGACATAGTTTCTGAACACCCGCAAGGCAGTGACCTTCAGCCAGCAAGTGCACCAGCCAGCATGGTATCTGAGGTCAGCTCTCGATTATGAGAGGCCTGACTGAACATGATTCTGTCATGCTGTGACATCTGGGTCTTAGATGATTTAATGGCATAGATTGACATTGTTCTTGGTCTTTTTCCTTATCCCTGCTTTCTCTCTCCCTTCTTTCCACATCTGTAAGCTTACTGGTGACTGCTTAAATGCCAACAGTAAGAGAATAGTTAAATAAATTATAGTATCTTTGTGCTTTGGAACACCTCAAGGCAATTTTAAAAATGGGACAAACCTGTAAATGTGCATCTAGAAGGATCTCTAAGATAATAATTGGGTTTTAAAAGAAGAAATTGACCAGATAATGACTAGAGTAAGATCACATTATTGGAAGGAAAGCAAAATAAAGGAAGAAAGGGAAGAAGGGAATTCATACTTAAGTATACTGTGTGTGTTTGTGTTTAGGTGTTTATGAATAGAGAAGAATTCCTCAAAGACACTGAACTGATGAGTCTAGTCATCCCAGGTGTGATCCTAGGGGGCAGCGGGAAGGAGGAGAGGAAGAACTTTTATTACAGACACTCTACACTTCTGTAATTCTTTAATTTTTACCTATATATTATTATGTATTACCTTAGTAACTCAAGACGTAATTCTATAAGTGATTCCATCTAGATCTGGTTTTTACAAGCTCTAGTTTTATTTATTACACAATCGAGTTTTATTCACTTTGGATTTGGGCATAACATAAGCAAGAAGTGAATGTTTACTCATTGAAAGCACATTGTTTGGGGAAACTTGGAGCAGGGATGATGGAAGCAATTTGCAAAATCATTCAGTAGAAACTGGAGAACGTTGTCAATGAGTTGGAAAATTGTTCTGAACAATTTGTGATGAAGGTTAGCGCCTGGGCGGAAGCTGGGAAATCTGAACTGGCTTGCTTTTGTGTGCCATTTGCTATCTTCTCTTTATAAGTGAGAGGTGAAATTAGTGAAGTCTAGAATTTCAGAAGCAGGCAATTTTCCCAAGTGATGAATTTCAAAGTCACACACAAATAACTACGGATTATAAGGAGTTATGTCTGAAACCCATGCTATAAATATTTTGAAAAGTGAGTTCAATTTAATTTTAAAATACTGAAAGGTGAAATTTGTAAAGACAGTTTTCATAGTTGATATGTTTTCATAATTTTCTCCCCAAAGGCTGGGTGAGCAACCTTTCCACCCCATCACTTAAAAACCTGTTAGAGTTCACACCGATGACTTCATCCTATATTAGCTTTCTGTCTAAATATAGACAGAGCAAATTACTGCAGACATCCTCAGTGTTAAAACAGCTTTTGAACAAACCCAATCTCTCAAACAAGTGTGAATGAGCTGCACTTGAAAATTCAGTCCTTGTCATTACTCTCCAAAGTCAAGGACACTTCACTAAGCCCCCTGGCCCTGATCCCAAGAGAGAAAAAGGGCACAGGTTGGCAGTAGACGAGGTTTGTCCTCACTGCCCCGCACTTGTTCACTCTCTTCTGCCCCATTTGGCCAGGAATTTGGTTCCGCCTCTGCTAGGGCTGCTCTTCCAGCGCTCCCCAACCCCCAACCCCCCAGGGCCTGAAATCTCCCAGGGCCTCTGCAGGTTTTTTCTGTGAAATTAGTACATTTTAAAAACCAGATCAAATGAAAGGCTATTTAGGAATGGCAAATCGATGCATGTTTTGAGAAAGGGAAAAAGAGTGTTCACAAGAAAACCATAGACATTCCAAATTGCAGGGAGTTATGAAAATCCTTATATTCAATTCCCTTCTTTCAAAGCTGAAGAAACCAACTCCCTGAGAGCTATGTGACTGGCCAGGACCAAATGTCATTCTATAGTCCATTTATTGCTAGACAGGAGAAAAACATCTTCAGTACCCAGATATTTCTGGAACATTTTGGTGATACTGAAAATATGATTATATCAAAAATGTAGTAAATTCATAGCAGATACCTTATTAGGTAACAATCGTACCATAAGTTGCAATTTCTTGGCATTGAGTTTTTATAGTAAGACTTCAACATGGACTGATTCATTCAGCTCAGCAAATATTTATCATCTGTTGTGTGCCAGGCACTATTCAGATGCTGGGGGAAAGCTGGGAACAAGTGGCCATTGGACAGTTTTGCACAGAGCAGTGATACGACCCGACTTATAATTTTCAAGGACCACTCCAGTTGCTGTGTTGAAAACCGACCATGAGGCGGGGGGAGGGGGGAGAGGCTGGCAAGAGTGGAAGCAGGCCAAGTAGGCAGGAGACCATGGCCGCCCAGAGAGGCAAGCCTGGCGGCTTGCACCAAGGTAGCGGTGGAACGAATGATATGTTGAAGGAAGAGCCAACAGGATTTGCTAAGGCACTGGGTGTGAATGTAAGAGGAAGAATGAGTCAGGGGGAACTTCTCCAGAACATTTGACTTCTTAAAATATGGCAACTGGTAGAATTCAATTGCCATTAACCGCAGTGGGGGCAAACCAGAAGGATCAGGATTGGGGAACACATTTTGGAATTCTGTTTGGGGCATATTGTTCGAAAATTCTAGAAGACATTCAAGAGTGATATTAATCAGCACAATCAGACCTAGGGATGTGGAGTTTCGAGAACATTCTGGAGTGGCTATTTTCTAACTTCACTTTTGAAGGGAAGATCTTCGAACTAGTCATCACCCATCAGGGCTATAATAAAGCCTTTCTCTCTCTACAGTGTTAGTAACCAGGACATTTCATGGATTCAGCCGGTACTTATTTATGAGGTACCAGGTACTACTGGAGGTTCTGGGGGATAGAAAGATGATTTTGGTCCTTGTACGAGGTGCCTAGATCTGGAGAAGGAGACGACAACAACAACAACAACACAACCTACAACAAGGTAAGTGCTGCGAGAATTTGCTCAAGATGCTAATGGAAACCCAGAAGCAGCCGTCATTCACTCCAGCCAGGGGAGGCCAGAGATAGTGTTTGAGCAGAGCCTTAAGGGTTAAGAAGGAGTTGCGCGTGCAGACAGGGTGGGTGGGCGTTCCATACGAAGAAAACCGGCACGAAAGCCTGGGGGCAGGGGACGGCAGAGCCCATCTTGGGACCCACGGAACGCCCTGGGGCCGAAGCGCAGTCTGTGCAGAGGAAAGTGGCTGTTAATAGCTGCTGTGAAGAGAAAATCGTGGGTGTGGTGTGCGGGAGGCACGATGTGTGGGGAGAGGAGAGGAACAGAGGCAGGATGAGTGAAGGCACACAGGCTGTGCCAAGCGGGGGCCGTTGTGCTCTGCTGAGCTGTGGCTAATCTCCTGGTGGCAGAGATGGCCCTGCTGTCCGGGAGGGAGGGAAGAGCGCCAGCAGCTGGCGCCGGCGTGCGAGGGTGCCCTTCAGTGGGTTCTCTCCAGTTCCCGAGTCCCGGACAGCTGCTGCGGAAGCCCACACCCGCCCTGGGGGAGGGACGTCACCCCTGCCTGAGAGGCTGGACGGCCGCTAGCAAGCTTTCACCGGAAAGAGGGGCACAAGGAGCTCTCCGCAAGCGTGTGTGGACCGCCCTGGGGCAGACATTCCTCAGATGTGCCCGCCGAGGGCTCTTCTTTCAGTCCCCTTCCCGTCAAGATCAGCCCGACGTGTGAGATTTCTGTCCCATCCTCACCCTTGCGAGTCACAAAAGGAAAGCTTTTCCTTAACATAGTTCAGGAACATGGAGCATCTGCAAATGTTTATCAAATTTGAACAAAGTGTAAAGACAGAAGCAAACACTGTGGAAAGGATCATCTGTTAGCACCGTGTTCATTGTGACTTGTGGGTGTGGGTGTGCGGGCCCTAAGGGGGAAACGGAAAACTCTAGGGTGATAAAAGAGAACATTGTCTCCCCCTCGGTCCTCAGGAGCGATTTCTCCTTGGCAGGCGGAGGCTCGTGTCCCGAGAAGTATGTGGTGAGGCTCACACTGACACCGCCCAGACGCCCAGGGACACCGTGCGCCAGGGAGCGTGGGAGGCCTCAGAGGGGTACTCGGGATGCTGGTAACCTTATGGCGAATTTCCAGGGGAGAGCAATCTTTTCCAGGGTGGCTTTCCGCTACTGGCCTTTAGGATACGGAGGGTGAATAACGCAGCTTGTCTTCACTCTTTCCTAGCTGTTTGTTCCCACTTGCTGTCCTTGAGAAAACAGCTGAACAACTTGTATCTTCTTGTGTGGGTTTCTGGAAATAACCAGCTGGAACTTCTGCTAAGTCATTTCATTATTCTGGGGGGAGGGTGTGAAGAAACTAGTCTATATGTACCAAGGTTACATACGTGTATGTGTGTCTACATACACACATGCATGCTCACGTACATATATGTTCTGGGGATGGGCATGTATTTTAAAAAATATCCTACATGTGATGCCAGGCTTTTCCTGTGCCTGTGTACCAATCAAATATCCTGACTCCACAATTATGGGAAGTCCAATGGCCTTGCCAAAAGTGATCTGAATTTCTAAGGGTATGAGGGTAATGTGGTGGCCTCTTTATCTGATCTCTGTCTCAGCCACACTGTTTTGTTTGTGGAGTCACTGCCCTGAATGGGAAGAAGCTGGTCCACACCAGGGAGAGAGGTGCCAAACAAACCACGCACCAAGGGTTCTTCGGATGGGAAGGCAACTCTACAAAAGGTTTGGGGGAAATGATGGGAAGTTTGCATTAGAGCAACTCATACAATTTTTTTTAAAGATTTTATTTATGTATTAGAGAGAGAGAGACTGAGAATGAAAGGGGAGAAGATCAGAGGGAGAAGCAGACTTCCCACAGAGCTGGAAGTCCGATACGGGACTCGATCCCGGGACTCCGGGATCATGACCTGAGCTGAAGGCAGTCGCTCAACCAACTGAGCCACCCAGGCGCCCAACTCATGCAATTTTAAAGCTAATCTTTGCCTGCCTCCTTCAAAGTCCCTTGGTCTCTCCATAACTTAATCACTTTTTTTTCCCTTTGCATTCTCTTCCTAAGAACTTCAAAAACTTAAAATTAAAAAAAAATTACTGCGATGGGCGTTTTTTAATTTAGAAATTAAAAATTGTTGTTTTTAAATTTTAAATTTAAAAAATGCCCCATCATATTATGCAGAATAATTCTCTATCACCAGGCCCTCCCTTGAAACTCAGCTTCAAACTACGTGGCTCACCCAATGCTCTGAGGAAGTTCCAACGACCAGGTCTGGCCCTCGGAGGCCCACCAAGCCAAAGCTGCAGGCAATGACTAGGAGGCTGCAGGAGCTCTCTCTGCCTCCAGGATCACAGTTGATTGCAGTGCTCTTCTTCGCACTTTTTCGTAGTTTTCAGTTTATACCATACCTTTTATGTAGGTGAAAATAAATAATCAAATGCTTTAAAAATGTTCTAGGAAAAAAAAATCGCGGCTTTTGTGGGAACTAGTTTCTCAGAAGCCATTTGTAAGGGGAATTTGACAAAAGCTGAAAAGGATGCCAAGTGTGTGGGTTGGCAAACTTTTCCTGTAAAGAGCCAGAGAGTAAATTATCTTAGGCTTTGTGGGCTACATGGTCTCTGTCGTAACTCCCAGACTCTGCCATTCTCACCAGAAAGCAGCCATAGACCATCCACACCCCAAATATGTGTTCTAATAAAACTTTGTCTACAAAACCAAGTGGCAAACCATTTTGGTCCATGAGCTTCCTATCATAAGTCCCTGCTGCAAGGACGCGACCCGCCGTGATGTGTATGTGCCTGTGTATGTGCCTGATGGGAGCATGAGGGAACGTTCCCAAGAAGAGGGAAGCTGAGATGGTGTGTTTCTATTGTTTCTATTTTTAAAATTTTGTTTCTTTTCAAAGTACCTCTCAGAAAGTTTAAAAAGAAAAAGCTTGGCTCCTTCTAAGATTCACAGAAGCTTAAAAAGAACTGGGATAGTAAAGTGCTAGATTCAGTGAAAAAGTAAGTTGGAATAGGGGGGAAAAATCTGGTAGAGAAAACAACCTCCCTGGTTAACACAGAGGCAGCATGGGGCAAAGACAGCCGGCCACGATCTCGGGAGCCCGGGGCGCATGGCCGGCCTGCACACCCGCTGCCTGATGGCCAATCAGTCCGCCTCTCAGGAGCTCATGTCCTTTCTTATAAATGATGGTGTTCCCCGCGATGAGTCCCATGTCCTCTCCTGCTCTAGGATGCCATGAAAGAGTATCTCAGAATCTTATGGAGAACTAGGGATGGACACTGGGACACATTTTCCTTTTTTGTCCCTTAATATTTAGTAAACATACTGAGGGCTTCTTGTGGGCCAGGTGGTTGTCCCTACACCATCTTACTCCACCTGACCCCAATATCCACTCCAACTTTCTCCCTGGGCACATCCAGTTGAGCCTAGAAGTTGGGTATCATCCCGAAGAACTTTTACTATAAAGTGCAGCTTCTTAGAAGTTAATGGCTTAGTTGGTTATTCAAATAATAACGGGTAGACCCGAGAATCAAACTCAAGACCCGTCATTTCAGGTTTATCCCATTTTAATTCGAGCTCCGTAGCTTCCTTTTTTTCAGGAAAGGAGAGACTGGGCATCGAAAGGCAAGTGGGAACTTTCTTCTGAGAGCACAGAGAGGAGATGGTAGGAAGTCTTCAAAGCATTTACTACAGATATATGGGGGGAAATTTGGACGGCAAGAGTAGGTTTAACGTATGGCGCCTGGGTGGCTCAGTGGGTTAAAGCCTCTGCCTTCGGCTCAGGTCATGATCTCAGGGTCCTGGAATGGAGCCCCGCATCTGGCTCTCTGCTCAGCGGGGAGCTTGCTTCCCCCTCTCTCTCTGCCTGCCTCTCTGCCTACTTGTGATCTCTCTCTCTGTGTCAAATAAATAAATAAAATCTTAAAAAAAAAAAAAAAAGAGTAGGTTTAATGTGAGTTAAAGGACCTTTTCTACATAGGCCTAAAAATAAGACAGTAAGAATGGGAAAGAACTAGTTGTTGAAGAGAATGTGAAGGAAGATGCAGACGTCAATTCCAGGCTGTTACCTGAGTGACTGCAAAAGGAGCAAAGGAGAGAGAGCTACATCCCCCGAGAGGCTGACCTCCCATGTCTGGGAAGGCGTTCCGGTGCCGGCAGCTGTGCTTTACAAGGATGGAGCCAGTACGCCTGGGACAAGCTGTGCTTTTCTGAGAGAGGATCGGATTCTCCAGTCTTATTTCTGCATTCTTCTACTGCCTTCTGACCTCTTGTTAGTGCCCTAATGAAGACTGAAAGGTCGTCTTAGACCTCACAGAGGCAGGGCAGGGTGAGGCTTGGCTCACGGAAGCAAGTCCACATCCTCTTTGACGATGACTTCAGATCCAGCAGAGGCTGGTGATAACCTTTTGCTGTTGATTACTGACCTTTTGAGTAAAAAGCACTGGTCGTAGCTTAGCCCCAGGTTTTTGTCAGGAAACATGGTCTAGCTTTTCTTTCACAT
>CM052802.1:38963013-38995707 GCA_028533885.1 Nasua narica | reverse complement strand
TTCTTCCAATCCGTGAGCTTGATATATATTTTTCCATTTCCTTGGTGTTCCGTTTCTTTCATCCATATTTTAAAGTTTAGGGCATACAGATCTTTCACATGTCTAGTTCAGTATATTCCTAGGTATTGTATTTTTTTTGATGCAATTGTAAATGGGATTGTTTTCTTAATTTCGTGTTCTGCTCCTTCACTATTAGTGTATAGAAATGCTACAGGTTTCTTTATACTTCTGTAATTTCATGTCCTGAGACTTTACTGAATTCATTTATCAGTTCTTTGGTAGTCTTCAGGGTTTTCTGCTAAGAGTGTCATCTGCAAACAGTGTAAGTTTTACTGATTCCTCAACAATTTGGATGTTTTTGTCTCTCTTTTTACATATTTTCTCTCAGTAATCTTACCCATGTCCTCTTGCTTTCTTTTAGTGCTGTCCCTTTGACCCATACAGACATTTGTCTCTTACCCTGCCTACAATGTCCCCTCCTGGCTCCTGATTATACTTACCTTATATTAGAGCCAGTTATTCTATAGGCATCATAAGACTCCACTGTATCCAAAAGAGAACCTACCTTTCTTCCCTCCCTAAACCTGCTCCTCCTCTCAGTGAGTAGCACCACCATCCACCTGTCCGCCCTCATCCAGAGTTTCCTCCGCTCTGCTCTTTCCTTCATCTGGGTATGTCCTTTGCCTCATCCCTAGCCCCTATACAACTTAGGATGGTTGAGCTCTATCATTTCTACCAGTCTCTTCTTAGCATTCCTTCCTTCCATTACGTCTCCATTGCACTGTTGCCTTAAATTGAGCTTTCAAGGTCCTTCACTTGGACTGGTCTCTCTGTCAGCTCTCTTGCCCACTTTCCCCCACTAATCCATTTTTTTCACAATGCTGCCAGAGTGATCTCACCTAATGGTGATTCTGATTTACTAATACTTACAGTCCCCTAAAATAGAGATAGGTAGGTCCCACCTGCCTCTTTAGCTTTATTTCTTGACCTTTGCCTCTCGTAATTTGTGTTCTGCCATTTTAGAGCTACTTACTTACTTTCTTGAAGTTTCTTAGTTTCTTTGGTTTTCTGCTTTGGTACCTTTGTTCATTCTGCATCTTGGCCCACCCAGTGAACCTGCACCCTCTCCAGTTAGGCTGGTTGTTCTCTTTCTTGTGCCACTGTAGCCTAAGTATGGTGGTAGGACACCTACTGTACTTCACTGTGCTTACTTGTTTATGAAGTATATGTAAATCATTAAGAATAAACCGCTACATCCGTTATTTTGCGGGCCTTCGTATCTAGCATAGTGCCTGGATCATGACAGGTGTTCAGTTAGTGTTTGTTGAAATAACAAATAAGTTATTCCGACTCTTACTCCTCTAGTAAACTACCAGTGCCAGTGAAGCCATAGGAAAGATTTATTTTACAATTATTGGCTCCATCTGCTTTTATGTTGAGATGTGCTGACAAAGAGAGGAACTGAAATAATTAAAAGTCAGCTGACTTAGGGCCCTCACCCTCCTCACCCTCAGTCATTCAGCCATTGGGCAGCTAGCCAGCAGCCCAACTGAATTGCATGGGGTTGTAACATTCCATATATGCATACACACACACGCGCGCGCGCGCACATTTACATGTATATTTTGGGAATTTATGCTTTCATGCCAATAAACCCATTTTACACTATAAAAATTTAAACTATCACTCCTTAATACAGAAGTGATTTTCAGATTTTTGTCAAGTCAGAATGAGTACTGTAGTTGGACTTGAAGAGAGCTATTAGAGCATGCTTTTTCTTACTTTTGAAATGTTGTCATCCTTTAAACATGTTGAACGTGTGTATTACTGTATGGGCTTAACACAATTTAATTAGCAAAAATGTAAAAGGAGCAAGTAAATAAGATCTATTTAATACTGAATGATACATCATTTAAATAACCTGAACCTGACTGGTATTCAGCATATAGCATTATATTTCCAATGATAATTAAGTTAAAAATCCTAAAATGCCTTTGTTCAAAGAAGTGTGAGACATTCTTCATATTTTATTTCCACAGCAATGAACTGTTCAGCTGAAGAGACTGAGAATGACTATAGCCCAGAAACACTCAGTAAAAAATTGTCAGATGTATGCCAATTACGGAGGGACATCGATGAATTAAGGACTACAATATCCGACCGCTATGCTCAGGACATGGGAGACAACTGCATTACCCAGTGATCAACTATTGGGCCCACAGCAATAATGACCCATTGTTAAATGCTGCTGTGTTACAGTTCTTCGTATTTCTGTTTAGGAGCCATAATGGAAAGTCACAAGTGACATATAGGACTTTTTTTTTTTTTTTTCTGTGGATTTGTTTTACTGGGGGAGAAAGGGGATTTGATGAGGTTTCAAAGGGGGCTTATCTAATCAGGCCAAAAAACCAAATTACTATTTGAAAAATGTGATGAAGTGTACAAGGAAAAAAAAAATCTGTCTTCTCAAACTACTGATTGTAGGACCAAGCTGTGAATAGTGCCCTTCAGATAAAGGGGTAGGATTTCTTCTTATCTGTAGTTGTGTGTGCGTGTGTGCATGTGTGCGTGCATGCACACGTGTGCACGTGTGTGTTTATTCACAAAATTATAAAGATTTCTAGGGTCAAAGCAAAGCTTCCAAGAAAGGCACACACTGTTTATTCTTGTATTTCTTTTCTTTCATGTAGAAGCTTGTGTTGTACTTTGGGGTTTTCAAGGGCCGGCTGAACAAGAGTTCCAACAGCAGGCAAGTGTTTGAGTAGGAGTACAGCCGGCAAAACCATTAGTCTGGGACAGCCCCTGTGCTGAGATGATGAGGGTGTGGGGTTGGCTTGATTTTAGTACTGTAGATAGGTCAGCTATTTTTCCAGAGTGATTGTGGGTTGCCTTAGAGGTATGAAATTTTGGTGTGATAATCTTTTCATTAGCATTGCAATTTATGTGTCACAAGGCAACTTAACATCATTTGAACTAATTTTAACATGTCCCTTACTATTTACAATTTTTCACTTACATGTATCAATGTAAACAAAGCCATAAAGAATTCATGCTAACCATCTAAGGCCATTGTTGTAAAAGAAGGATTAACAAAGTCACTCTGGAACAATGGTTTATTTATCCAATTCTCAAACGTTTACATTTTAACAGTTTTATATGTTTTAAAGTTAAAACTAGGTTAAGAAAAAGCCAACCTATATTCTTTATATCTGAATTATCACAAACATAAAACCGTATCAAAACCGGGTGATATTTCAATTATATTTATTAGGTAAAGTACATTAAAAACAGTTTTTCATATAATACAATACTTCTCCTGGAGTACAGGATATCATTATGAAATGCAACTGATTTTTAAGTAGACTTACAATTATTTCAACTTCCAAACAAGTATTTTCCTGTTTTATTTGGAATTTTGGAAGGACTATATGTTTTATTGCCTTTAGAACATTTATTATGTTCTTTTGAATACACTTAGTTATGGCAATCATTGTTCTTTGCAAACTGGTTGGTTTTCTTGACGTAACCAGGTCTCATATAGGGCAAGACCATATAAGCGGCAGAAGGAATCAAGGGAGTGAATTCAGCAGGATAATACTGTTTTGGGCAAGAACAGATCACATGTCTGTTTTTGTTGCCAGGCTTATATACTGGTATAAAGGCTGCTTCTAGAAAAGATTTTTCTTAAATATTTTCAGCAGTGAAAACATGTGGGATAAAAACTTCAAGGAAACAACCCAGGAAGACATTCAGTTCAGAATTTGGCTAATATGCAGCGCTCAGTAAGTTATTTTGTGGTTATGTTACAACAGTCAGTTATAATACATTGTAAGGACATCAGACTTTCCTATTGTTCAGTGCCTGAGTCCTCCCTACTCTTACTTCTTAGGATCTGGCCACTAAGAAATCAGTGCATTATAGTGATTCTGCATTCCAAATACCTATTCATACAGAAAAGTCACTTGTAAGAACATGACATTCTAATGTATTCATTTGCTTTTTAAGGTTGGTGGTTTGAAGACAATCAGGGACTAGTAAACTTATACCAAAAATCTGATGCAAAGAGTTCTGCCTTGTAAAAATATCTGTCAAAATGGGCCTTTATATTAAGTAGATATTAGCATCTGAAAGAGATAAGCCACAGGGCAGCACACAACATTTTTAACATTCTTTCTGAATAGAAACCCCAACCCATACCCCTCAACTTCCACGGTTTTGGAAATAAAGGCACCCTAAGATGATAGTACTGATGTGCATAGATAATCACTGATTTGGGTCGCTAGGTTCTTCATGTCTTCCTGGTTTTTAGTATATATTTGGGGGTTTTATGGTAACTAGTGTTGTTTTAAACAAATTTTGGTCATTTGCTTTAATTTACTGTAGATATATTTTTGTTTTCTGACTTAGGGTAAAATATTTAATTTTTTAAATAAGTTTTCTTTTAAAACTTAACAAAATTTAACTTAATTCACATGTCTTAAGGCAAAAAGATGTGTTAATTTAGAAAATTGACTACTACTGGTATATATCAGTTTCCAAAATGTCTACCTCCCCATAAATTAAAAATGGAAAATAAGATGTGATGGTTTTAAGTATAACCCTGAATTACAAAATGTAATCTCTTGGAATTTGAAGTTTGTAAAGGGACCTAGGTAATAAGTAGAGAGTCTTGGAATATTTTTGGGGAAATGAAGAAATAGCAGTATTCTAATTTGTCAGCACTTAATTTTAATTTTATTTTTCAGAAAATTCCCCTTTCCCAAGATAACCTCTTCTGTTAGAATGTAATAATATTGATATCTCATTAAAAACAAAGATTTTACTGTTAGGTCAAGTAAGATGGGCAAATAGAAGCACTGTAGTGTCTTATCCTAGTTTGAACCAGGATGTTCTCAGAAGTTATTATACTGATATATGTCTGAGATGAAAATCAACCTAAATTTTGAAGTTAAATCTATTGGGTAATTTCCTTAGATGTGAAAACTTTTTAATCATGCTTTTGTGAATTCAGTGCTTGTCTTCTTAGGAAGTGTCTCGGGCAGTGTTAACATTTATTATTGGTCTTCTGGATTTTGAAGTTGAGCTTATTCTGCCTCAGTCACACTAAAGCAGGGATAGAGTAACAGTATCTCAGTGAAAGACCCAGTTTACCTGTGTAGACAAAAATAACTGAATCAAAGGCACAATAGTTAGTTGTCTTTTCTTCTGATGTCTGAAGGATACATTAAACTGTTAGTAAAATTTCAGTGGTCTCTAATTTTAAATAAGCTTAAGTAGTGACTAGGTCAGTCATGCCTGGATTTCTTTTTAAATAAGTGTTGTCCCTTTTTATATTTGAAATGAGATTCAGTATTTAATATTAATATCATTTTTTAGTGAAATTTATTTTGGTCATGACCAGTCACTCAACTGAATTAGGCTTCTTTCAGTATCTTGTTAAAGACAATCACAAGGGCTGCAAAGTGTTGCTAAAGTGGATATTGTACATTTCTGACTCAGTAATGAGCTTATAAATTAATTTTGTCATAGTTCAAGACATTACTAGAAATCTCTTAGAGGATATTTTTAAGGGAACTACTTTATTGGGAAAATGTTCTTTCGATATCACTAATAATTCGTTGGTCAACTTAGTAGCCGAGAATTTGGGACTATATTTTTACATAGCATATTTCAGCTCAGGCACACCCTTAGTTTGGATTATTGGCATTCTCTTATGTAGATTTCTATCATTGTACATATATAATTACAGTAATAAGCATTCTCATAACCATGATCACTATATCAGACTATGTCATTTGAAACTGCCAGTAGCTGTAGCTCTCAGAGCCAAAGTTAATTCATTTTGTTTCCATTTTTTTGACAATTTTCAGTATTCACAAAACAAAAATAATTTCCTATTTGGTGTAAAGAGTATAATTTCCAAGTTTACCCCAAGATACCATCGTAATACATTGCTGTATGATAATATTATATGTTTAATCATGAAGGAGGAAAGCTTTTGGATTTTTTTCTTACGTAAAAGAAGTACTGAGTATATTGTAGTTTCAAATCAGTAAGTCATTAACAACACTATTGCAGCTGCATACAGAGAGAACCTTTTGTGCCTTTTTGCCTGCAGTAAGCGTTCATTTCTGTTTTACATGAGTTAGAAGAATGTTGATGATTATTGCACCTTGTTCTTCTGTAAATAGACTTGATTAAGGATTTTTTCTTAAGCAAGGAGCAAGTTTTCATTATTAGGTTAGATACTTTAGGTTAGGAAACATGAGAGGATACATGTCTTTGGAGCCCAGCCTTTTCCCAGTGTAGTAAGTAGGAAACTCCTACGGAATGTAGTTATTTGTGTGTGCATATGTGTGTACATATATGTATAAATATTTAAGTACAGAAACATAAAATTTGGCATCACATCGGTGTGATGACAAGAAGTAGTAAGGTGCTAGCTAGGTGGCTACATTAAAAGCACAGCAGAGTGTGTAATCAGTCACTATGACTGGTGGTTTTTGTAAACTAGGTTCAGTTTTTGAACCACCCAGAATACCTCATGTGTAAATACAGAGTGGTCATGACTTAATTGAAATACAGTTATTGTAAAAAGAATGTGAAGCCACTGGTTGGCTTATGCCTTCTGATCTATCATTCTTGCCTCTTTTTTTGTAAAGGGGTTATTTTGTTTTTGTTTTTGTTTTTTAATAGGATTTACAGCTAGAATTTTGAATGCCAAAGTTCTATTTATTAAATTAAAAAAAGTTTTCAATGTTAATGGCTAAGTATTTTTCCACTGGACTATTGTTTGTGATGTTGGAATTTGTATTTACAGAGAAATAAATTTTTTATAAAAAGATATATGTCTTTGGGAGTGCCTAATCTTAATAGAAGAATGTATTCGAAATTTCAGACTCCACTGAATTCTCGATGATAAGAATGTGCTGACTTGACTTTTAGGTAAAAGCTTTCTATGAATACACAAGAGAATCTTTGACTAGAAATACTTCTGCTTTTAGTCTGTCTTACAGTTTCTTTTCAGTTACTGAAAAGCTTTTTCTCAGGGTCTTCCCATGGAGGGCACTGAGATTTTCTGATGACAGGTGCCATAAATACCAAGGCATGCCTGTCCTTATTTTAGCTAATAGTGCTGTGTCCTCCTTTTCAATTTTTAAAATCCCTATTTAAATCAAGAGTTTTCTTTCTACTTTTCCAACAGACAGCATTGGTTTCGTTTTTTCATATTACGGGAAGGTTGAACTGGCAAGTTAAATTTATTGTCTCCCTTTTAATCAAAGGTTGAAACCTTATTGAAACATACACAAAAACAACATTGTTAAAAGGTACTCAGCTGGGGCCTTGACATCTCAGCTTAATGGTTTGCTAGCGTAGGCCCAGAGATAATCTGTGGATGGCACCCTTGGTCCTTGTTTTAACACATATGAGTGGTGATAACCTCCGTGTCTCTAGGAAGTTGGTCAATATTTGGATTAGCAGTACCTGTTTGCAGTCCAGCTAACTTGGCATTGCTGTCAGTCTTTTGTGAGGCATCTAGTTCAGTTAACAGGAGAAGGACCACTTTGGAAATCATGTATCACAAACCATTTTGGTTGCAAGGAAATGTCTTACAAAACAGAGTGGATAAAATCCTAGAATATTTTTAAGGTGATTGATAAAGAGGTCTATTCTTCAGAATGAAAGATACTATTTTGATCTGGTTTAAAAAAGTATTTTGATGGGGGGAGTCAACAAAGAGCTTTTGATAGTGTACATCCCAGTGATTTTGCCACTGACGAGTTTCTCTTTATGCCAACTTCCCCTAACCAAACAGAATAATTCTGTGTGGAAACACAGAGGACTATGTTTAAAAGAGGCATGGGGGCGCCTGGGTGGCTCAGTTGGTTGAGCAACTGCCTTCAGCTCAGGTCATGATCCCGGAGTTCCAGGATCGAGTCCCACATCCGGCTCCCAGCTCCACAGGGAGTCTGCTTCTCACTCTGACCAAAATGCTTCTCACTGGACTAAAGTCCAGGTGTGGACTAAAATCCAGGGCTATGTTCCTTTCTGTAGACTCTGTGGGAGAATATTTCTTTGCCTTTTGGGGGGGGGGTCTTCTAAGGCTTATTACATTTCTTAGCTTATGGCCCCATTCTTCTCACTTCAAAGCCAGCAACAGCAGGCCAAGTCCCTCTCGCACTGCCATCTATTTGGTTCTCCTGTGCTGCCTTCTTCCCCTTTTAAGAAACCCTAAGATTAGATTTGGCCCTCCCAGATAATCCAGAATAATCTCCCTAATTTAGGGTCATAGTTGATTAGCAATCTTAATTCTACTTGCATCTTTAATTCCTCTTTGACATGTAATTTGACATGTAATTTCATAGGTTCCAGGGAATATGATGTAGACATCTTTATGAAGGCTACTGCTATTATATTTTCCATACCATTTCCTAAACAAACCAGTTGTCAAATCTTTTAAGATTCTATTTTTCCATTCTTTCACGTTTGTTTTGGGTACTTCATTTCTGTTAATCTTGTTCAGTTTAGTTGAGACTCAAACTACTATAAAATATATTTCAGGTACTTGAGCTTCAAAAAAAATTAGATTGGAACCTCCAAAGTTTCCTTTTAAGCTATATGGTTAATGATTCAGGTATTTGCTTAATTCAAGAAAACACATGTAAGACCCCCGGTTTAGCTTCTAAAAAAACAAGTATTGTCTTTCTGGAGAATTTCTGAGTTTTTAGAGCATCAATATTTGTCAATGTCTTATAAATGTGCCGCAGTCTGGATTTTTCTGATTCTTTCTCATGATTAGATTGAGGTCAAACATTTTTGGTAAAAATACTACTTGGGTGATGTGCATTTTCACCATATTTGGAAAATCGTGATGTATCATTTTTGGTGATGCTAAATTAGATCATGTGGGTGTGCTAAATAATCATCTTCAATTTTAACAGTCAAATGGAGGACAGGTGGCAAGGCTTTTGTCCACATAAGGTAGAGAATTAGCAGGGGGCCTGGGTTGCTCAGTTGGTTAACTCTCTGACTCCTGATATCAGCTCTAGTCATGATCTCAGGGTTGTAGGATTGAGCCCCACATCAGGCTTACGTATATGTAATAATGTAATTATCATGTTATAAATAGAAAATACTATATGATTAATTTTATATGAAGTGTTAGATTATGCAAATCTCATCTGTGAGATAGTGACTAGAAGAGGCACAAGGGAAGTTCTAGACCAGGAATTAGTGGATTATGACCCACAGGCCAAATCTAGCCTACCACCTGGTTTTGTAAATAAAATTTTATTAGAACACACTTATGCCCATTCATTTATATATTGCCTAAGGCTACATCTATGCGATAATGACAAAGTTGAGTAGGGTTTAGAGACAAATGGCCCCCAAAGCCAAAATTATTTTTTATATGGCTCTCTATAGGAAATTTTGCTAACCCTTGTCCTAGGTCCATAGTGTGAGGAAAGTTCTTCTAGCTTCTTAGCAATCTCTTCCAGAAATGGCAGGTAGCCCTAAAGGAAAAAGAGCCCCAAAGTCTACAGTAACTTCTCTTGACTTCTTTCTTCTACTGGCACATGGGCCTATGATTTTTTTTTTTTACTGCATCATTAACTCTCTGATGTCTTCAAGTAGATTTTTTTTTTTCAGTATGTCCTAGTTGTTCACTGTGGGTGGGTTGATCTGAATTTCATGGATTGTGAGGAAGCAGAAATCTTTGTTTCTTGTAAGACATTTGTACAATAGTTTTAAAACAAATTCAGCCTGATAGTAGGTATTCTGCCACCTCCTTTTCTCGGTTAAAATATTGTTTTCTAGGGATATTGTCCTTTGTTATCTTTGATCTCTTCTAGTTCGCTGCAGTGATTATGGTGTAGTTATTCTAAAGTTGGTTCTTATAAGAACTGCTATCACCACATAAATTGAATCCCTTTCTAGACTATTCTGTAATATATTTACTTCACTAAATTCTCCCCCTTCTAATCAGTCCTACATATCTGCTTCCAAATAAACTTCAAAATGGCTCAAAAACCTTTAATTATTCCCCATTGTCTACTAAAGAAATTCTTAACCTGACATTCAGTGTTCTTGTTCTCTTTTTCATTATCCTATTTTTCAAGCTTTTCCCTCCTGCTGATCTGGTGTACATACATTGGTCAAAAAGACACTCAGCTCTGCTTAATAAATACAAAATTATTTCCAGCCAACTTAATGCTTCTTTCTCCTTTACTTTAAACTTCTTCCCATTTTTACTTTTCAAATTTCAATTCAGATGGAATTATGTCTGACCACATCTTTCTTATCCTTGTGTGTCTCACAGTGGCATGCACCTAGTGCACAATCAATAAATATATGTTTTATTTCTATTGTTAAAAAAGTGGAAATAAGAGTTGGGTTCTATAATAACTTCTCTTTCTAAACACTTCAGCTGGAGAAGCAAAGATAAACTTTTTAATTGGGGAGTACTGTCAGTCTTTTATTTTTTTTCTACAGATATTTGACCTATTAAAGTAATTGCTAAAGTTGCTGAATTATTTGTATCATTAAATTGGCTAGATGATAATCATTAAATAAAGACTGTTATCAGATATGGTATTGAAAATTTTCTTTTTTAAAAAATTTAAATTAAATTAACATATAGTGTATTATTAGTTTCAGAGGTAGAGTTTGGTGATTCATCAGTTGCATATAACACCCAGTGCTCGTTATATCAAGTGCCCTCCTTAATACCCATCACCCAGTAACCCCATCCCCCCACCAACTTCCCCTCCAGGAACCTTCCAGTTTGTTTCCTAGAGTTAAGAGTCTCTTATGGTTTGTCTTCCTCTCTGATTTTGTCTTATTTTATTTTTCCCTCCCTCCCCCTATGATCCTGTTTTGTTTCTTAAATTCCACATATGAGTGAAATCATACGATAATTGTCTTTCTCTGACTTATTTCACTTAGCATAATACCCTTTAGTTCTAACCATGTCATTACAAATGGTAAAATTCTATTTTTGGATGGCTGAGTAATATTCCATTGTGTATATATATGTGTGTGTATATATATGTGTATATGTGTGTATAGACACATAACATCTATATATAGACACATAGCATCTTCATTACATTAATCTGCCAGTGGACATCTGGGATCTTTCCATAGTTTGACTATTGTGGACCTTACAGCTATAAACATTGGGGTCCATGTGCCCCTTCAGATCACTGTATTTGTATCCTTTGGGTAAATACCTAGGGGTGCAATTGCTGGTTCATAGGATAGTTCTATTTTTAACTTTTTGAGGAAACGCCATACTGTTTTCCAGAGTGGCCGTACCAGCTTACATTGCCACCAACAGTGTAAGAGGGACCTCCTTTCTCTGCATCCTCACCAACATCTGTCCCTTCGGAGAGTTATTAATATTTTAACATGAAAAAGTTATTCAAAGTCTTATTGACAACAGAGACTGGATTAGAGAATATTGGCTGTTGTGGTAGTCGTAAGGGGTTGGCAGCTGAAATATACCAAAGTCATATTCTCCAGTGTATTCTTAATTTTGCCTGGGGCCTAAGTGTATAGGAGTGAGATTATCTGCAGCCAGAATTTTGGTCCTGCTGGGTCTCTCTCCCCTATATAAAGGATTAGATTGGAGGATATATTCTCTTCCCTGCTCCTTCTTCACTTATTGTCTGACATGTAAATTGTGAAGTTATTATTCAACTATTGTAGCTATTGCTTTGTCATCAAACGGTTACTTTTAGAATTATATTGCTGTCAGTCTTAGCTTTGATGTGGTAATTCACAAAGCAAGCCAAATAAATTCGTATTTTCTATGACTATATCCCAGTTTTTCCTTAGCCCTGGACCAGAGTTGGTCTGAAAATTTTCCAGGCAGAAGTCATCAAAAAACGGAATACTATGGAAAAATAATGCCCCTAATAGCCTTGAAGTGGCAGTCCATCTATGCAGGAATTAATGCTTTCATACAAGAGTACTATTCCAAAAATATGTAACAGGAATATATACATTCACTTAAATTTAATCTAATGGCAAGATTCAATTTTCAGTAAAAATTGAAGGCTTTTTTTCAATCTGAAAATGGTGGAATACTTTGTGTCATAAATCTGTTAAAGGATAATTTTCAAAAAAGCGTGACTCATACAAATATAAAATGAACATGCATCAGAGATTTTATGTAACTCATTAATTGAGGGAAGCAGAAAAGCTAACTAATTCAAAAGAGAATCCAAAGAACAAACATATTTATAAATCAGGAGTATTGAAGTGAATTTGCAAAATGTTTTTCCATCATGGGGAAGGGAAGTCAATTGAACCTTCACTAGTCAGAATTTATTGCATATTGGTAAACAACAATTATCAATAGACAATTATTTTGCCTTATTATCAGTTTTATCTACAACTTAGAAGAATTGTAAATAGCTCCAAGGACAATGACAGGCTTACATCAGATAATCTAGAATGTACTCTAAACAAAGCATAGTTTTCTATTGAAGGTACTCAGTAAACATTTTTGTTTATTCCAAATTTCCTTACAAATTTTTCTGTACTTCTATTTTCCTTTGGCTTATGGGACACTTGCATCACGTCAAAGATTATTGAGGCTATAGGTATAGACAATATTGATAAATTAAATTCTTCCTGAGCCTAATCCAGACAATGAGAAGTTTGTTTCATCTCTAGGCTACCTTAGGTAAAACAGCGTAGGACTGAAACAGGGATAGATTTGTAAAATACAACCAGAAATATGTTTTATTAAAATATATTTATTCAGAAAAAATATTTTCACTTGGCTCTCTTTCTTCTCCTCCTCCTCCTTCTTCTTGAAGCACATTTCCTTTATTTTTCTCCCCTTATTGATTGTATAGGTTTTTTATCATTTTTTTATCATAATACATATACACTAATATGTATACACTAATCCCCATCTCTCTAGTTCCCCAGCACCCCACCCCCACCTCTCCACTGGTAACCATCAATTTGTTCTCTATAGTGAAGAGTCCATTTCTTGGTTTGTCACTCTCTTTTACTTTCTTTTTTTCGTTTGTTTCTTAAGTTCCACATAGAAGTGAAATCATATGGTATTCTTCTTTCTCTGACTGATTTATTTAGCTTAGCATAATCTCTCTGGCTCTATCCATGTTGTTGCAAATGGCAAAATTTCATTCTTTTTTATGGCTGAATAATATTCCTGTGCATGTGTGCGCGTGTATATATACGCATATACATATGCGTATATACATATATGCGTATATATACATATAAATATACATATATACATCTTTTCTCATTCGTGTATCAATGGACACTTAAGCTGCTTCCATAATTTGGCTATTGTGAATAATGCTGCAGTAAACATAAAGATGCATGTATCCTTTGAATTAGTGTTTTTTGTATTTTGGGGGTAAACGCCCAGTAGTGTGATTACTGGGTGGTAAGGTAGTTCTATTTTTAACTTTTTGAGGAACCTCCATACTGTCTTTCACAGTGACTGCGCCAGTTTGCATTCCCACCAACGGTGTACAAAGGTTCCCTTTTCTCCATACCCTCACCGACACTTGTTTCTTTGCTTTTTATTTTAGCCATTCTGGCGTGGGTAAGATGATATCTCATTGTAGTTTTGACTTGCATTTCCCTGAGGATGAGTAATACTGAGCATCTTTTCATATGTCTTTTGGCCATCTGGGTGTCTTCTTTGGAGAAATGTCTGTTCATGTCCTCTGACCATTTTTAAATTGGATTATTTGTTTTGGGGGTATTGAGTTGTATCAGTTTTTTATATATTTTACACACTAACCCTTTATTGGATATGCCATTTGCAAATATCTTCTCCCATTCAGTAGGTTGCTTTTAGTTTTATTGATTGTCTCCTTCACTGGACAGAAACTTTTTATTCTGATGTGATCCCAATAGTTTATTTTTGCTTTTATTTACCTTGCCTCAAGGGACATATCTGGAAAAAAAAATCTGCTATGGCCAGTGACAGAGAAATGGCTGCCTATACTCTCTTCTAGGATTTTTATGGATACAGATCTCACATTAAGGTCTTTAATTTTGAATTTATTTTTGTGTATGGTAGAAGAAAGAAGTCCACTTTCATTCTTTTGCATGTAGCCTTCTAGTTTTCCCAACATTATTTGTTGAAGAGACTGTCTTTTTCCCATTGTATATTCATTCCTCCTTTGTTGAAGATTAATTGACCATGTAATTGTGGCTTTATTCCTGGGTCTTCTGTTCTATTCCATTGACCTATGTGTCTATTTTTGATAGTATAGTTTTATAGCTTATGACCCACTTTTTTTTTTTCAGCTTGTATAACTGATACTTAGGCGATGAGTATGTGAGAGCTCTCTTTGATGAGGCAATACTTTTTTTTTAAAGATTTTATTTATTTATTTGAGAGAGAGAGATACAGAGAGAGCACAAGCAGGGGGAGCAGCAGAGGCAGAGGGAGAAGCAGGCTCCCCACTGAGCCAGGAGCCCAATGTAGGGCTCGATCCCAGGACTCCAGGATCATGACCTGAGCAGAAGGCCGACATTTAACTGACTGAGCCACCCAGGCGCCCCAGTACTTTCTATTATTAATATATTAATTAGTATTTATTGTTTCCTCTGGATTCTTTCTTCATACCGGTCTAAATGTTTAGAGAGGATATCCTCTAAAGGAGCCTGCAGAAATGGGTCCCTGGATATCCCTCCCTCTTATTCTGGTTTACATATTCTTTAGTGAGTTTTCATTCCAATGCTTTAAATGGCACTTGGGAAGCTTGTTTCATAGGACTGAAGGCTTGTGGTGTCCTGTCAGCCCCTGAGGCAGGTAGGCTCTTCAGGGTAAGTGGAATCGTCCTAGAAGCTATAGAACTCCCTTTCTCTCTGGAGTAAGGAGCTGCAAGTCCCCTCCTGCCTCCAAACACGTCTAAGGAATGGACACCTGAACTTCTGCACGGTGTGCCCTCGCTGATAGAGCTGGCCGAGACTGCGCTTCTCTCAGATCCGAAGATCCGTGGCGCTCAGAGTCATCCTGGGCTGCACTTGGGTCTCCTGAGTATTCTTTCCGTGTGGCGGGATGCTCAAACTCACGGCTGTAATGTCTAGTGCAGTCGGCCACAGATCAGATTTGCTAAGCTTTATCCAGAACATCATCAACAAACATTCGTGCTCCTGATCACCGCATAGAACTTGGTTGAGGGAACACTGCCTCCTCACCTTGCCTACAGAAGACACAAAGAAAAGTACAACTAAATCCATTTCACCAGCTTAGTGTACAAATATGGTTCTGTTTTCCCTATTAATGGCTAAAATTTTCGCAGAATATAGCATCTTCCTTTTGAGCTCTCCTCCCCCTGTGGAGTGGTCTGGAAATGTGGAGCTAATTTGAATTAGTCGAGAGAGGGTGAGTTCTGCCTTTAAACCAAGCAGGACGCTGGCAGTTGGCCAGGTGTGGAGGGATCGCCGGACACAGGCGTAGGCTCTGCTAGGCCCTTAGTGTCTCACACACCCATGTGCCCAGTGTTGACATGGGGCCACAGGCCATTATCCCTGGCTCTGCAGCCCAATTCCCCTTTGGGTCTGTAATATATTCTCTCACCAGCCAGCTTTGAACTGAGCCATTTTGGCTCTCTCTGTCAGTTAGAAAATACCTCAGGATTTCAGGAAAGAGGTTTGGAATGAGGCTTTCCCCTCAGAAGTATGCAACTCCCAGAGCTCCAAGGGGAGAGATGGGACCTTTTCTAAGCCACAGAAAGTAAAAAGGTCAGTGATATCTTGTTCCCAGGGTAATGGGTACTTGTTCAATTTTCTGAAATAAAAAGATGACTTACTGTCCCCCCCACTTGGGGTCAAAAATAAGCCAACATTTTAAAAAATTTTGCCTCACTTCATTTCATAACAAAGAGTGACTGCACTTACTCAGTTGTTGTCAAAACATCATTTGTTTTTTTTTTTAAATACTCCTAAGTTTATGAAAATTGTATGTACTAATTGTTGAATATTTGAAAAATGATCATGTATTTTCCAAGTGAAAAAAGCCAGGTAACACTTGTCAGCCCGATTTCCAAACCACTACCAGGACAACACCTGTCACTTTTTATTTGGATTGAGCCCAAAGTGGGGGAAACATCCATCATCTTAAATGTCCAAACTTGGAAAGAACTCTGCTCTCGTCTGCAAGTAGAAAATTAAATTCATAGTGGCTCCCTGATGGTAAGAGAGAGAATAGAGAAGCAAAAGCTCAGGAGGCACATGGCTAATGTAATCATCAACCTGAGAGAGAGAGAGAGAGAGAGAGAGAGAGAGAGAGAGAGAGAGAGAGAAATCATGATGCTTGCATAGAATAATAATTGTGAAACCCCAGGTGGTAGAAATCTTTGATTGTGTCAAGCATCCTCATAAATTTCAATCTTCAGATGATTTTCCCTGATAAGGATTCCAGTGAATATGCAAAATTATGACCCATTTACCTTATCCATTTCAGTTTTGCATGGAAGAAGGACTTGGTGATCACAGATAATATCACTGGATAAGCTCTGCTTTCTGGGGAGTCCCGGTTAGGACAAGCAGTTACTATGTGCCGGGCAGTGTTCCAGACCCCGGGGGTATAGGGAAGAGAGGCTAATGAAGTGTGTCACCCAAAGGCTGATATTATGATCTTCATTAGGATGCAGAAACACAAATTGTAGCTTTTGTTTACATGCAGATATTTTATTTATTTATTTTTATATTTTTCCCGTCATCTCTGCTGAAGGAAGAATTGAGAAAAAAAAGTATTAGACTAGAACAATAAATAAGCTGTATAATATGTAATTAGGGCATAGGGAGCTATGTAATAAAGGAAAAATAGCAAACAAGGTAGTGGCTTCATGAAATAATCCTAGGTACTATAGCCATAAGTTTTTAGCAGAATGTATTTTATTTCTCACCTTCTGTTTCAGTTGTACATATTTCTTTCTGGATTCCCATGCCAAATCTCAACTCATTTTCCCTAAATAATTATTTTTCTCTTCAAATGCCAACTGGTATGTATTTGTGTAAGGTTATAACCTTCTTCACAGGCATATAATCAGCATATCGGGATGTCTGATCATTAGAGGAGGTTTTAGGAAGACTGAGCACCCACTCCAAGTTAAATCTCAAAATTGAATGTCATTTTTACATATTTTTAATGCTTAGTGGCTTAGATTTCACAATTCCCATGCTAATGGCCTTATAAATTTTCCTTTAAGCATGGGAAATTGACAAAGAACTGGTTTCATTACTGAAGGCTTTGAAAATAAGTCGGAGGGAAGATAGTTCACTTTCATTTTATTAGCCATTTTAAAGAACTCCATAGGGAAGAAAGAGTACGTATGATTATTTTTGGTATCCCTGAAGAATCTTCCCAGCCTACATGGCTATTTTGATCTGAATTGATCCCCCGCTCCAGTATTTCCACTCCCCAATTTTGTCTTCTCAAACAAGAACCTCTTCTATACCCTCCTTGGCAAGGTTCTGCCTGAACGTGGCCAGTCCTAGGGAACACCACGTAAGTGTTGCTTTCCCCAGGGACTACCTCGACCTAGGGTCTATTCGTCACTATAAGAGGAACAGGAACACGGTGGAAATGTTTAACTATTTAACTTGCGGGAAGCAGCCCCTGGTGACTATTCCAAATAATCTCCAGCATTATGCAGTCATGCACCTACAGAGGCAGGTGAAAAGTCACGAGACACAGTCACAGGGTAGGGAACATGGTCGATAACATTGTAATAACTTCGTATAACAGAAAGTAACCACACTTGGTGGCGAGCGTTTTTTAATGTATGTATGTATGTAATTATCGAAGCACTATGTTGTACACCTGAAACTAATATAACATTGTATGTCGACTATACTTCAATAAAACATAAAAATGAGCATTTTTAAAATAATAAATTTTAAAAAGAAAAAAAGGAAAGTCATGGGAGAGGAGGTGTTTGTACAACCAGACTTCTTGATTTGTTCTCAGGCAAAGGTGGCATTGATCTATCAAAAATGTGAATGGCTCATCTCTAGATAAAATAACCAATGTTACTTTCTTCTCCCAGGCTGCAGGTTGGCTGGGTTTTGATGCTAGTTTTAAATTCTGACTCTTGGCAAAACAAAACAAAACAAACAAACAAACAAACAAACAAAAAAAAAATTAATACATCTTACAAGCGGAAATGCTTCCATCTCAGAAAATAACAAAAGGTTCTACTTAGAAGGGAAGGATTCTAAAAGACTAAATTGTGGTTGCCCCCTTAAAGTAGGATTTAGTACAATACAATAATTTTTGGCAAGGATTTGGCTAGTTTCTTTCCTGCCCCTAGCTGTTACTGGCTGCACCTGTTTTATTCTTTTTTTTTCTTTTAAAGATTTTATTTATTTATTAGAGAGAGAAAGACAAGAGAGGGAATACAAGCAGAAGCAGTGAGAGAGGGAGACGCTGGCTTCCCACCAAGCAAGGAGCCCAAAGCAGGGCTTGATCCCAGAACCCTGGGATCATGACCTGAGCCAAAGGCAGACGCTTAGAGACTAAGCCACCACAGCACCCTGCTCCTGCTTTATTCTTAACGGCATTTTCAAAGCAGAGCCCCTTCTGGGTTTTGCATCACTCGGAAGGCAGGGGTCCTATTCTTTCAGCTTCTTGAACTGAACTGGAATTTGTGGTCTGGTACCAGGAAATGTGTTTTCTATATTTCTTTCCTTCTGAGAAGTATAACAATGAACTGCAAGTTGATATGAAAGTGTTGGTTGATTTTTAATACTACATGAGCACTTCCTGCAGAAAGCACTATAGCTTTGTAGAGAATTACTGGGGACTCATTTTTCCCTAGATGCCATGTTTTTGCACAAGGCCTTTGACTAAAGGTCCACATTTTTAGGGGGTTGGGATGATTGGGGAATAGTCAATTTTCAACTGGTAAGAGTTGGAGACCCTTTAAGAAATGTCTGCTTATGGAATGAAGATTGCCTTGAAATTATTTCTGTTGCCCTAAATATGGTTTTAAGTTCTAGTGGTAACCCCATGTATCCATGAGTCATTTGAACCCTCCCTTTCCAAATGACCTTCACATTTGCACACTTTGTATCACAAGTCAGGCTTGGGCCCTATCACCTAGGTCCCCCTTGGGATGGGAGCTCTAGTAAAGTAAAGATCACTTGGCAAGACTGGAACCTGCCCGGATTTGTCGTTTGTCCAGGCTTCGGGCTGTGGACTATTGTTCTCCCCATTAAACACTCAAACCCTGTCTTTTCAGCTAATCCAAATCCTTTTCTGCCTGAAGACTCTTAGTAGGAGTCTCATTTCCACATAAGAAGAGATTTGTCCCCTTTTCTTAGTAGGGTAAGGACTATTGATGTAGGAAAGATGTTAGGGTTTGGGGCCAACTGCCAAAAAAGAAATCTTGAGACACCTTTGGAGCGGAAAGTTGGCTTTATTAAAAGCATGGGGATAAGACCCATGGGCAAAAAGAGCTACACTGGGGTAGTGAGGAGTAGCCCATTATATAATTTTCATTTGGGGATAGTGTAAGTCTCTAAGGAATTTTGGAAACGAGGTTTTCAGGGACCGTAAGGGGGACTGGCTATTGTCAGGAAAAAGTCATTTATTACTGTCTAATAAAACCTTAGTCATGAGACCCTTCAGTTGTGTGTCAGTGGGCCATATGCTTGGGGGATGACTGCCAACGTGCATCTTGGGGGGTAGAGATAAAGGAAGCTTCCAAAGCCATTTTTATATGTTAACGTAGACTTACAGGATCCTGGGGGTCAGGCTAAGATTGCCTCCTGCCCTTAGCAGCTGAGTTCCTAGAGGAACATCACTCTGCCTGTTTCAAGGACTTGTCAATGGGCTGTAAATACTAAGGAAATTTAATTTTTTTTTTGTCTTTGTTTCCCACATCACTGTGATTGGACACCTTTCTCCCCTCCATCCTCTTCTCCTCCCCTTCCCCTTGGAAGAAGGAGGGGGCAGTCTGGCTAGAACTGGACATCTGTTGAGTTTGAGCCAAAGCTGCTGGTGGGAGATTCAGGCTCTACCCATTTATTTTCTTTCATTCCATATGTTTGGATTCAGGGGCATTTCTTCTTTCCCCTCCACTTCTGGACCTATGGACAGGAGATGCTCCTTTGCTTTCTGTCCTCAAGCCATAAGCACATCTACATGGGGTCAAGCTCCAGGGTAGATGGTCTTTCCTTTTGCGGTGCTTGGGACGACAGCATTCAAAATCTCTTCAAATGTACTCCTGTCTCTTCAGGCAGTCCTGAGAGTGTGAGAATTCTTTTAACTGGATTCACAACAGCACTAGAAAGCCCTCTTAAGCCCTAACAGATGTGATGTGTTCTAACTAGCTTTTATCAGAGTCCTGCCCTAGAGTTTGTATGAGGCTTTCACAGATCTGAAAAAAATGACACTGGTTTCCTGTATGGCCAGAGATATTTGGGTTGTGTACTCTGTCGGCCAGATGCTTAACGTCCTCTTTGGCTGGAACCCTCTTTGGGATATAATCGCTCCACTGATTTTTTCCTACTTCCAACGCAAAAGTTGGTATATATCCTGTGTCATAAAGGGCCCAGGCTCTTTCTTTATTGATAAAATATACTTGTGTCTTGACCCCAGGAAGTTTACAATCATGTTCAGAGCTTATAATTAGTTCAGAGCCAAACCGAAGTGACAAGATCGCAGTGAATCTAAGTGCCTGTGGTCAAGCCATTTCAGCCTACTTCCTTACCACCTCATCTCCCTCCCTGCTTGTAGTTCAAAGTAAAGCGGAGCGTTTGACCCTGGCATTGGAACCCAGAAGTCCCAAAGAGCAGCTCCAACAACTCAATACCACCCCTTTTTCATACCTCCGAAAGTACCATCTGCTTTAGAGCTACCTTCCGGATTAGCCAATGAAATCTAAAAGGAATGCCACTAAAAATTGGTTTTCATACTTAATGGCTCTCTTCAGAGGTTCTGATGGCCCTGAGATGAGCCTCGTCAAGATGCAGTGGGGGCCTTGTCCTCGGAGTCCCTAAAGAAGTCAAACCACCACCCTGATCTAAGTTCCCAGGAAGGCCCGCTCTCGAATACAGGACTGGATCTCTCTACACACAAAAGCATTTCCTCTCACCTAGTCGTAGATTCTAGAAAAACCTATCTTGACTCCAAAACGAGTCCTCTTCTCTCTAAACAAGTTGGGCCTGTGCATTAAATTACTAAGCAAAGCTGTATTTAATCCTCGAACACTAAAGCTCATGGGGTTGAGCCAATTTATCACCAAAAGCCCAAGGGCACCAGAGGCAGAAGGCACTCCAAAGCACTGGGGTCCCCGTGTGCTTCTTTGCCCTGCAAATACTCCTTCCTCTGTCTAGATGTAAGTTTTCCTTGCCAAAATTCCCGTGTTGGTATTTAGTGGCCTAGAGTGCCAATCACCCACGACACTACTTCTGGGTTCTTAACCAGTTTCCTCCTGATCTGGGCCTCGTTCCTTACTTGTAGGGAGAACTATTCCTACACATCTTCCCCAACTGCCTGTGCAGAGAAGTATGACGTTAAGAACCCAGTGACCAGCAGCACAGAGAGAGGTCGCTGAAAGACAGACAGGTACATCGTCAGCGTTTCAATGCCCTGCCTCCTCCCCACCCTAGTCAGCTTGGTAACCAGGTGTCAGTCTATTTGCCGCCTCGCCAGACAGATCTGCTTTTATTCCAAGGACGAGGAGTGAGAGTAAAGGGACAGAGAGAAGATCCAGAAGTATTCACCCCGCTTCTGCTCCTTCATCTCCACAGAAGTGTGAAAGGGGAAGCAGATGCCCACCCCCCCCCCCCGCCCCAGCTTCCAGCTGCAATGAGGACGCGGCTCTTGTTTTGAAGGAAAGCATGCTGGTTGGTGGGTACGAGATATATTAGACAAATAGCTCTAAAACTTCAAAAGCTTAGTTTTAGCTTGAATTTACTTTGCAAATCGCCAATGGATTAAGTTTGGGGGGAGGGGCTTGTTATAAAAAAGGATAGTGTATTTTTTTTTAAAGATTTTATTTATTTATTTGAGAGACAGAGAAAGTGAGAGAGAGCATGAGAGGAGAGAAGGTCAGAGGAAGAAGCAGACTCCCCATGGAGCTGGGAGCCCGATGTGGGACTCGATCCCGGAACTCAAGGATCATGACCTGAGCCGAAGGCAGTTGCTCAACCAACCGAGCCACCCAGGCGCCCCCGGATAGTGTATTTCTTGTGCTTGGCTCCTTTGAGCCCAGAGGCCTAGAAATGGGAAATCTGGTTTATACAGAAACAATTTCAATTCTCAAGGTCAAACAGCATATTGATGAGCTCGAATGTCTTTTTTTTTTTTTTAATGTCTTTATTTATTGAATCTGCTTCCTCTGCCTCACATCAAACGATGTTGTCCATATGCTTTCCTCACAGAGAAGCTGAGGGGTGTTGCATAAAACTGCTGAATCATCAGCCCGGCACAGCTGAATGCACAGCCTTCAGGAGAGAGCCTTTCTCTCAACCATGATTTCCTTCCACGTTTCTTACCGTATTCCACACGATGCTTGCATGCATCCTGGGTATGTAATGAGAGACATTGCTTTTTCCTTATCTTTCATGCACTTCAAAGTATTAAGCACATACAATATTTAGTCTTTTATTTATTTTTTCTGCATTTTTTTTAATTTTTATTTTTTCCCAAATACATTTTATTTTCTTTTTTCAGTGTTACAAGATTAATTGTTCATGCACCACACACCTAGTGCTCCATGCAATATGGGCCCTCCTCAATACCCACTACCAGGCTCGCCCAACCCCCCACCTTCTCCCCTCCAAAACCCTCAGTTTTTTTGCTCAGAGTCCAGAGGGAGTGATGAACCATGAGAGACTGTGGACTCTGAGCAATATTTAGTCTTTTAAATACAAGCTCATACATTTCCACAAAATTCTGGTTGATAAACGCAATCAGAACTCTTTTAACGAACATCCTGTTGGTCTATGGATCTGGTCACAATGTGGATCAGGTTGCAATGTCCCTGTGCATCTCTGTCACTAGAATCCAGAAGTAACGACAGTGCTCTCCATACGAGTATGTCATATCATATGGCATTTTACCAGAGTTACTCGAGGTAAAAAAAAAAAGAAAAATGCTGATCGGTCATACAAGCAAGGCTCAAGTACCTGGGAAGTCCAAGGGAGCATCTGACTTCAAGCAAATTTCAGATAATGTCTCCAAGGCCCTGCTTCTGCCTACACATCCTCGTGTGTGGGAAAGACAACCAGTGGCAGCCTCAAGCCTACATTTGCAGCTCCTAATCCCAGCCAGCAGCCATCAGTTACATTTTAAGGAGATCTCTGTCCTATGTTCATGTCAGAAGCAGTCATCATAGCCAGGGCTCTGAAATACTGTGTTTGGTCTGACCCAAGTCATGAGCCCACTCCTGAGACCAGGAAGGGCTGGGGTCTTTGGACCCCCACCTGGGGTCTTTGGACCCCCACTACATCGAATAAGAAAGGTGTAATTCCACAGAGAAAGGAATGATGGTAAAGGATGAAGGGGGAAATGGTGCTAAATGGTAAAAAACTGAAAAGTGTTTAGAGCAAGCGGGTCTGGGATCTACTTCCATTTTGAAATAGCGAGATTCTTAAGGCCGTTAGGTAGTAGCACTCTAGTAAATGTTTCAAACAAGTGGAAGGTCCCGAGAGAAAAAGACTGATTTGTATCATATGTGAACTTGTGTGGTATAAATTCTCCGACAAGACCAATTTCAAGCTCCCAAGCTCACACGAGCGCCTGGAGGCGGGAAGAGGTGTGTGGTACCAGGTCACTGAGAAGTATTTCTACCACGGAGACGTGAAACGTGTAAATTACCTCGAGACCATAGAGAATAGGAAACTGGGGTAAAATCATTGGGCAGCGATGAGGCTTGAGTATTTTTTAAAATTTTATTTATTATTTATTTATTTTTAAAGATTTTATGTATTTATTTGGCACAGAGAGAGAGAGAGATCACAAGTAGGCAGAGAAACAGGCAGAGGGAGGCAAGGAAGCAAGCTCCCTGCTGAGCAGAGAGCCCGATGTAGAGCTTGATCCCAGGACCCTGAGATCGTGACCTGAGCTGAAGGCACAGGCTTTAACCCACTGAGCCACCCAGGCGCCCTGAGGCTTGAGTATTTAATACATTCGGTTTTGGTATATTTAATTGCAAGTTTATATCACATCATTTTAAAGACGGTTTTCGTAACCTAGCTTGTATTGCCCAGCTCTTCTGCTTTCAAATCCATACCCAATGGTCTCTCCTTACCTGGGAGCATTTACATTTTTACCTGTCTGGACTCAAAAAGCCCCCATCAAGAACTTGATTATCCAAGTTCTACTTTTGGTAGGACAAAGTGCTTCGCCCTCTTTTTTATTTTTAAATACAAAGTATTAGGCTGTGTTCTGAATAACAATTCACTTTCTTTGGCTACCTATTTAGCTTTACCGGAAAAGGAGAGAAAATTTGTTCATAATTTATCTACTTTTAGATTAATTTTTAAAAAATACATACAAAATTTATTCCCTCAGTAGATCAAACACAAACGACGTCACATTAAATTAGCAATATACGGTTGTAGAGGAACAAAAAATAAAATAAAATCACATCATTGGTTAAAACCAAGAATTCAGCTAGGTATGTGAATTAAATAAAAATCAAAGCAGCTCGCTGCAGAATGGCTCTGCAAAATTCAAAGAAAGGTGATGCAAAAGTGCAAAGACTTGCTGACAAGCAACTGCTCTTCTTCCAGGGAGGTCAGAAAGATGTCATTTCACATTTGATCTCCCTCTGAGATAGCTCATTCTTCAAATTATTGTGGCCCAAGTGGACAGACTGGAAGGACTCGGAGCACAACTGCAAGGACTCAGGGAAAGAAGAGCCTATGTTGTCAAGGGCGTTCTTTATAACTAACGTGTGTTGGGATGAAGGGTGTGCAGTGAAACCAAATCGAGAATGGGAGGGAACTCTGTTCTAGAGAGAATTCTCATCTTTCTCTTGCATTTACGCGAGTTGCAAATTACACCAAATTATTTTTACAGGCAAACTAGAAAGTGTGGAGTTTCGGTAGCCAGTAATTTCCTTAGGGAGAAAATTCATAAATCACCATCTTCCTTCGGGAGTCAAGTGCTATTATCTGGAAGAACTTGTTCTTTAAAGCAGCGGAGTAACACTAAAGACGACAGAAATATTTCTCTTTAATTAATTTCACTGTGGTCATTTTTGACCACAATTATAGACCATTGTTTAACCCAATTTCCCTACCAGTTGTGGGGTTGACTTTCTCTAATGTTCTGTTTATAGCTGCTAAGTGAGTTGCTTGGAAAATGATGATGGAGTTACAAAGATAGCTTTGTGACTTCACCCAAGACAGGAGGAAACAAAGAGGTGGCTCGTAAATTAGAAAATCCTTTTGAAGTGCAGATGCCCTTTTAGAAATGGGTAAAATGACAACAAGCTGAAATGAGCCGCCCCCCCTTATCACATGGGGACAATTAGCTTGTTCAAACGAATTTGTCTGTTTCAATCTGATAGACCACAAATACTCTTCATCTCTTGTCACTTGCTCAACATGTATACAAAATCCCGACAGTAAAAAAAAAAAAAAAAAGAAAGAAAGAAAAAAAATCCCGATGGTTCTATAGGTCTTTATTACAAGCTGTAAGAAATTCGTGGGAAATTAGGGTATGAAAAGGAAAAGTTGACTGTTTCTGGGACCAAAAACTATCCTTGTATATCCCAATGCATTCTTATTCAGAAGAATGTGTCTAGATGGAAGTTATGTTTTATTTCACAGTTCTGGGTTGTCTTAGTTATTCCACCAAAGTCTGCAAGGTGTCAGTTTTGAAAACACTGTGAGGTTGAGGAAAGAGTGCCTCCCTCCAACTGAAGGGAGGGACTTTACTCCCCAATGAGCTCAGAACTCTGGGCATCAGTTAGGTGCAGCCCAAACAAAGCAAGGAAAGAGAGGTGGGGCCGTGTGAGGAAAGAGGACAGAGCTGTCACTTGGTGGAGGAACTTCATATTCTATGAATTAAAGGGCAAGGAAAAAGATCTGAAAGGAAATAGGAGGTAGGGCCACATCAAACCATGTAAGAGAGCGCAAATAGGTGACCCAAGATGGATCCCTGGATTCAGCTCTAGAATCTTGTTTTCTGTTCTCATAGGTCACAGAGACCAGTGGGCAGGTGAGCTTATTTCCTTCTGTCTTCTCCTTTCTTGCTCAGATTAGCTTAAGGAGGCCAGTTGAGGGAGGGCTGTTATTGGAGCCCCTGGACCTCCAGGTCACAGGAATCAGGCAATGAGCCCATGCATGTCAGGAGGCCATTTGTATAATAGGCTCTGATGCTGTCTTAGGAAAGACGTGAAGAAGGGGGGTCATGTGTACTCTTAGAATGGACACATTTAGATACTGCAAGGTGCCATAGTGAAGGTGCTATGAGTTACCACTATGGGATTGGTGGTTCGTCTATAGCCAGGTCTGCTTTAGACTTGATAACATAGAAAGAAATAGGAAACAAGTGCATACCTACCATGCATCAAGACTTTTTCATGAGAGTATAGGTGAATCCTTGCCTACTGGCAACAAAAAGGGCTAGGCTTTTGTGACCTACTGAAGTCCTTCCTCCAGAGATGCCAAAGTTCACACAGATCTTCGGGTAGGCCTGTGAGGAATGAGGGACATCAGGAACGACTTCCACTCACTTCTCTCAGTTGGTTAATAGATTCAAAAGAACTTTCTGTGGGTCAGGCACTGTTCAAGGCACAAGAGATAGAGAAGTAAACAAAATGGCAAAAATCTCTGCCTTCTGAGAGCTTCGATCTGGCAGGGGAAGAGAGGCAACAAACAAAATAGGTCTCGTGTAAGGATAAGCAATTAAAATATTTTTGTTCAGGAATATGCATACCTGTGGTTAAACCATAAAGTAGAACCAGAGACTATGAAACATAAAGGTGCTGGTTTTGTAGTCACCTGAAGTGAAAGTGACCACAGCCCTGTCTGGAGGTCACTCTGAAGCTTTCTCAGTCCTGAGAAGGCCTGGGGTTGGATTTTAGTAATTGAGAAAGTCCTCCTAGTTAGAGAATTTGTGTGTGGGGGGCAGATTGGGAATAGACTAAGGTCTCTGCCACAGTCCAATGGCCCAGCCCCCGCCCTGGATGCCCGTGATGAAGCCATGAGTCAACTCCCCATTGGGGTGTTCGGGGTTAGGGGAGGGCCGTGTCCTGGACACTGTTGCTTTTGCCAGCTGTCCTCAGAACCCTTGCTCGAAGTCTGCTTAGTGTTATATGAGGTCCTTAGAACAGTTTCCCCACAGACCAGGAAGGTAAAGCTGACACTAGGGTCCTGTTACTTGCATCCTCTCCTTATTAGGAAAATTCATCCATCTGCTACTGGACTTCTTTTTAAACTGATGATTCATTAGCTGTTTTTCTTTATTTTTATTTAGTACTGGACCACAGCTACTCAGAATTTGATCATTTCTGGTTCATGATACTCTTAACATTGCTCCATGAATGGCCTCTTTTATTTACTTCTTTGTTGGTTGGTTTCCTTTAATAATGTCATCAGCAAGTGGGGCTACGTTAAAAAGCTTCTGTACAGCAAAAGAAATAATCAACAAAACAAAATGGAATGGAATGCGAGAAAATATTTGCAAGCCACGTATCTGATGAGAGGTTACTATCAAAAATATATAAGGAACTCTCACAACTCAAGAGCAAATAAAGAAAACTAATAACCCAATTTAAAAATGAGAAAAGGGGGCCGCCTGGGTGGCTCAGTGGGTTAAGCCTCTGCCTTCAGCTCAGGTCATGATCCCAGGGTCTTGGGATTGAGCCCCACGTAGGGCTCTCTGCTCAGCAGGAGCCTGCTTCTCTCTCTTCCTGCCACTCCTCCTGCTTGTACTCTCTGTCAAATAAGTAAACAAAATCTTTAATAAAAAGAATGACATCTTGCCATTTGTGATGGCATGGATGGAGCTAGAGAATATAATGCTAAGGGAAATAAATCAATCAGAAAAAAGACAAATACTATACGATTCTACCCATATGTGGAACTTAAGAAACAAAACAAATGAGCAAAGGTGGAAAAAAAAAGAGAGAAAGAGAGACAAATCAAGAAATAGACTCTTAACTACAGAGAACAAATTAACGGTTACCAGAGGAGAGGTGGGCAGGGCGGGGGCGGGGAGGGGAAATAGGTGATGGGGATGAAGGAGGGCACTTTTGATGAGCACTGGCTATTGTGCGGAAGTGTTGAATCACTATATTGCACAGCTGAAACTAATGTAACACTGTATGTAAACTAACTGGGATTAAAACAAAACTTAAAATTACTGTGTTGTATATTTGAAAGTTGCTAAGAGTAAATCTTAAAAGTTCTCATCACGAGAAAAAAAAATTGTAACTCTGTGCAGTGACAGATATTAACTAAACTTGTTGTGGTTGTCATTTCACAATATGTACATATCAAATCCCAATTCTAGATGTTTATGTTTTCTAAAAAATATTCGCATTCAATCTGTAGAATGATCCTGGGAGTTATCCCCGTGTTGCGTTTGAGAAAGACGAGGCTCTTTTGCCCAAGATCAAACAACCAGTTGATCTGAGAATAAAACCAAGAACTTTTAAAGTCCAAAAAGCACTTCCCTCTGCTATCCCACATTACACAAAGGTATAAATTCCTATGGGGGAAGGCTGAAGAATATCAAAGAATGTTATGAAGTAGTTTACTCCAATCCAATAATAAGTTCATATCATTTAATAATAAAGTTGCCTATATAGCAACGGGATTTTTTTTCTTTGAACAGTGAAGATTTAATTTTATAAATAGACCGTTGCTGATGGTGATGGTTTTGCTTCTGAATTCTCCAAACATCTTTTCACATACAACACAAAATACAGATGCACGTAGAGTATGGGGGAAGAACTAAATTAGTCATTTAAATGTCAATTCTGTGAATGTCATTTTAATCAAAGCATTTGAAATCCCCTTGTGATTCTTCACAGCATCTGGTATAATTAGGAAGAGCTTTGAGCTCTTTCTAACACTATGGTGTTAGAAAAATTTGTAATTGACGGTATATAACTGAAATATCATCAATAAAAATACCAGACTGTAAAATCATTGGGAAGTTAGCCTTCTAGCAAGTTGGCTTCTATGAACAAATCACCATAGAGATTTTATCTTTATCCCAGGCTTTATTTGATCTACTGGCAACCACACAGCTTTGAGTTAGGGCTGAAGACATCACAAGAATAGTTTTTTTTCATGAGATGATGCTTCTCATCATTGTACCAAATTCTCACAAACGGTTCTTCATCAGACATATGGTGCTTGAGGTCACCAAGCTTTCAGAAGGAGCTCCAGAACGAAGCCAAATGTGTTGGAATGGAAAGCAAAGTTTCCTCTTTCAGCTTTGGCCAACTACATTTCAGACAAGTGCCAGTGTTTCCACAAGAAGATCTTTTCAAGGACAGGAGAAAGCAGCTATCTCACATCGCCACTGAGTCTCCTGCTTTACAGAGAAACCAACCTGTGTTGGTGCCTTCTATGGGGTGGACACCGTGATATTTATCTTCCATAGGCTATCTCATTCATCCAGTATGATTACTCCTCTCTTATACCCAGGACTTTGAGGCTTAACGTCCTAAGCAACTTACACAGCTAGTCAGTGGAGAGGTCAAGATTGGAACTCATTTAAGACTGCCCCCCCCCACCCAAATCTAGGTATCTTTCATAACATTATGCTACCTCTCCAAGAAATACTTTGGTTCATCAGGGAAGAACTTTATGGACATAAGAATGACCTAATTCTTGTTATACAATGTAGTTCTAAAATGGGATTTTAAAGACGTGCTGAAGAATTTATTCTATTCTAAAATTAAAGATATTCTTATTTGTACAGTTTGATAATCCTGATAAAAAATTCTTATTCCACATTCCTTGTTTGTCCAAGAAAAAAACACTAGTTCTTTTTCCCATTTGGTTCTCATTCTCTTTCTTCCCCAGGGGCAGAGGATGACCACGGGAAGTTGCTGAGGGTGTCCCATCCAGTGACCCTCCCCCAGGAGCCCACCCAATGTGACACAAGCACGTCCGAAGCTCAGGCCCTTGCCCTGCTGATCCCTCCACCTGGAACAAGCTTTCTCTGCTCATCTCTGTCGCCAGCTCCTCTACTTCCTTGCTTTTGCTGAAATATTGCCTCCTCCGTGAGGGCTACCTGGACCATCCTATTCAAAGTCACCAACTGTTCATCACCACCCCCAAAGCTTACTGTCCTCCACCATTTTCTTGTCCAGAGCACTTACTATTTTCTGGCATATATAAATTATTTATTACAGTTTCTGCTTATTGTATATGTCACCAACTGGAATATAAGCTCTTCGCGTGGTCAGTTCATTGATGTATTCCTCGTGCCAAGGACATACTTGATTAATGAATGAACAGATGAAGGGAGTTCCCCTTTCTCCACATCCTCTCCAGTATTTGTTGTTTACTGTCTTGTTGATTTTGGCCATTCTAACTGGTGTAAGGTGGTATCTCAGTGTGAGAAGGAAAGGAAGGGTGAATGGGGGGAAATCGGAGGGGGCGATAAACCAGGAGAGACTGTGGACTCTGAGCAACAAACTGAGGGGTTCGGGGGTGGGGGATCAGGCGAGCCTGATGGTGGGTATTGAGAAGGGCACGTATTGCAGGGAGCACTGGGTGTGGTGCATGAACAATCAATCTTGTAACACTGAAAAAATAAAATAAATGTATTTGGGAAAAAACAACAACAACAACAAAAACAGATGAAGGAATCTGAAACTATACATTTCCACAATTTCTGTTTCTTTCCACCTCTGCTTGCAAACCAATTATTTACTGAGTTCTATGTTTTTTGCAAACCATGCTAAAAACAGCAAGGCACAAGCAGCACGTGCAAACCTGCCGTTCTTTTCAGGCGCTTTCCTTCACGCTCCTGACGAATGTTTTGTGTGGTCTACAAAATATCTCCAGCTTTCCAGCCTCTAATACCACTTTCCTTTCACCAGGGTGAAATCAGAAACGATAAACAACTTCAACTTTTCCTGTTACAAATGTTCAGCTATGCCTTTTATTTGGAGATGCCTGCATAGGCTAATGTCAGGAAAAGAAAAACAGGTGGAGAAAAGACTTGGGAGAAATGATCATCCTGGTGTAGGCCCTCTTTTCAATCCTGAAGTTTTTTTTTTTAAACTCACTCCCAAGGAAATGAGAATCACATCTTCTTTTAAGGTTATCTAGACGGAAACTCGATGGTCCTCTTCAATAGCTCATTCCTATCCTCTCTTCACCTCTAGTTTCTGATGTCCATGTGCAAATCATTCTGTTTTCTATCTCAAATCCTCATGCTGCATTTTAAATCTACTGGATTTGTCATTTGTTCACAGACATGGAAGGTATTGTTGACGCTGACCATTCATGTACCTACACTTAGATTCTGACTAAAACAGCCCCCAATGCCACCACAGCGTCGGCCTAATAACCCCGCTGCTCCCGGCTATATTGATTTTTCCCTTTTATTTTCACATAGGTAAGATAGATGTTGTTATGATTCCCTCTTCCACTTTCCAGATGAGGAAACACAACTTTAGAGAGGTTAAACGATTCACCTAAAGTTACCTCAGCTACTGAATCGATACGCTATGATTCAAACTTTGTCGACCAGACTCCAAGTGCAATGCTTCTGTTAGCTAACAGCAGAGATTTCCAGCTACCCACCCCCATCCACCCCTCCCATTACCCACTCCCTGCGTTAGAAATGCAGAGTGAGCCTGTGCCCAGTCGGGTAGAGGGAGGACATAGGTCCCAGGCCTCCTTGCAGTCGGTTATGGCCAATGCTACGAGTGCGGTAGGGTGTGGGCCACGTCCTCTGTGCGGTTTCATGCTCTTTCCCCTTTCCAGAACGCTGGGATGGTGATGTCCAGAACAACTCTGGAATACTCAAAGAATCATCAGCCTGGGTCCCTCAGTACCAGCTTTGGACTATTACACGAGGAAACAAAAACAGAAATGAAAAAACCTTATTCTTTAAAAGACTGAATCTTTTGGGCATGTTTGTTACTTCTGCTTAGCTTTCCCTACTTTATATAACCCAGGTTGCCATTTTGCTTGAACATTGCCAGTGCTGGGGAGTTAGTACTTTTCAAGGTAGTAAAGGCTAACTATCTTTTTTATGTTGAATCAAAATATTTATTGTTTCGCCTAATTTTTCCCCTTGGAGTAATCAGAATTTCAATATAATTCAGAATAAGCCTATAAATATTTGACCACAGCTTAAAGACAACCATATTATCTTCTCTTCAGAGCTTGCAGTTATGTTTTGTAAACACAGAATAATCACTCAAACTAGAAGCCACATTTCTCCTAAAATGTGCTATGTTATATAGCATTTTGGTATCACTTTTTTCTTCCGCTGTTGCTTTTAAGACCAGCCAGAGAGAGTGGAGCCATGGAAGACATTCTCCTCAGAGAATTTTGGTTTAGTCCTCTCTCCAATTTAACCTTGATGTCCAAACAGACTCAGAGAAATCTGATGAAATGGAGGTATTTGGGGGTCACAGGGTCTAAGCTGACTTTATATTACAGGTGCACCTTGAAGAGTGAGAAAGCGAGCAAGGGAGGGTGAACACATGGCCTGAGTGTTAATGTAGAAAATGGAAG
>CM052802.1:38940241-38962513 GCA_028533885.1 Nasua narica | reverse complement strand
CTGATAGAATTTGAGTTTTTAAAGGATCGTGCTAGAGTCTGTCATCTTTTGAAATACCCAGCACATGATAAAATGCTATTTATATAATTTTTGAATTGTAGCTCCATCTTTTGGTGAAGTATGAGTTCTTCAAGGTCTAGTTCAAATTCATTTGTATTAAAACTTCCCTTAGCTACTATAGTACAACTATCTTAGCACTTAGTTTTCATTTTCCTTTTCTGTGTGATACTTCATTAAACTGGTGTGGACTTAGCTTTATCAACTGTTGAATCCCAGTACACAATTCCTAATATGTGCTTAGTAAATATTTGTTGAATAGAAAAATAATGTTTCTATACTTTCACATTACTTTATTGGTATCTCTTTTGGCACTTACCACATTCTAATTTACTTGAGGAAATATTTGTATTTTATGACTGCCTTCTCCTGGTTGTAATGCTGCAAGCATAATGGGAAAGATCTCATCTGAAGTCCTTACAAAGCCTCAATCATGGAAATGAGAATACATTTGTTCAATCAGCAATTATTTTTTTGAGCTCTTATTTTATGCCAGTGATTATTCTAGGAAATAGGGATCTAAGAGCAACTAAGATGGGCAAAAATTCCTGCTTTCATGGATCTGACTTTCTAGTTAGGGGAAATACTCTATTAATACTTGCCAAGTTTAATATTAACTGGAAATGATCACCTGTGAAGAATTTTTTCTTTAGTTTTTATTTCCCTGGAACTTTCACTTCTATTTAATGTACTATTGTATCTCTAATTATACTTTATAACCCAAAAAGTTGCCTTTTATTAAGTTTCTGTTATGTGATAGGAACTTTATATATTTTATCTCTGTTCTTCAAAAAACAAAAACAAAAACACCGCAAGGTAAGCTTTATTATTTCTGATTTATAGATAGGAAGACTGAGGCTTGGCATTGGTAAGCAAATCAACTTGATTTAACCATGGCATATAACTAGGAAATAGGAGAGCTGGGATTCATGCCATGGTCTGTTGCTAAAGCCTAGATATACTCTCTGTACTATACCTTATTTCCAGTTTCTTTCCATTTTTTCAAGATAAGTAAACATTTAACCTGTTTTTTTCTTTTCTTTTCTTTTCTTTTTCTCTTTCCTGATAGCCACAATATGAGAACAGTTCACTCCAGACTCCATTTTCAGACCAATCAGGGTCCCATTCCCAGCAAGAGGAACTTGAGCAAAAGCTTGCATCTACTGAGAAAGAGGTTTTGCAGCTCAATCAGTTTCTCAAACAAAGAATAAGCCAATTTAGTGAAGAGAAGAAGAAACTGGAGGAAAAGGTAGGTGTTTTTAATAAAGTCGAATTAGGTCAATAACAGTCCTTCAACATATAATTATTCATCACCTACTGTATTTCAGGTGTGTGTTACAGCAGGTTGTACATTTATATTGAAGTGATTAGTTTTGTAGTAACTTTTGAGAAAACCTGTGCTGTTCACACAAATCTAGGGATTTTCTTGAGGTATTAAAAATACCACACTATATCTTGCTAATGAGTAGGCAACCTTTCTTAAGTTAGTCGCCTAAACTGAGATGTAACACAATAACTACTTTTCTTTTTGGGTGTGGTTTCTTTGTCATCCATTTTACCAAAGGATTGGTAAATCAAATAAAGATGCTATTTTTTTTATAAGTCATGACTTCATGTTATTTAAGCTGAAGCCCCTGATTCTGAGCAAATGGTGAAAAACCAAGATATGTAATATATCTGAATATTTATTTGACCTTTCTACCTTTATTAAAGTATTTTCATACTTCATTTCATTCCATTATAGTATCATTAAAGATCAAGTAGATTATCTTCTAGGCCTGATTTACTAAAGAAGCATAGATCCTTAAGCTGCTAACTTAGTTGCAGAACTGGTTTTAGATTTTTCTTCTGACATATCCAACTTATTCTGTTAACTGAACCTTCCATTCAAGTGATCTTGAAAAAGTCACCGAGATTTCTGCAGGCATGTTTGGAACTATTAATAGAGAACTCAATTGATTTGTGTGTGTGTGTGTGTGTACACATACATATACATATATATGGGTGTGTGAATTAAAATTTTGATCTTCCAAAAACTGACAAAAATTTTACATAATTTCTCTTTCTCGGCTATATGGTATATTTTATCTTGGCTAACTTAAAAGTAACTTAAGTACCTGTTTCTTGTTTTCTTTTCTGTATTTTGGGTGCTTCATACAATACCATAATCTGGAGGGAGCTAAGGAAATATTGGTTATATAGATGTAAGAGGGATTAAAATATTTTCTCACCTGAGATTTGTTAATTAAAAGATTGTGTGAATATGGATGATGATTCAGGGATGCCTGGCTGGCTCAGTCAGTAGAGCACGCAACTCTTGATCTCAGGGTCATAAGTTCAAGTTGCATGTTGATGTGGAGTAAGGAAGAGGAAAATTGTGACGATTCAGTGGACACAATTTTTAAAATATATTTTTATGTTTTATCTAAATTCTTCTCAGCTTTTATTACTTTTGGTGTCCAGTGCTTAATAAAATCAATTTATATACTCACTACATATTTGACAGTTCCTACTTGGATATCTTAAGAATATTTCAAACTGTTCATCCAAAACATAATTCTTAATTTGCCTTCCAAGTGCCCCTTCTTCTTAAAACAAAACAAGATTTCTTCATTGTTCATTACTGTATATTCAGTTATTCATGCTGGAAATCTTACTAACACTGATTAAGCCTATCTCCTAAATATTTAATAGAATCCATACCGGTCTAAGTTATCATATCTTGGCAAAGCTTTTTTAAGAGTCTCTTCATTGGCATCTCTGAATCCAATCTTGCCCTGCCTGTCTGCTTTCCCTCTGTCTCCATCACCTTTGGGGGGGGGGGGGTTATTGTTGCAATTTCATGTATCTTTTATTATATTTTGACTAATTGAAGCATAATTTTTATATAGTCAAGTGTATAGATCTTAGGTGTTCAGTTTGGTTTTACTAATAGTATATAGCAGTATAACTGCTATCTAAAGTAAGATACAAAGCATCTCCATCATATGAAGTGCCTGGCTGGCTCATTTGATAGAACATGTTACTCTTGATCTCAGGGTCATGAGTTTGAGCCCCATGTTGGACATAGAGTTTACTTAAAAAAACAAATACTTCAGTCACCCAAGAAGTTGCCTTGTACTTCTTTCTAGTTCAGTCTCCTTCCTCTTTTCTGAAACACTGTTATCACCATAGATTAGTTTTGAGTCTTCTTGGACTTCATATGAATGAAGTCATACAGTATATATTCTTTTGTGTTATTAATCTTCTTTCACTTAATGCCTTTGAGATTTATCCATATTGTTGGATGTATTCCTATCTACTGCTGAGTTGCAATCCCATTATACAGATGGATCAGAATGTATCTACTGCCTTGTTAATGGATATTTGAATTGTTTGCATTTGGGGGAAATTATGAATAAGGCTGCTGTGAACATTCTTGTACCAGACATTTTTCATTTCTCTTGAATAAATTCCTAAGAGTGGAATTTCTGAGTCATCCATCTTAAATCTTTAACTTACAAGAAACTACCTGAATTCTGCACACTTAGTGACCTTTCTGACTTGGCCATGTGGGTTTGGCACCCTGAGCCAGTCGTCCTGTGCCGAGATGCTTCCAAGCCTTACTAAAAACACTTAGATCCCCATGAAGCCCAACTATACCCAAGTTCATCAAAAGATCTGGGTAGGAATGAGGTTGATGGACTTCATCATTCATAAAATCAGGGGTGCTGACAAAAGAAGTAAAACTTTGAAATCTTCAAGTCCTGCACCTGCTTATGGTTATTAACCAGCTTTACCTGTAGTACACATGAGATGGAATGTCACCCTGGCTGTAAATTCCAGTCAGCTCTGTTAGATGGGAATGTGGCACATCCACATCACTGTACACTTGTGGAAGTGCTGTTTTCTTTTGTGGTATGAATAAATGTACCTGTGAGATGCAAGAAAAAGGGAAGAAAGAAACCTGAGTTCTCCTGGTGTTTGTATCATGTAACACTTCCTCTATCAGTGTAGGAGAGTTCCAGCAATGCCAGCAAATGCCCAGCAATGCCATCTCAGTGTTATCTTTAAAACGGGAATCAAATTCTTCCCATGGCCAGAAAGACCCTGCCTAATTATATAACCCTAGGCTCTGTCACTGGGTGCACTGGGTCATGGTGCAGTGCTTGTAGCTGCTCAGACAGGTCATGGTTTGTTTCTGTTCTCAGTCTGGACATAGAGTTGCCTCTTTGCCTACTAAATACTTGATTGTCTTCTCTCACTATTCAGTCCCCTATTTATTTTGTCAAATCTCATCTTAAATATCTTTCTCCTCCAACTCCTCCTTTCATTTGTTTAGAGCATTTCTCATTTTTCCGGTGCTTACCATAATTTTGAATAATCATTATGTTTTAATTTTTCTCTGTAAGCTCCAGTATGGCAGGGACGTATCGGTTTGTCACTCTAGCATGTGTAGTACCAGCCACCGTGCCTGGCATATGGAATTAATGAATGGATGGATGGATGAATGAATGAATGCTTTCAAGTGATTTTTGCCAAGAGGGAAGAAAAGAGAGTGAGATAAACCCAGCAAAGGACTGGATGTCAGAGGAGTGCAAGATAGAGCAAATTCATGAGATAAATAGGGAAAGGTTGATTATAGATGCCAAGATGGAGGAATTAGTTTTGGAAAAGAGGAATAGTCTCTCTGTGGAGTGAGGCAGTTGAGAATGGAAATGTGTAGAACAGAAAAATTAAGAAGGAGGGTTGGTGTCGTTGTTAGAGTTTGTGTCAGAGGCCATAGAGATGATTTGAATTCTTGAAGGAAGTATAGATGCTAGTAAGTAGACTCTTGGGTAATGCATCGAGTGACCAGCATGTTAGGCCCACAAGAGATTGGATTGTATTGTTTCCTTCTGCATTTCCTGTTATCCTGATCAAGATTGATACAATAACAGAAAAACATTTAATGGGATAACAACAACAGTAGAAGTTACTTTTTGATAAATTCTTTCTTGTATATGCCAGACAGCATGTTAAGGTACATTAAATACATTTTCTCATTTAATATTAACCAATCTTCACAAAAACCCTAAGGCGTAAATACTGTACCCCCATTTTTAAAAGTGAGCTAATTGACGCTTGGAGAAGAGTTGAGTAATTTGTCCAGTTGCATGTAAGTAGAAACTGTTGCAAAGGAGTAAAATTCAAGACAGTTTATCTCTACAGCTGATGCTTTGCTTCTAATAATAATAATTTACTAAAAAAAAAACTTGGAGGAAAACATTTCCTCAGTAATCTATTTTGTTCTAATAATTGTATTTAAGATGAAGAAAAATATATTCATTTGTAAACCTTTTCTGAAAACAGAGCCTTCCTATTACCTTCTAGGAATAATCTCAGTACTAAATAATATCTCTTTGAAAGGAAAAAAACCTAACATTTTATAAATAGAATAGGGAAGATTTATTAGTGATACCTCATTTGCCTGGAGGTAATTACTGAAGTTGATTTTAGTAATCAACATATAAAACTTGAAAGTTAAAAAAAAAAACACACTACACAAAGAATTTTTCATCTGCAAAGAGGACTAAAAAAAACCCCCCAAGACCAGTGATCATGTGTAATCAACTTATAGTCAATAAACAGCATAAATAGTATCCAGTAGGAGGGTGTTGGCAGAGATTTGTAATCAAGGGCACCAAGCCTGACCTGACAGCAGAAAAGACAGTTGACCAGCCAAAGAAAAAGAAGAAAACCAGGACATCTTTGCATAATTGAAGAATCATGACTAACCTATTCCATTGGCTGCTTTTTGAGGACATCATTGTGTTACAATTAAGACACTTAAAAATTAAAAATAAATTAGGGAGCCTTTAGTAAAAATAGGCTGGTTAGTTATTTCTGTGACTTACAGGGTCATTTGCTAAGGCAGGAGCAGGCTTTGTCAATGGGGAATCCAGGCACAGGTGCCTGCTAGAGTATGGAAATCTGGTTATGTGCAGTGTGGAAGAATTGAAAGAACATTGACCTTTCAGTGAGATGATTTATATCTAAATCTCACCTCTGTCTCAGTGACTTGTGGTTAAGTTACTAAGGATCTCTGGACCTCATATTCAAAAAAGGAATTACATATCTTTTTTAGAAAAAATGTCTATTCACATCCTCTGCTTAGTTTGTATTCATATTATTTGTTTTTTTGGTGTTGAGTTGTGTAAGTTTTTTGTATATTTTGGATATTTACTCCTTATTTAGGTGTATTATTTGCAACAGACATATGAAAAAATGCTAAACATCACTAATCATGAGGGAAATTCAAATCAAAGCCACAATGAGATATCACCTTACACCTGTCAGAATAGTTAAAATCAAAAATGTAAGAAACAAGTGTTGGTGAGGAGAAAAAGGAACCCTTGTGCACTATTGGTAGGAAGGCAGATTGGTGCAGCCACTTTGGAAAACAGTATGTACACTCCTTAAAAAATTTAAAATAGAGTTATCATATGATCCAGTAATTCCACTACTGTGTATTTACCCAAGGAAAATGAAAACACTAATTCAAAAAGGTATATGCACTCCTTTGTTTATTGCAGCATTATTTGCAATAGCCAAGATATGGAAGCAGCCCAAGTGTTTATTGATAAATGAATGGATAAAGAAGTTGTGGTGTATATAAACACCACTGAATATTACTCAACTGTAAAAAAGAAGGAGATCTTGCTGTTTACAATAATAACACAGATGGACATGGGGAGTATAATGCTAAGTGAAATAAGTCAGAGAAAATCAAATACCATATGATTTCACTCATACGTGGAATTTAAGAAACAAAACAAATGAACAAATAAAGAAAAAAGAGAAACCAAAAAACAGATTGAGATACAGAGAACAAACTCGTGGTTACCACAGAGGCTGGAGGGTGAGGGGAGGTGGTAAAATTGACAAAGGGGATCAAGAGTACGTATTGCATGGAACACTGGGTGTGGTGCATGAACAATCAATCTTGTAACACTGAAAAATTAAAATAAACATATTTGGGGAGAAAAAAAAGAGTACACTTCCTTTGATGGGCATTGGGTAATGCGTACAATGTTTGAATTATTATATTGTATACCTGAAACTAAAATAACACTGTGTGTTAATTATACTTAAGTGAAAAAAGAGAGAGAAAGGGAATTGTATTATGTGGTCTTTCAGGTCATTATAAGGCTCAAAAGTCTGTGAGTTCTGTTAGATCACAAATTGTCACACCAGCACACCAGCCTTTAATCCTGAGAAATCCCCAATAAATAATAGGATTTGTCAGTTTTACCAGGGTTCCTTACCCAAGGTAATAAATGAATCCTAATGTTACTGATGGAATGAATAGATAAAAGGAGATGTGGTTTGTTTTTTTAATTGAAGTTGTTTTAATAAAAATTGTTATACATTGGACTTGAAAGAAATTAGATAAGGTGTGAAGGAAACTAGATTCTGAGAAGTGTTAGCTTTAATAAAATTTGGGAGAGCAAACTATTATACTGCCAATTACTGGCACTTATTTCCTTGGTGTATGTGGGAAAAGGCTGTAAAAATATTTTAGAATCCTGTAAGTTTCTAGATTTTAGAAGACTGGTAAGGTAAATAAGAATCTGGAGTTTACTTCTTAGGTAACTGTTTATGTACACATATTATTTATATTTGAGCTGAAATATTAAAGAACTTTGAATTTATGATATGAAATTTAAGGATAGTATTTTTTAAGTAGAAAGGTAAAAAAATAGTACATAGATCTGAGGTTCAGCCTACATAAATTGGGATTTATTAGAATTATATAGTGTGTGTGTTCTATAGTAGGTGTTCAATTAACATATTCCATCAATCCTAAAATGACATCATTGGTACAGCACACTTTTATTATATGTAATATTGAGAAAGAAAATACATTGCATGTTCAATTATGACATAATAACCTTAACAGTAGTCTTGGCTTGAGGTATGCATTGTTCTCTACTAGTGCCCTTATTTCTTCCCAAGTATCTGGTAATTTTGGTAAGTTCTCTTGGCTTTGATTGCTGAGTACATGATAAGCAGTTTTTTAGCAAATCAGTGGCAAAACAACTTTAGTTCCTTGTATAGGTATCTTCCTTTCTTAAGTCACATAAAACATTTGGATACAGCTTTGTTAAGAAATAAGGAATTGGAGTCCTCTCCAGAGATGAATATTTGCTTCACTGATTTTAAAATTATACCCTGTGGCTCTGTTTCTTTGTCCTTTTGGATACTCAGTTTTCAACACCAAATTATAATGTAACATTTTTAAGGTAATTTAAACATCATTTAAACTCAGCACATAGTTGCAACATGTACACACTGTGGAAATGACAGAAATAGGAGTAACTTTGACCAAGTTTGCACATGTGCTGGCAATAAAAACTATCATCATTGCTTGCTGACCCACGACAGTTTATAGGATGCCATCAGTTGTAAAAGCAGACAAACCCAAAACTCTTGATTTCAGTGATAGGAAAATTTGTAAAAATGTGAATCTTAGAATTGATAAAGTGAATCTTACTTGAGTTGGTGGTAGCCTTAACTATAACCTAGAACTGTTGGTTTGGTTATTATTTTTTTAATGCCACAAAGCACCTGAAGATTCATCATCTTTTTCTTTAGCTTAAAACCAGAGATAGATATATCAGTAGCCTGAAAAAGAAATGCCAGAAGGAATCAGAACAAAACAAAGAAAAACAAAGAAGAATTGAGACCTTGGAAAAGTATCTGGCTGATCTCCCAACCCTGGATGATGTACAGAGTCAGAGTCTACAGGTAACATGAACTAAAATGCTCATTTTTAAATAACACGAAAGCCTACTACTTTCTTAATTTTTTATAATTTAAAATTTTAGTTATATATTTGGCTAATTATGTTATATCTATGTGTTTAATTTGCTGTTTGAGGCTTAACCTTAATTAGAAACTTTGTTTATCTAACTAAGCACGAGATTTTCTCTTATTAATTAACATATGATTACCTTCCTAAGAAACCTGTGTATTAACTTTTTACTTAACATTCTACTCTGAAAGGTAGTCTCTAAAGCAGTCTGACAACCCCATTCCATACACACCTGGGTTCACCACAGTTCTGACTTCACCCAGTATTCCCTGCGATCCTCCAAGGCTCAACAAGACTTTTTTTTTGAACTATCTTTTCAGATATTTGATTTGTTTTCTTCATCCTTCTTAACCTTTCCATAAATTCTTACACTTTAGTCTGTGGTCTCCGTTCACTCCTCTGACCTCTTCTGACCATTTTTCTTCCTTAACAATACCTCACCCGAGTCTTTCTACAAATCTGGTGAAGCCAGTGTTCTTTAAATCTTTTTTACAAATCTGTTAAACCTATTCTTCAGTCTTTTCTCAGTTTTTCTCATCATGAAATTCTCAACCTCAGAACAATTGACATTTAAGGATGGATAATTTTTTTTTCTGGGATTCTGTCCTGTGCATTAAAGGATGCTTAACAGCATTTCTGGCCTCTACCTACTAGATGCCAATAGCTCTGCTCCTACCCTCCTGCCTCCCCAAAACTAAAAATGCCTCTAAACATTTCCAGATATCTCCTGGGGGGAAAAAATCACTGTCAGTTGAGAATCATTGGTATAATCCATGGAGTGTCGTATTATTGTACAGACTCCAGAACTAGAATGGATTCTCTGTCTATATTAATTTATAAATTGTAAGACTAAGAGAGGATAATGTCAGGAAAGAACTAAAGTACCACAGGAGTTTGTATGAGCAGGAACAGAGAGGAATATAGATTTAAAAACGTGTTCATATCACTTTATACCCATTAGGTTGACTAGTCTCCAAAAAAACAAAACAAAACAAAAAAAACCCCAGAAACCACTGGTGACAATGTGGACAAAGTAGAATCCTTCTGTACTGTTGGTGGGAATGTAAAGTGGTATAGCCACTATGGAAAACCATGTAATTCCTCAAAAAATTACCATCAATTTGCCTTCTGGGTATGTACCCAAAAGAAATGAAAGCGAAGTCTCAAACAGGTGTTTGTACATGGTATATGTTCATAACAACATAATTCACAGTAGCCAAAAAGTGGAGGCAACCTAAGTTTCCACTGATGGGTGAATGGATAAAATGTCATACATATAATTCAGATATAGAAAATAATGAAATTCTGAAACATGGATAAACCTAAATACATTGTGCTAAGTGAAATAAGCTGAACACAAAAAGATAAATACTGTATGAAGTACCTAGTCAGATTCATAGAGAAAGAGTCGAAGGGTGGTTGCTGGAGGCTGAGGGCAGAGCTGGAAGAGGAGTTGTTAATGAGCATAGACGTTGTTTTGCAAGATGAAAGGAGTACCGGTGATTAGTTGAACAACAATGTGAATGTACTTAAATAATATGGAACTGTACATTTAAGCATGATTAAGAGGGTAAATTTTATGTTATGCATATTTTACCATAATTAAAATTTTAAAAATACCCCCAAATTGAGATCCATTTACCTTTCTCTCCCTGTCTTCTATAAATTTCTTTTTTTTTTTTAAGATTTTATTTATTTATTTTAGAGAGTGCGAGAGTGAGCATGGGGGGAAGGACAGAGGGACAAGAGAATATTAAGCAGACTCCACACTGAATGCAGAGCCTGAGGCTGGGCTCTATCCCTGAACTGAAACCAAGAGTCCTTGTTTAACTGACTGCACCGCCCAGGCGTGCCCCAGTCTTCTAGGATTTTCTGACCCCATTCTTCTCTGTAATCTCATTCTCTTACCTCTCATTACACACAAAGGAGGAAATAAATTATTATTAAGTACTCTAGATAAAGTACAGTGTGATTTTTTTTAACCACAAGCCTATTAATAATTGATAACACTAATAGTTTCTAGTAGAAACACCTTTAATATTTTATGTTATAAATTTTCTCCTTAGCTTCAGGTTCTAGAAGAAAAAAATAAGAATTTGCAAGAGACTCTTCTAGATATGGAAAAAAAGCTTGAAGAGATCAAAAAACAGTGTCAAGAAAAAGAGGCACAGCTAATATGTCAGAAGAAGAAAGAAAAGGAGTTGGTAACTACAGTTCAGAGGTAAGAAAACCTTTAGTAATTTTTTCTTCTTTTGTTATTCATATTTCTCATAAAGCATTTCATTTAAAATGCATTAATATATAATTATTAATATACTATTATCTTAAAGATGTACTCTTAAGAACCGTATTATTTCATTGAAACAGATTGTCTCAGCCGTGATTTCATATGTTAATGCAATATCTTGACATTTTGCCAAAGGTTTTAGATGAGAAGTTAAAATCTACCCCACCAAAAAAAACACCAAAAACCCAAAAGACCAAAAAAAAAAAAAAAAAACCACCAATTGAAAACTGAAAGTATTAACAGTCTGATGGCTTTGGCAAAAATTAAGATAAAAATTTTAGATAACAGAGAGGGGCAAATATTCAAACTGAACTCCTCAGTGTGATGTATTAAAGGGAAGTAATTGGCTCCCATTTTACGTGACTGCAGAGCAACCGGCTATGGCCATTTTGCCAAGTACTTTCCAAGTGTACTCACATATCTTGCCTCATGGTACTCTTCTCTTTTAAGTTAATACAGTGAGAATGACAGGGAATACCACTTGTTAGTATATTTAGCTAATGTATTTAAGCTGGAAAATTAATACTGGATTTTTGAAAAACCTGGAGAACTATGTTATATATGCATCCTACATGTACTTTGTTTTATAAAACTTAAGCCTTAATAGATGATCAACTATTAATAGGTAAAACTATGCGGAAGAATAATAAAGCAACAAAACTAAGAATAAGACAATAAAGCAAAGAAACTAAGAAATACACTCATGCTTAAAACAGTTGTGTGTAACTCTAATCAAAATCCATTTGATAATTCCATGTTAATATTGCCTTAGTACTTTGAAAGTCTTAAATATGCCTGATCTACTTTTTTCATTAGATTTCAGTACAGAAAATCTCTGATTCTGGGACAGTTTAGTCTTCAGGGTTTCTAATCTCAACTGCAAAAAATTCATAAACTTTTAACTTTACTTTTATTTTCGCCTTATTTTCTGCTTTCTTGTTCTTTAGTTTTCCTCTCCATAACTCCACATCTTCTGTTGACTAGTCTCAAAACAGCTCCCTCACCTCCACTTACTCAACCATATATTCTTTTTCTTTCATCTTAGATGAAATGAGAAGAGGTAATGTATCTGTTCTGTTTTATGGGGCATTTTGACCACAGACTCAGGCTATGCCATTTTATGAATAGAATTGGAAACACCTGAAAATAATTTGAATGTTTGTTTTGCTCCATTGTGTGCTTTTATATATTTAATATGATATTATACTTTCTCTTTTATTGAGTTTTTAGAGAAATTTGAACCTAGTACTGTTGACTAGAAAGAATTAGTACAGTGCATTTCAGAATCCATGTTTCATTTCTTTATCTCAATACTCTCTAAAATGATAGCATCCTGGAAAGTTTCTCTTGATATCAAATAGACATAAAGGACCAAAGAAGGTCTTCTGTAATTCTTTAGTACTTGTATGGCTCTGGTGTCACCTAACTGTGGAGGCTGGGGTGTTGTTTCAGTTTCCTCAGCTATATGGTAAAGTATTGCTCGGTTCCAGAAGAACTTCAGATGTATATGTGACTGTAAATTGTATCATTACATTTATCTGTGCCAATATAATATTTACAAGTCAGTTGCTTTATGCATATATAAGAACTTTTGGTATTTAAAAATCAGATTAAAGTATTCCATTAGAAATGAAAATGAAAGTAAAATATGTGGACGGGGTCCCTAGTAATGCAATAGTGGGTACCTTCGCTATTCAAGAGATTAATTTTCTAAGCGAACATGCTTCATAACATAAATGAGAATGTGTATGTGAAAGATTTATTTGGGATTTTTTCATGATAGTAACCTTGTTCCCTTCTCATAGCTGGTTCATTTTTTTAAGACCTTAAATAGTTTTAATGTAATTTACTTCTCTTAGAATGTTATAAATACATAGAAGTAGTATCTTGACACTTATTCTGAAATAGAAATAATGTATTTTTCACTTTTAGACTGAAAAAGCAAATACTTTTATGACAAGTAAAAAACAAATTACAAAGCAGTACACTGCATTCATAATACATAAAAAACTTCTCTGGTGCCATTATTTATTAACATATTGGAAGCCCTTCTTGTAACCATGTAAGACTGTCAGTTCTTTATCCAAAATCTAGATACGGCATTTCTTTAACTTCTTTTTTTTTTTTTTTTTGAAGAGAGAGAAAGCACATGAAAGCCGTAATACTTGAAAGAAGAAAAGTAATGAAAAATAACAAAACTCCAACTATAAAAAGTCCATTTTAGTATTCAGCTTTTGAATATGATTATAAGCTTCCTAGGTGTCTTTCTGTTTTGATTTTTGGTCATTATTGTTAATGGTATTGTTCCTTTTAACCAAAACATGACTGTTCTTTGTTTCTCAAGTCTAACACCTTTTAGGGCACCTGGGTGGCTCAGTCCTTAAGCGTCTGCCTTCGGTTCAGGTCATGATCCCAGGATCCTGGGATGGAGCCCCGCATTGGGCTCCCTGCTCCATGGGAAACCTGCTTCTCTCCCTCTCCCACTCCCCCTACTTCTGTTCCCTCTCTAGCTGTGTCTCTCTCTCTGTCAGATAAATAAATAAAATCTTTAAAAAGAAAAAAAAAAAGACTAACACTTTTTAATCTTTTATTCTTAATGTACCAGATGGGCTTCCTTTGTTGTTTCCTCTTTTGGATTGCAAATCTGTGCCATGGATAGCATGAGAAACTATTAGGTCAAGTAGTAAATAGATCGTTGTTCTTACTAATGAAGGTGAAATGTAAATCTACTGGTTTTAGCAACAGCTGTCCTTATAAACAAACTTCTGCTGAGCTCAGAATGAAGGTAAAAGACATGTGTCCTTATTCTTAGATTCCCTAACACAATCCTCTTAATCAAGGAACTCTGCTTTGCGGGAAGAAGAAAAGAACAGGATTTAGATTGCTGAGCTCCCATTAGGGTCATGGGGAACTTCGTTAGGGCTTAAAAATGTCACATACTAAGCAAAATTTTGATTCTGATCGCAAATCTGCCATTTCTGAAAAGATGATCAGCTTCCATTATATTTCTTGTATAAAATATAGGTACTCAAGTGTATTCATTTATAGGCTGTACGTCTTGATTATTCCTTGATTAAAAAGTACTATCGACCCTAAGAAAGGGACTTCATTTATGTTGAAGTCATCTTCCAAAATCAGCACATAGAGTGGATTTTCTTTATCTAATTGTCTTTCTAAAATACACAGCTTACAGCAAAAGGTAGAAAGATGCCTTGAAGATGGAATTCGCCTTCCCATGTTAGATGCAAAGCAGCTTCAGAATGAAAATGATAACTTGAGAGAACAAAATGAGAATGCTAGTAAGGTCAGTTCATGTCTTTGATAATAAATGTGAAATCTGTATTATGTTGGGTATGTTATATGTTATATATATGTTAAAGCTATTTTATTTTATATTTTTGCTAATAATAGCTTAGTTTGAACTTTTTATTTGGAATGAAAGCAACAGTTTAAGTAAATTTAAAATAAATTTTGTGAAAGCCTAGCTAAGGAAATTGTATTACTTCTTAACAAAAGTGTATCTTTTCCTTCCTAAATTATTCAATGTCTGTTTCAAAGTTATTTTTATAAATCGCATAAAGTTTTATCAAGAACCAGAGGAAGACTTTTGCAGCTTTATATATGTGTGATCCAAATCATATGTCTATTTAAAGAATACTTGGTATGAATTCTTTTGTAAAAAAAAAAAATCAAACCCTGATTTTTAAAAGATAAATTCATTATTTCTTGTGCTTTTGTTTTCTTGAAATACTGGTACTTTTAAAAAGCAATGAAAAATTGATTCACCCTGATATATTTCCTGTATTTTAGATAATAGACAGCCAACAAGATGAGATTGAAAGAATGATTTTAGAAATTCAGGTAAGGGATGTTTTGTGCATATTTTAATTTAGCTGTATGCTGATTTACTTTTAATGGCTGTGTAACCTAAAAAATAATAAAGCATATGTATATTTACATGGAAAGATTAATAGCACTTGAAGTTGCAAATTCTTTAATATTAATCTTTTACTTTTTTAGAATTAAAATGCTATTTGGTAAATCTTGAAGATTGTTCTTCTCTTTTATGTATCTTGCTTGTTTTTAACTCGACGTAGTCTACTGCTGAGGACACATTTGATTAAGGTCATCAGTGATCTACAATGTTAATCCATTGTGACTGGCCAACACTTCTCTTCCTCCTAACAATTCTCTACATTATTCTTTGTATATTCTCCAAGTATAACATGTTGTTTTGTATTTGTGTTTTGAGCTCCTGCTTCAGTTCTTAAGAGGAGAGTCTGTGATAGATCATATGCGTATCCAGAGCTTAGAGTGTCTGATTCATAATCCACAACCAAAACCTGTGGATTAAATGTATTTTCATTTTTTATTAATTTGCCAGATATTTACTGAGCACCTGCGTGTGTGCCAGGCACTGTTTTTGGCACTGGGAATTCATCAGTGAGCAAAGAAAGTCTTTAGCCATTCTAGTGGGGTGAGATGGACAAAATGAAAATACCATGTCAAGGAATGATATGTACGATTAAAACATAGGGTAGAAAGCAATAACAGACAGTGCTTCACTGAATACAGTGGTCATGAAGTTATTCCTGAGGAAGTAGTATTTGAACAGAGATCTGAATGATGAAGGTAACCCAAGGGAAGGGCATTCCAGGCCAAGAGAGCTGCCATTGCCTTGAAGGTGCCTGGTGTACTGCAAGACCAGCAAGAAGGCAGCTAGTCTGAAGTGCATGATGGTGAGGTGAAGTGGTGAAAGGTGATGGTGGAAAGTAGCCTGGGGCCAGATCACCTAGGGGTACATGTCTTTGTATTTTATTCTGTGTCTGATGGAAAGCCATTGGACATATTCTGCTGAATAATTTTCTTATTTTTATATCTCCTAAAATACCTTCAATTTTTAGGAAGTAAAACATAAAAAAGATAAATGGTTTAAATGTCAGAATTATAGACAGCCTGCTTTGATTCTTTTTGGCCGTATTAAATGATTTATTGTTTTAATCAAATACTAGGCCAGTTCAACAAGTGTGTGGGCCTGTTGTACTGGTTCATGCGGTTGTAGTCTTTAATCTGTGTTCCTATAGACATTATTTCAGGTATTTTACTAGCCATTTGGATCACAAAATGATTAAGTTCCCTCAGCTATTTTTACCTGACTTATTATAGACCATAACAAAAGGAATTTACATTGCACTTGGTAACATTTTCTGAGAAATCATTCAAATAAAAATTATTTCAATCCAAATTACGAACAGTCAGCATTATCCTTTGGCACTGAAATTTTGCTGGACAAGACTTGTAAGATTTTATTAGTTTATCACATACTGTCTCACACTATAGATGTGAAATATATTCATAGATATATGTGAGATATATATCCACATATAGATATATATCCACATATAGATGTGAGATATATCCATACAATGGTTATATATAGATTAGGATGTACAAATACAAATATAAGATATATTTGTATCAACTGAAATGTGCCTCTTTCTTATTTATCATGGCATCTTAATACAATTTACTGTTACACACCAACCATGTCTTTTAGTCACACTTGAATATATCATGACCATATATAAATGTATGGTCTTCTACATGTATAAATATGTAGAATAATATGTAATTTATATGCCAGTCTATTCTTTGATTTTAAAATGTTTGAACATTTCAAATTAAAAATTTCAAATTAAACTCATTAATTCTATTGTCTTATGTTTTGAAGCAATGGGTATTTAAGTCATTGTGGCCATCTATCTAGGCCATACATCTAGTATATGTTTGCTAACAGAGCTGATAGCAAATGCTGATAACTGGCCAAATTAGCTATATTTATCAAGATATTATTTGAATAGAAAATTATAAATGGAGATATGCCTAAATATGCCTAAAATGGTAAGAAAATTTTTTGCTTAATGTTCCTTGTTAAAACTTTTTAATTTTTGGCCCTTCACAGTTAAAAAAGCTAGGTTTTTTTATTTGATTGTTTGTGATAAATATAAAAGATGTGTACTCTGTAAATATCTGAAAATATTGCCTATTCTAAAAAAATGGGTACTAATTCTTTCCCTAGCATTGGAAACCAAAGAGAGAATCCTAAAGAGAACACTTTGGGTTGAAAAAGTATTCTTGTTGTTTTGTACTACAGTTAATGGGCTTATTATCAAATCGATACACATAAGAGAGCAGTTCCCTTCAATTACTAATTATTTAAACCTGCCTAGTTTTTTCCCCCATCTGCTTACATAAGGAATGGCTAGCCTTACTCCTCTGTAAATTATGATGGAAATTATGATAGCTCTGTTTTTATTTTCTTCAAAGTCCTTTGTATAGCCAAAACAACACAAAATACCTTATGATGAGTGATAGCAGAGAGCTTCCCAGCCATTTTCTAACATGAGGTATGCATGTTAGCGGTCACTACAGTATAAAACTTACTGTAAAATTTCACTGCTGTTAACAGTTTGCATATTCTTTGTTCCTCCATAGTGCCAGGAAGTTGTTCCATTTTAGAAGGATTAGTAGACAAAACAATCATAATATTATTAGAATTTTCACTGCTCCTTTATGTACCTGCAAACTACGGAGAAGACCACATTTGTTCAAAGTTCATTTGGTTGACTTTTGGAGTATTGCATTGCCTTGGGTATAAGCAGGTTATTGTTACAGTTTAAATTTTGCGACATAAGGAAAAAATAAAATCCCTTGCCGTGTTCATTTTATGTCCAGTTTATAGGAGATAAAAATAAGGCATTGTTCCGGAGTGAAAGTGCTATATTTAAAGTACAACTGTGACTTACCACCCATGTACCAGAAGTCAAATAAATATATACCTGATTTAGGTCAGGGGCAGATTTATTGGTTTACAACTCTGGACATTGGAGGAGAGTCTTTTAATAGTTATGTTGTATTTGTTTTTAAATATAGAAAAATAGTACTTCATGGGCACCTGGGTGGCTCAGTGGGTTAAAACCTCTGCCTTTGGCTCAGGTCATGATCTCAAGGTCCTTGGATGGAGCCCCGCATCTCATCGGGCTCTCTGCTCAGCTGGGAGCCTGCTTCTCACCGCACCCCCCCCCCTCCCGCCGCCTCTCTGCCTACTTGTGATCTCTCTTTCTGTCAAATAAATAAATAAAATCTTAAAAAAAAGAAAAGAAAAGAAAAATAGTACTTCATGTAAAAGTATACAGTGATTTTGAAATTGAGTTGAGTGCTATAAAAATACAGATTTAGATACTGTTTTGTTCACCTGACAAGAGGATATTAACTTGGCATGAATAACTTATTTATTTTATTTATTCATTGATCCTTTAGAAATAATGCCTTTGTTTACTTTTATGAAACCAGTATAGCTAAACTGGCTTCTGCTCCTACAGGTTTTCTTCTGCCAATATTCAATATAAAAAGACATTTTGCAATAGAACATTCCCCATCATTTCCATAAGAGTGGCTTCAGTTAGAATGTGACTAAGTTCTTCATTGGGCATTGCCTTCCTTCCTATTTATTCCTTAAAAGCATATTTTAGTTACATAATCCTGTTTCCAGTGAGCAGTTATCATTGTATATAACCATTATAAGCTTCTGGCAGAGGAGATATAAGTAAAAAAGTTTATTAGGTGCACTCTGTTTTCCCTAACATATTAAAATTGTTTCCTTGTTGAAAGAACTTCTGCATTTACATGGCCTTTCTAAGTTGACAGTAATCAGTGAATGATCTTAATGTCATAAAACACACAATGATACTTTAAAGGTCATTAGGACTGTTCACCTTTAAAGGCATGATTAGAAACCTCCAATCTCAAAACTGTAACAGTCTATCCTATTTATAACACTTCAAGAGAAGATGTTTTCATAGCCTCCAAAGATTTTATTTCAGTTTTTAGCAAGTCTCTTAAAGCCTTCATCCAGCAGATTTTATCAGTAGAAATAGTGGGAAAATGAATCATAAGCCAGTAAAATGTCTTATAAGTAGAATTTAACTTTGGTTTACCCTAAATAAAGTGATGTAATATTTTCGCATTACTATTGTGTGATGTTTATTTCCTATTTTTTATCTTAGTTTTGTGATGTGTCCTGACATAAAGTTCTTTCTGCTTATTTTTTTTAATTTTTAAAAGTTTTACCTTTGTGAAATTGTTTTACAATGCACGAAAAACTAAGAATATTCCTATCAGAAATTTATACTAATTTTTTTAAAACCTAGCAGCCAGAAAAAAGTCTTCTGTCAAAGGAAAAGTAACTTTTTAAAAAATAAGCTTTCTCTCCAGTGTTTGTATTTATAAGGAGTCTTTAATGTATATGTACCGTACAGTTGTTGCTTAATTAAAATGTTAAAAAAATGTATATAAAAGGTGGATTTAACTTCTGAAAAGCTAGTTCTTTTTGTCTGAGGTAGGAAATTCAGAGGTAGGAAAGGAGTCAGCTCAGTTGAATCAAGAATGAATGTTCTGGAGCGTGTCATCGCTGTTAATGTTCATCAAACTATATGAACAAAGTATTTGGGGTGCTTTTTAAAATAAAAGTTTCTGGACCCAGTTATGAATCTGATTCAGTATCTCTGGCATGAAGCTTGAAATACACATTATTAGCAAGTTCTCCAAGCCGTTCCTCCTTAGCCTGGCAGTAAGTATCCTTATTCTGGAGCCATTAGGAAGTGCTGTCACGGTCCTGAGGGGGTTCATTCACCGAAAGTAGGAATTGACTCGGAAGACTGAGATTTAAGAGAAGAAAAAGAAGAGGAGGTAGTTCTGAGAAACCTGGGTGTGTTCTTGACACATTTTAACTGTTTTACATCGTGCTGATTTTTAAATAACAGCTCTATTGAGATATAATTCCCATACCCCGCAATTCACCCATTTAAAGTGTACAGTTCACTAATTTTTAATATATTCAGTTATGTGAAACTAAGACCACAGTCAATTCTGGAACCTTTTTATCACCTCATAAACCCCTTACCCTTTAGCTATAGCATTCCCTTGAACCCTATTCTCTCCCCATCCATAAGCAGGCACTAATCTACTTCCTGTCTCTACAGATTTGCCTATTCTAGACATCTCGTATAAATGTAATACGCGATCTTCTGTGACTACTTTCTCTGACCACGCCAGCAGTTAAGCTCCATTAATTGTCAGCTGATTATTCTGTTGTTTTCAGTGATGCCCTGTGGTATAAACTGCTTCACAGACTGATGTGTCCTGGTTCTTCTGCAGGAAAAACTCCTTAGGTTAATGTTTGAGATTTTTTTCTGTTTCCAAGAGTGCTTTTCCCAGGTGTCTCACTTTTTCTCTCTAGGAATCTAGCCAGCCAGTAGTCTAGCCTATACTTTCAGTGAATCTAACAGTTTCTTCCCAACTGCTTTTTGCCACAATTTCTACTGTTTCATTTTTTGTTTTTTATAAATAAATTTGCTTAATTTTTTATTTAAATTCAATTTAATTAACATATACTGTATTATTAGCTTCAGAGGTACAATTTAGTGATTCATCAGTTGCATACAACACCCAGTGCTCATTACTTCAAGTGCCCTCCTTAATGCCCATCCCCCAATTACCCCATCCCCCCACATCCCCTCCAACAACCCTGTTCGTTTCCTAGAGTCAAGAGTCTCTTATGGTTTGCCTCCCTCTGTGTTTTCTTCTTATTTTTCCCTGCCTTCCCCTGTGTTCATCTGTTTTGTTTCTTAAATTCTACAGATGAGTGAAATCATCAGTATTTGTCTTTCTCTGACTGACTTATTTTGCTTGGCGTAATACCCCCTAGTTCCATCCATGTCATTGCAAATGGCAAGATTTTGTCCTTTTTAATGGCTGAGTAGTATTCCATATATATAAACCACATCTTCTTTATTCAATCATCTGTCGATGGACATCTGGGCTCTTTCCTTAGTTTGGCTATTGTGGACATGGCTGCTATAAACATTGGGGTGCAGGTGCCCCTTCAAATCACTATGTTTGTATCCTTTGGGTAAAGAGTGCAATTGCTGTGTCGTACGGTAGCTCTATTTTTAACTTTTTGAGGAACCTTCATACTGTTTTCCAGAGTGACTGCACCAGTTTGCATTCCTACCAACAGGGTTAAGAGGGTTCCCCTTTCTCCATATCCTCGCCAAGATCTGTTTCCTGAGTTGTTAATTTTAGCCATTCTGACCAGTGTGAGGTAATATCTCATCGTGGTTTTTATCTGTATTTCCATGATGCCAAGTGATGCTGAGCATTTTTTCATGTTTCTGTTGGCCATTTATATGTCTTCTTTGGAGAAATGTCTTTTCTTTTTCAACATTCCTCCGGCTGTTTGGGATCTTTTTTGGTTCCACAACAAAAAAGTTTTTTTTTTCCATAACAAATTTTAGTATTGTTTATTCTAGCTGTGAAAAATGTTGATAGTATTTCAATAGATATCTACAGCTTTTGCCCCTAAGGCTTGAACTTCACAGTATGTTGCAGATGAATTCAGGTCCTTTAGAGAGACATTTAGAGCTCTCTGTTCTGTGATTTGCTTCTCCCTGGGCAAAATCTTTGAGCCAGGTCAGTGCTGGTGGGAACAATGTCAGACTTCTGAATGACTCTCCATAAGGTAAAAATTCATTGGCAGTAGCCCTAGATCTTAGCTTGCTTCTACCAGTGTGAAACCCCTGCCACAGAAGCAAAGGCAAGGGCAGTCACGTCCCCAGTATTCTCTGTGGTGCTGTACCTGAGGTAAGGCCTCCATTCCAGGAGGGAGCCTGGGCAGAAGAAGGGGGGGGTCCCCATTTTTTGGCTGTACTTGTCTCGAACTTAGCCAGAGGTGCAGGTGACTGAGGGCGGGATAAGAAATGCTGATGTCCTGCCCTTCCTGGGAAGGTAGCTTTATAACTGGGAGTTGGGGGGACAGGGAGCCCTGTGTTATTGTTATTGGCTGTCCCAGTCTAGAGTGGAATTTCCACCTGGCTGAACTATGAGAGCATAAAGATGGTCTGGATTCTGTTTCAAATGCTATAGACTTTGCTGTTCTTACTTTTAGTAGATTTTCTTGAACATAAGTTTATTAATTTTCTGTTTACGCATGGGACCATTTACAGAAACTTTAAATGTGCTCTTCTGAAATTTT
>CM052802.1:38921713-38939741 GCA_028533885.1 Nasua narica | reverse complement strand
CTCAGATCCAGATATGATTTCACTCATATGTGGAACTTAGGAAACAAAACAGATGAGCACGTGGGAAGGAAAAAAAGAGAGAGAGAAAAGAGAAGGAGAGAGGAGGAGGCAAACCATAAGAGACCCTTGACAACAGAGAACAAACTGAAGGTTGATGGAGGGAGGCGGGTGGCAGATGGGCTAAATGGGTAATGTGTAATTAAGGAGAGCACTTGTTATGATGAACACTGGGTGTTATATGTAAGTGCTGAATCACTAAATTCTACTCCTGGAACAAATATTGCACTATTTTGTTTAATTTACTAGAATTTAAATTAAAATTTTGAAGAAAAATGATTAGAGTAGCTAGCTATATTAATTCAGAAAAAGCAGACTTTAGAGCAAGGAAAGTTTTCAGGAATAAAATTGAGCATTACATAAAAGGGACAATACTCCAAGAAGACTTAACAATCCTTAATGTGTATGTGCCTAATAAGAGAGCAGCAAAACATGTGAGGTAAAAACTGAGAGAACGTCAAGGAAAAACAGATGAATCCACTTTAATAGCTGGATACTTTAACAACTCTCTATCAGAATTGAACAGATCCATCAAGCAGAAAATTAATAAGCACAAAGTGGAACTCAACAGCATCCACAATTGACTGGATGTACTGACATATACAGACTACTTCAGATTACACATTCTTCTCAAGTTCACATAGAACATTCACCAAAACGAACATTTTGGGTGATAAAACATGCCTTACCAAATTTAAAAGAAGAGATATTGTACAATGTATGCTCTCTCAAACCATAACGGAATTAAACCAGAAAGCAACAGAAAGGAAGCTATAAAACCCCAAAATGCTTAGAGATTAAACAATACATTTCTAAACAATATATGGGGCAAAGAAGAAATCTCAAAAGAAATTTAAAAATATTCTGTAGTAAATGGAAATGAAAATACAGATTATCTAGAATTTGTAGGATGCAGTGAAAGCAGTGTTTAGAGGGAAATTTATAACATCATGAGCATATATTAAAAAAGAAGAAAGACTTAAAATCAATTATCTAAGCTTCCACCTTAGGAAACTAGACACAGAAAAAAAAAATTAAATGCAAAGTAGGTAGAAGAAAAGAATAAAAGAGCAGAAATCAATGAAATCGAAAATGATAGAGAAAATAAAAAAACCAAAAATTCACTCTGGAAAAGATCTATATATAAAATCATAAACCTTCTAGACAGGCTAAGATAAAAGAAGACACAAATTTACTAATATCAGAAGTTAAAGGGGACTATCACTACACATCTTGTGGACATTAAAAAAATATAATAAAGGAATATTATGGACAACTTTATGCCCATACATTTGATGACCTAGATGAAATGGACTAATTTCCCGAAACACACAATCTGCCAAAACTCAAGTAAGAAGAAATAATCTGACTAGGCCTATATTTATTAAAGAAATTAAATCAATAAATAATAGCCTTCCAAAATGGAAAGCACCAGGCTTCAGTGGTTTACTGGTGAATTCTATCAAACATTTAAGGAGGAAATTATACTGACTTTCTACAATCTTTTCCAGACACAGAAGCAGAGGGAATACTTCCTAACTCATTCTATGAGGCTACAATTACCCTAAAACCAAATGAGACAAAGATAATACAAGAAAAGAAAATTACAGGAGTGCCTGACTGGCTCATTTGGAAGAGCACGTGACTCTTGATCTCAGGATTGTGAGTTCAAGTCTCATGTTGGGTGTAAAGATTACCAAAAGAAATTTTTTTAAATAAATTAAAAAAAAAAAAAAAGGAAACCACAGGCAAAACATTGTACAAAAGCAGATCCTCAAAAAAAACTTAGCAAATTAAGTCTAAGAATATATAAAAAGAACTATTTACCATGACCAATTGAGATTTATCCCAGCAATTCAGGTTTGTTCGACATTCAAAAATCAATTAATATAATCCATCACCTCAACAGGCTACTGAGGAAAAATCATATGATCACATCAGTAAATGCAGAAAATAAATGTGACAAAATTCAAGAGTTATTCATGATAAAAACCCTGAGCAAACTTAGAATAGAGGCAAACTTATTAAACTTGATAAAGAATATCTACAAAAAACCTACAGCTAACAGCAGAATTAATGGTAAAAAAAACTGGAAGTGTTCCTGCTAATACCAGGAACAAGGCAAAGATGTTCTTCCCACCCCTGATTTTCTACACTGTACTGGAAGTCCTAGAGAATGCAGTGAGACAAGAGAAGGAAATAAAATGTATGGCAGTAGGGAAAAAAGAAAGAAAACAGGTTTTGTTCACAGATGACCTGATCACCTATACAGACAATCACTGAAAACAGACAAACAACAATAACAACAACCAAAACAAAACTCTCCTGAAACTAATATGCAATTATAGCAAGGTTGTAAGACACAAGGTTAATATGTGAAAGTCAGCTCTTTTCCTATATATCAGCAATGAACAAGTGGAGTTTTAAATTAAAAACACACTGCCAGGTTCCTGGGTGGCTCAGCTGGTTAAGTATTTGCCTTCAGCTCAGGTCATGATCCCAGGATCTTGGCATCAGGCCCCTCATCAGGCTCCCCGATCGGCAGGGAGTCTGCTCCTCCCTCTCCCTGTTCTGTGCCTTCCTCTTCCAGCTTGTGCTCTCTCACTCATTTTCTCTCTCAAATAAATAAAAAAAATTTTTTCAAACAAATAAAATCTTAAAAATAAATAGATAAATAATAAAAATTAAAACACACTGCCATTTACATTAGCACTCCAAAAAATGAAATAAGTATAAATATAACAAAATATATTCAAGATGTATATAAGGAAAGTTACAAAACTCTGATCAAAGACATCAAAGAAACAAAATAAAGAGATATTCCATGTTCATAGATAGATTTCAAGGCTGTCAAGATGGTAGGTTCCTCCTAGCTAATCTATACATTCAATGCAATCTCAAGCAAAATCCTAGCAAGTTATTTTGTGGATAGGAACAAATTGATTCTAAAGTTTCTATGGAAAAACAAAGGACTCAGGATAGCCAATATAATACTGAAGGAGAAGAACAAAGATGGAGGACTGACACTATCTGACTTCAAGACTTAAAATATACCCACAGTAATCTAAAATGTGTGACACTGAGGAAAGACCAGACAAACAGGTCAATGGAACAGAATAGAAAGCCCAGAAAGAGATCCACACAAATATAAGTTAACTGATCTTTGACAAAGGAACAAAGGCTATACAATGGAGCAAAGGAAGTCTTTTCAACAAATGATGCTGGAACAATGGGACAGACACCTGTAAGAAAATCAATCTAGACACAGGTTTTACACTCTTCAAAAAATCAACTAAAAGGAGACCACAGACCTAAATGTAAAATACAAAACTATAAAACTTCTAGAACATAGGAAAAAACCTAGAAGACTATGAATATGGCAATGACTTTTAGATACACTACCAGAGGTATGATCCTAAAAAGAAACAAATAATAAGCCAAACTTCATTAAAAATTTCTGCTCTGCAAAAGACATTACCAAGAAAATGAGAAAACACACCACAAATTGGAAAAAACTATCTGCAGAAGATCTAATAAAGGATTTGTATCCAAATTATAAAAAGAACCCCTAGAACTCAAAAAATAACACAATTAAAAATGGGGGAAAGACTTGGGACAGATACCTCACTGAAGAAAATATACAGATAGAAAACATATGAAAAGATGTTCAAAATCAAATGTTTTTAGGGAATTACAAATTAAAACACGGAGCAACCTACCTCCACACACCTATCAGAATAGCCAAAATCCAAAACACATCAACACCAGATGCTGGTGAGGGTATGGAACAATAGAAACTTCCATTCATTGCTGGTGGGAATGTAAAGTAATAAAACTATCTTGAAAGGCAGTTTGGCAGTAAGTTAAAAAATAAAAATACTCTTACCATATGATCTAGCTATTGTGTTCCCTGGTATTTACCCAAATGAATAGAAAGCATGCTATACAAAAAGCTTCACGTGGAAGTTTATAGCAGCTTTATTCATATTTGCCAAAACTTGAAAATAACTAAAATTTCCTTCAGTAGGTGAAGAGATAAACTGTGGTACATCCAGAGAATGGAATACTATTCAGTACTAAAAAGACATAAGCTATCAATATGTGAAAAGACATAGAGGAGGGGCACCCGGGTGGCTTAGTCGGTTAAGCGTCCACCTCTGGCTCAGGTCATGATCCCAGGGTCCTGGGATCGAGCCCCACATCTACCTCCCTGCTCAGCAGCAGAGTCTGCTTCTCCTTCTCCCTCTGCCTCTGCTTATGCCCACCCCCTGCTTTGTTTGTGCTCTCTCACTTTCTCTTTCAAATAAATAAAATCTTAAAAAAAAAGACATAGAAGAAATTTAAATGTATATTATGAAGTGAAAGAAGCCATCATGAAAAGCTGTATACTCTATGGTTCCAACTATATCACGTTGTGGAAGAGGCAAAACTATGGAGACAATAAAAAGACTGGTTGTTGCCAGGGGCTGAGAGAGAGGAAGAAATGAAGAGGCACAGCACAGATTTTTAGGGTAGTGAAACTATTCTGTATGATACTATGATGATGGATATAGGTCATTATATATTTGTCCAAACTCATAGAATTGTAAACACCAAATGTGAACCTTAATGTGAACTATTATGGCCTTTGGGCGATAATGATGTGTCAATATAGGTCCAACAGTAACAAAGATACCTTGTGATAGAGGATGTCACTAGTGTAGAAGGCTATAGGTGTGTGGCAGCATAGGATATATGAGAACTCTCTGTATATTCTGCTCAACTCTGCTGTGAACCTAAACCTGCTCTAAAATATAAAATTTATTAATTTTAATACAGGTGTTTCTAGGACAATGAAATATACACTTTTCTGGAAAATCATTCAAAAATCAAACACTAAAAATAGTAGGTCTTAAAGGAAAAGTAAAGAAGAATAGTTCACTCAAAGCCCATACGACTTAAAACTAGATTACTAACCAAAACTAACTGGAGAGAAGAGCTCAACATTTTGGGCAGGCAGTCATAGTTAATATTAACCACATGCACAGAAATTGTCAAAATGCTGGTGTCACTTTAATTAGAGCAGGTCTGGTGGGTGTTGAGATGATATAGTTAGAACTCTGCAACACAGACTACCATTCAGGTGGGGAGGAGGCAACACAACCTGCCATGGCCCCAAACCATTAAAAGAGGGAGTCAATTTCTCAAGGGAGTACAATACTCATAATTCTCAGAAAATGCAGCTACTGCCAATCAGTAGGTGAGCCTAGGCCTTTTCTGCAGCTTGCCAAAGATTCTAATTTAACTCTCACTATTCTAAACCCCCTTGCCTGGAAAAACAAAACAAAAACCACATCCAAACCAATGTAACTTTAAAACTATACTGACAAGGGGCCCCTGGGTGGCGCAGTTGGTTGAGCGACTGCCTTCAGCTCAGGTCATGATCCCGGAGTCCCCGGGATAGAGTCCCACATCGGGCTCCCAGCTCCATGGGGAGTCCGCTTCTCACTCTGACCTTCTCCCTTCTCATGCTCTCTCTCACTCTCTCTCTTTCCTAATAAATAAATAAATAAAATCTTAAAAAAAAAAAACTATACTGACAACATTCTATCTACCATTTGTGTATGGGCAAATCTGCACTACAGAAAAGTATTTCATAGCAGGACATGCTATGGAACTTACAGATGAAATTAAGCAGACAGAAAGAGCAAAGTCTGAAGCCAGAACTGCTTTAAGCCTTTAAATTGCTTTTTCAGGTTCTGAGTGTCTTCCCTTCATTTCTATGACATTATCACCCCCCTCCCCCACCTACCCCTGCCATGCCCCTTCACAGGTCATGCTCTTTTACTGCCTTCTAAAATATGGCTAGTCCATCTTTACTTCTGGGTTCCATTTTCTTCACTCCCTGAATACCTGATCATGTTCAAGCTTCAACCACCACCCAGGTGGACTGACAAGTCCTAAATCTCTAATCTCTCCCTTAGACCCACCTACGAATATCAGTCTCATTCTTCACTTCAATCCCAAATTTACAATATAATATATAAGCTTAACTCATTGGTTTTCTCCTGTAAACTTATTCCTGATGTAGTCATCTCTATCCTAGTCTTTGACAATATAAAACAATCAATTTTGCCCATTCTCTATCTCATTAAACTCATTAAATCAACCCCATGCTTGGTCACAGAGAGGTTTAATAAATATTCTTTCTCGTCATGACCAATGGTATTTTAAAATTCAGGTGTGTTCATTTAAGTTTTAGACTACGGAGATAGCCTCCTGACTGGTTTCTGCCTGAATACGTACCATAAATCTGTTATGCCACTGTGGTAACCAAACTATGATACTTTGGAGAGTAAAAGAGGGTGCTATTAATCATTATGCTAGTGCAACAGGCATTAACTGGAACTGTACCTAGACTTGGGACAAATGCGCCCTTTACTTTATGAGCCTTTGCTACAACTGACCCCTGCTTACATCTTTAACCACACTCTCACCACTACTCTTCTCTCATTTTTCTCTCACTTCATCCACACACAATAATTTGTAGTTTCCCAAATGCATTATTTTCTCTCTTGCTTTTGGACCTCTTCACACACAATATGTTATACCTCAAGCAATTTTACTCCATGTCTTTTACCTGCTAAATTCGTTTACTTCGCCAGGTTCTCAGATCAGATATCCCTTCCTACAGGAAATTTGAGCCAACCTTTGGAAGGCTAGTTTACATGTTCTTAGTAGGGATTCCCACAGCACTTTTTTTTTTTAATTAACATATAATGTATTATTTGCCCCAGTGTACATGTCTATGAATCATCAGGCTTACACATTTCACAGCACTTACCATAGCATACACCCTCCCCAATGTCTATAACCCAGCCACCCTATCCCTACCTCCACCCCACTCCACAGCAACCCTTAGTTTGTTTCGTGAGTTTAGGAGTCTCTTATGGTTTGTCTCCTTCCTAATCCCATCTTGTTTCATTCCCTCTCCACCCCCCACGACCCCTTCCCTGCCTCTCAAATTCTTCATATCAGAGAGATCATATGATAATTGTCTTTATATATCCCATTTGAGTACTTCAAACTTACTGCAATTGTCTCTTATCTTTCTTCCTCATTAGATTGTACACTCTTTGAAGAAAAAAATAACTTCACTCACATTTAATTACTAGCACCTACATGGTGCCTTATCCATAGTAAAATGATTAAACAGTTTTTTGATAGTCTCTCTCTATAGACTTTGAAGAAATGATTAAACAGTTTTTTGATAGTCTCTCTTTATAGACTTCAAGATCCATTAAAATAGAAACTATTCTTCACTCTTCACTAATGTGGCCCTAGTATTTGCCACATTAGATGTTTATGTTTTGTTGAACAAGCTCATTTGTAAAGGTGGAACTCATTTATAAAATGCTTATTAAAATAAAAAAGACTACCAAGTAGAAGAAAATAGCTGAAGGAAAAATAAATAGAATCATATAAATTATGTAAATGGAAAGAAAAAGTACAAAATGCTAAGAAAATAAGAAATGATGCATCAATGAAGCTTAATTAAAATAAATATTATTTGGTTGGTCTTTCCAAGGGTCACATCTATATTAAAAGGAAGGCATCTCTTTCTTCTTTTTTTTTTAAGATTTTATTTATTTGACAGACAGAAAGAGAGAGAGAACAAGTAGGGGGAGTGTAGGCTGGCAGAGGGAGAGGGAGAATCGGACTGTCCCTAGAGCAGGGAGCCCAATATGGGACTCGATCCCAGGACCCTGGGATCATGACCTGAACTAAAGGCAGACGCTAACAGATTGAGCCACCCAAGAGCTCCTTCAGTTTTTAACAAAGGTAAAAAGGGTCCCTCATATTCTGCTTGTTTGTCTGTCTGTTTTCCAAGAAGGCCTGTTAACTACAGGTTGAAATTTTGGTATAAGGCATTATAAGGACAAATCCCTCTTCAGTTCTAGCAATTCTACTACTAAAACAATCTAGAAAGTGTGAATTTTAGGATGAAGATCTAGTTCTCATTTTCTACCTATGAGATTTACTGATGTTTTTCAGGTTATCTTGATTGTAAGGCTATTTAAAGTTTTTAATAGGCAAATAGAGTTATTAAGACTATGTTTACAAAAGAATGTTATTTCAAAAATTTACTTTATTTAACTTTAAATATACAGAATATGAAAAGTATAATTTTCTTTGTTTAATGTGCTATGGAATTAGGATGAATAAACTATGGGCTCTAAAGTGTGCATATATAAAATGCTGTGCACAAATAGTAACATTATTCATACATCCAAGGTAAAAATTCCTTTGCTATGATTTTTCACAGAAATTGAAGAAACAACTCTAAAATTTGTGTGGAATCACAAAAGACCCCAAACAGCCAAAGCAATCCTGAGAATAGCCAAAGTAATCCTGAGAAACAAAGAAAAAAAAAAAAATTAAAGCCAGAGGTATTATGCTTCTGGATTTCAAACTATACTAAAAAACCATAGTAATAAAAACAGTATGGTACTGGTTCAAAAAAAAGACACATCAACCAATAGAACAGAGTAGAGATCCCAGAATTAAATCCTGGCATATACAGTCAACTTATATTTGACAAGAGAATATCCAATGAGGAAAGGTTAGTGTTTGTTTGTTTGTTTGAAAGACTTTACTTATTTATTTGACAGAGAGAGATCACAAGTAGGCAGAGAGAGAGGGGGAAGCAGGCTCCCCACTGAGCAGAGAGCCCGATGTGGGGCTCAACCCCATGACCCTGAGATCATGACTTGAGCTGAAGGCAGAGGCTTTAATCCACTGAGCCACCCAGGCACCCCAATACCCAATGTGGAAAGGTTAGTGTTTTTAACAAATGTGCTGGGTAAATTGTGGAAACACATGCAGAACCATGAAATCGAGTCCCTATTTCACACCATTCACAAAATTAACTTGAAATGGATCGAAGACTTAAAAGATCTAATACCATAAAACTAGAATGAAACACGGGGGAAAACTCATCAATATTGGTCTCAGCAATGACTTGTTTTTTGGATATGACATCAAAAGCACAAACAACAAAAGCAAAAATCAACAAACAGAAGTACATCAAACTCAAATGCTACTGCACAGATCTAATAATTAACAAAATGAAAAACAACCTATAGAATAAGAAAATACTTTAGGAAACCATATATCAGAAAAAGATTAACATCCAAAATATATAAAGAACTTGATTTACTAATTTAAACAATCCAATTAAAAAATGGGCAAAAGAACTAAACAAATATTTTTCCAAAGAGGACATCAAAATGGCTAACAGACACAGGGATGATGCTCCACATCATTAATCATCAGGAAAATGCAAATCAAAACTACAATGAGCTACCCTGTTACAACTATTAGAATGACTATCATCAAGAAGACAAGAAATAGCAGATGCTGGCAAAGATGTGGTGAAAAAGGAACCTTTAACACAGCATTGGCAGAAATGTAAATTGGTCCAGCCACCATGAACCAATGAAATAGATCTACCATACAATCCAGCAACTCCATTTCTGGGTATATTCCCACAGGAAATGCAAACGGGATTTCTTTTTTTTTTTTTTTTAATATTTTATTTATTTGACAGAGGGAAAATGAGAGAGAGAGAGAGAGAGAGCGCGCACAAGATGGGGAGGGTCAGAGGGAGAAACAGACTATCCGTTGAGCAGGGAGCCTGACACAGGACTGGCTCCTGGGACTCCAGGATGATGACCTGAGCAGAAGGTAGATGCTTAACAAACCGAGCCACCCAGGCACACCGCAAACAGGATTTTGACAAGATATATATCCTCTCATGTCTATCACAGCATTATTCATAATAGCTAGAATATGGGAAAACCCATATGCCCATCAGCAGCTAAAAAAAATATGATGGTATATATACACAGTGGAATATTATCCAGCCATGAAAAGGAAGATATCCTACTATTTGTGATGACATGAATGGACCTTAAGCACATTACATTAAGCAATATACATCAGACAGAGAAAGAGAAGTACTGTAAGATATCACTTATGTGCAGAGTCTAAAAAAGTTAAACCTATACAAAGCAGAGAGTAAAACAGTGGTTACCAAAGGATGAGAGGTGGGGAGGTGGAGATCAGGGTGGTAGTATATAAGGGCACAAACTTGTAAGAGTAGTAAATATGTCATGGAAATTTCATACACAGTATAATGAATATAAACAATAATACACACTATAACTATTTAATGCAATAAATATCACTACATTAGTAAACATTATATAAATGTGTTAAAGTACCAGGCTGCATACACCTTAAATTTATATATTACATGTCAAATTTATTCAAAAAAAAAGCACTATTCACACACCAAAAACTTTTTCTTTTGCTAAGAAGTATTTTATTATCATATGTGTTGTTCTTTTAAACCCTTGCCATTTTTCAGCTATCTACTGAAAAAAAGTTCATCTCATATTATTTATCATATCCATTTATTACTTACGGTTTTCCTTGTGTTCCCTTTTATTAAATGCTCTTATCTTTTGAAGTCTACGTTCTCAACAATATTTTAACTCCCAACATAATTTAAAATCCTTCTAATATTTCAGCAGCCCCCTTTTCCACATTCCTCCAGCTATTTCTATATGTCCTTATAAGCCTGACTTGGAGAGCCCTCTACTGGCCTGATGCTGTGTCAAAAAACATTTTCTTCAGCTTTCAAATACATATTAAGATACACACACTTTTGGTAATGTAATAATTGTATAATTCAATCTAACCCTTTATTCAGAAAAATAAAGTTACAAGGAGAAACTGCATGGTTCTATAAAATTATTATCAAAGCAAATTATACTACTTACATAGTACAGAAATACCACTTTTAAATAACTGTACACTATTAATCTCCGTACCATAGACCCTTACTATCATGGATAAAACTAAAATATGAGACCACATTGCAATGAGATATTCTGATTTATTAGTAACTGAAGTATGGTAAGCAAGCTGGAATCTCTGTTAAATGCTTCTGCCTCAAGTAAGTCTGAAGATTAGTTGGTCTTCAATTATTTCCTGACTTTAATATACCAATTCCTTTAATATATAAAAACAAGTTTCAAAATTTAACTTGAATTTTAGTGAAAAAAATTCCACTTAAAATGACTTTTTTAAATTCCAGAAATAAAGACAAAAAAATTTCCATAAATAGAAGTATATACCGCCATAAACTTATTAGTCCTCACTTTTGATCCCAATAAAAATGCCAATAGAGGGGTGCCTGGGTCGCTCAGTGGGTTAAAGCCTCTGCCTACGGCTCGGGTCATGATCTCAGGGTCCTGGGATCGAGCCTCGCATCGGGCTCTGTGCTCAGCGGGGAGCCTGCTTCCCCCTCTCTCTGTGTCTGCCTCTCTGCCTACTTGTGATCTCTCTCTCTCTCTCTGTCAAATAAATAAATAAAATCTTAAAAAAAATGTCAATAGATTTTAATGTTTTGGAAATAAACAAGCCAAATATAAAGTCTATATAGAAAAACATACAAACAAGTTAAGAAAAGTTCTTAAAGAGAGTAAGAAAAAGTCACCCTTCCGGCCATATAAATTTTGTTATAAAGTCTTATATACCATGTGTTCCCATTAGACTGTCTTCCCATTAACCTGTACTCTCAGTGGCAAAACCGACCTCATTCACATTTCTATTCCTTGCACTTAGACATTGCCTTACCCAGAGTGAACACAAATTTTGAAGGAATAGGTAAACATGTTTACCTATATGATCTCTCCCTCTGTAGGTTGAGGTCAACGAAGGTAGAAACCATTCCTCACCTCGGTGACCTCACAACTTAACACACTGGATGTTTAGTAACTATTCTCTTAGATGGGTTCATTAGTGAAGATAGGACTTATTTATAAAATAAATACTCATTAGAATTAGAGAAACTTCATAGTAGAAAATAATAGATATAGGAAAAAGAAATAGAATGACACAAATACAAAGTAAATATTATGACAAATTCAGAAAATGTATTTTAAAATCAAACTATAGACAAAAAGCTAATTCTTTTCTCTATAAAGGGCTTATAAAATTAATAAGCAAAAAACCAATACCTAACAGAAAAAAACAAAGTATCAATATGAAATGACATTTCACAGAAAAGAAATATGAATGCGACTTAAATATATAAAAAGAAATTTGACATCACTCAGGAGAAAAACATTAAAAACATATGAAGAAAAGAAGAAAGATCTCAAATCAACAACCTATCTTTACAGCATAAGGCTGGACAGAGAGAATAAACTAAGCCCAAAACTAACAGAAGGAATGAAATAATAAAGATTCTAACAGTGATAAATGAAATAGAGAATATAAACACAATACAGAAAATTAATGAAACCAAAATATAGTTCTCTGAAAAAAAATCTCAGCAAAACTGATAAACCTTTGCCCTAGATGGACTAAGGGAAAAGACTCTAATTACTAAAATCAGAAATGAAATGAAAATAATGACATTAACTATCAAGTCTATAGTCATAAAAAGAGTACTGTGAACAATTAACTATATGCCAACAAATTGGATAAACCAGATGCAATGGACAAATTCCCAAAAACATAAGACCTCTCAAGGCTAAATCATGAAAAAACAGAAAATCTGAGCAGACCTATCTATTAAAAGATTGAATTAGCAATCAAAGATTTCTTCCCCTACACACATGAACACAAAGCCCTAGTCCTGAACCTGATGGCTTCACTGGCGAATTCTACCAAACAAATAAATAAAAGAAGAATACCAATCCTTTCAAACTTTTCCAAACACTGAAAGAGAAGAAACTACTTCCTGAGTCATTCTGTGAAGCCAGCATTATTTTGATACCAAAGCCAGACAAAGACACTAAAAAGAAAACTACAGACCATTATCTTTGATGCAAAAATCCTCAACATGATATTAACAAACTGAATTCAGCAGTATATTAAAAGGATTATAATCTATGACCAAGTAGGATTTATTCCTGGAATGCAAGCATGGTTCAACATATCGAGACTGATCAAATGTAATAGACCACATTAACAGAATAAAGGGGGAAAAACTCACAATCATATCAACTGATGTTGAAAAAGTATATGATAAAATTCAACATCCTTTGGTGATTAAAACACAAAAAACTCGGAACAGAGGGAAACTACCTCAATATAATAAAAGCTATACAGAAAAAAACCTACAGCAAATATTACACTCAATGGTGAACGACTGAAAGCTTTTCCTCTAAGATCAGGAACTAGGCAAGGATTCCCATTTTCACCACTCCTATTCAACAAAATACTGGAAGTTATAGCCAGAGCAATTAGGCAAGCAAAAGAAATACAAGACATCTAAATTGGAAAGGAAGACATGAAATCATCTTTGTTCAGATGATATAATCCTTTATGTAGAAAATCTTAAAAATTCCACTAAAAGTCTGTTAGAGCTATTGAATAAACTTAAAGAAGTATTAGGATACAAAATCAACACACAAAAATTTGTTGCATTTCTATGTAATAACAATGAACGATCTGGAAAGGAAATTATGAAAACAATCCTATTACAATAGTATCAAAAAGAATAAAATACTCAGGAATTAACCAAGGAGGTAAAAGACGTGTATAATAAAAACTACAAAATAGTGATGAAAGAAAATGAAAACATAAATAAATGGAAACACATCCCATATTCTTAATATTTTTAAGATGTTAATATTACTCAAAATTATCTACAGGTTCAATGCAATCCCTATCAAAATCACATTTTTTAGAAAGAGAAAAACCCACCCTAAAATTCATATAGAATCTCAAGGGACCACAAACAGCCTAAATAATCTTAAAAAGGAGAACAAAACTGGGGTACTCATACTTCTGGATTTCAAAACAGTGTGGTACTGAGTAACAAAAGACATATATAGATCAATGGAAAGGAGTCCAGAGTCCAGAAATAAATCCTAGCATACATGGTCAAATGATTTTTAACAAGGTCCCAAGACCATTCAGTGTGGAAGTCTTTTCAACAAATACTGCTGGGAAAACAGAATTATCCACATGCAAAAGAATGAAGCTGAGCCCTAATAACATATAGAAAAATTAACTCAAAACAGATCGAAGACCTAAACATAAGACCTAAAACTATGACACTCCTCGAAGAAAATATGTGGCAAAAGCTTCAAGACATTGAGTTTGTCAACGAGTTCTTGGTTATAAGACCAGAGGCACAGGCAATAAAAGAAAAAGTAAACAAACTGGACTCGAAAAATTAAAAATTTTGCCCATGAAAAGACACTACCGACAGAGAAAACAATCAATAGAATGGGAAAAAATACTTGCAAATCATATGTTTAATAAGGGGTTACTATCTAGAATATAGAGAGAATTTTTAAAGATCAACAACAACAGGGGCGCCTGGGTGGCTCAGTGGGTTGAGCTTCTGCCTTCGGCTCAGGTCATAATCTCGGGGTCCTGGGATCGGCCCCTGCATTGAGCTCCCCACTCAGGAGTCTGCTTTTCCCTCTCCCTCTGCCCTTCCCCCTGCTTGTGCTCATGGTCTCTCTCAAATAAATAAATCTTTAAAAAATGTGGATGCAAACAAAGTGTCTGTCAACAGAGGAATGGATAAAACAAAACGTGACTATAACGGAACATTATTCAGCCTTAAAAAGGAAGGAAATTCTGACACACTATGGCATGGATGAACCTTGAGGAAACTATGCTAAGTGAAATAAGCCAGTCACAAAACGATAAATACTGTATGATTTATTGAACGTTAAATTTTAGAGTAATCAAAATCATAGAGAATGAAAGTAGAACAGTATTGCAGGGGCTAGGGAGGAGAACGGGGAGTTACTGTGTAATGGGTACAAAGTTTTAGTTTTATTAGACATAAAGAGGCATGGAAGTGGATGGTTGCGCAATATTATAAATGTATTTGACACCATTGAGCTGTATACTTAAAAATGGTTAAGATAGGGAAAAAATGGTTAAGATGGTAGATTTTATATGTATTTTACACAATTTAAAATTTTTTAAAAAACCATGTAGAGAACTCCCTACCCCACCGTATATAAGGGTAGGGCAAAAATCTCAGTTTGATAACACAGTAGCAATTTAATAACATCAATAAAAATGACCAATTCATACAATATCTATAACTTTCACTTGAGAACTTAACTTAAAAAATACTTGCATATGAGCAAAACAGTATTTATAAAAGGTTATTCTTCACAACATTATAGTAGCCCCAAACTAGAAACAACCTAAATTCTGACTAGTAGGGACAAGATGAATAAATTATCTCCACAAAACAGGAAATCAATCAGCCATAAAAGAAAAGAAAGGGGAGGCGCATGGGTGGCTCAGTGGGTTAAAGCCTCTGCCTTCGGCTCAGGTCATGATCTCAGGGTCCTGGGATCGAGCGCCACATTGGGCTCTCTGCTCAGCAGGGAGCCTGCTTCCCCCTCTTTCTCTCTGCCTGCCTCTCTGCCTACTTGTGATCTCTCTCTCTTTCAAATAAATAAAATCTTAAAAAAAAAAAAAGAAAAGAAAGGGATGCTATCTTTGTAAAGATATAGAAATAATCACTGTATATGTTTAACTGAAGTACAGTTGACACACATGATGTTAGTTTCAGGTGTACAAGACTGTGATTCAACAAGTCTGTATGTGATGCTGTGCTCACAAGTGTACCTGCCCTCTGTCATCATACAATACTATTACAAACCACTGACTACATTCCCTATCCTGTACCTTTTATCCCCCATGACTTATTCACTCCATAACAGGAAGCCTGTACCTCCCACTCCCAGCAGCCATTTTGCCCATTCCCCGGGCAACTATCAGTTTGTTCTCTATATTTATGAGTCTGTATTTGCTTTTTCAATCACTGTATTTTAAATAATTTTATGTAAGGTAAAGGAAAAAAGCAAGGTGCTGGATAATGTATGTATCTTGATTCTTTTTGTGAAGATATGGGGAAAAATACATTTATATCTGCTAGTGAGTGAAATATATTAATTCTGGAAGCATACACTAGAAACTGGTAACAGTAATTCCTTATGTGTGTGGGGAAGGGATATGAATTGGACATTTGGAAAACAGTTGTTAGATATCTTTTATTATGTATATAAATATGAACCATGTGAATGGATTAATTAAAAAGCATCCTAATCTTACAAGCTAATTATATAATTAACACATGCTTTACTAATAAAACAACAACTACAAAATTCTCTGTATCCTACCTGCAAACCAGCCACATAAGAATCTTCGCAGTTTACATAATGTCCCAACATGGCATGTTGTGCCCGTAATTCATTATCCCTTATCCTCTCATGTAGGTGGGTAATTTGTTGTTTTTGCCTGCAAAACATAAATTGAGGTGACATTATAAAGAATATGCTTTTCTAAGAGACCGTTAAAAGCAGAATTTTAAGTTTTCTAATAATCTGATGTAAGAGTTAAGAGTATTATCAACCTTAACATTCATAAGAGGAAATTTTTAAAAACCACAGTACCATGAGTTATGTTGACCACAGAAGAAGTTTATTTATAATGTAGAATACTTCTGGCATTTTATAAAATATAATTTGTAGTAGAATACTCTTCTTAGATAATAACAAAGTCGGTTTGCTTGCTCTTTTCTTTTTACTTAATATAATAAATGTTATATCCTCAGTTTGGAATTCCTTTACCTTAAAATTCATTATTTTCATTCATACAAATTCTGTTTAACACTTAAATATCCACTGACATTTCTCAGAATCTCACTGTCAGGGATGAAAGGTATTTTCATGAACATCATCTTGTCCAACTGCTATTCTATGTCTGTATCTTCTCAACAACATCCTAGGTTACACAGTCTACACACAGCCATCACCAATGATGGAGAACTCACTTGGTGACAGATTTAGATCTTTGGACAGCTCAGACATTTCACTTTAACATAACTTCGTGTTGGAAACAGATACGTGAAGTTCAAATCTTTCCTCAGCAGCTCATTGCTTAATCAAGTTATTTAACTTCTGTGTTTATATGTCCCTTATACAGTTGACACTTCAACAATGTGGGGGTTATAGGCACTGACCCCTGATCTCCTGCCCTGCCACACAGTTGAGAATCTGCATATAATATTTAAATCCCCAAATTTAACTACTAATAACCTACTGTTGACTGGAAGTCTTACCAATAATGTAAATATTGACTAACACAAACTTTGTATACTTTATGTACCATATACTGTATTCTTACAATAAAGCTAGAGAAAATATTATTAAGAAAATCTTAAGGAACAGAAAATACACATATAGTACTGCATTTGTTGGAAAAAATCCATATGTAGGTGGACCCATGTAGTTCAAACCTGTGTTGTTCAGGGTCTACTGTATTTGAAAACTGTTATGTACCAGGCATCAGGTTAAGAGCTTTATAAGTATTATTGCTAATCTCTAAAACTTTAATAACTAGTCTCATAATAAGGTTATGAGGAAGAAAGAGCTTTTAAGAAAAAGTATGTGGGTAAACAAATAGCTTGGTATTTTCTAAAATTACTTACAAAGTAACTATTGGAGCAAGTTAGGTTATATGTTTCAGACTATATCAAACAGCTTATTCTACTCAGAGCAACTTCATGTTTTAGATACACTATCCTTTAAAATTCATATAGAAAACATCAAATAGTTAATAGATAAATTAGGAGAGATTAGTCATGACACACTTCAAAGAATTTAAAGCTTTACAAACAAAACTAAACTTCCTCTTCTGGCCAAGACAGAGTAACAGGAACCAGTTGTGCCCTTCTGCCTGACACAACTACAAAACAGAACAAAAGACAGGAAGCAATGACTCTCAAAAAACTGGACATCAGTTATTTAGGAACAAAGACTTCTGGGAGATGGACAACAAATGAGGTGAGCTCTATGGCTGCCAGAGCCTACAGCTTCAGGCCCCCACTCAACACAGGTAAAGAGCCCTCTCATAGCTGAAAAGACAACGC